>CM069909.1:6699662-7156059 GCA_036172215.1 Camellia granthamiana
GGGTGCCTTAGCCCGAGAGATAGGAGGGGCATTCAGGGAGTCTGTAGGCATTCTCAGAGTTGAGAATCAGACCCGGGTTCATGTTGCAGATGCAGGGCCTTCTTTTCTGAAGAGGGAGTTCTTCCGGTCTAACCCAGACGAATTTTTGGGTGATCCTAAAGAGCCACTTAAGGCAGATGAATGGCTCGAACAGACAACGAAGACGTTTGAGATGCTTGGCATCGAAGACGGGGTGTTGAAAGTGATCTTAGCATCTTTCCAGCTAAAGGGGGAGGTGGTGGAAGTTCACAAAGGGCCGTATAGCAGGGACGTGGGAGGCTTTTGTAGATGCTTTCCAGGAGAAGTTCCTGTCTCCAGCTGTTAAGGAAAGGTTGAGAGATCAGTTCTGCCAGCTTAAGCAGCTGAGTTCTTCAGTGGCCGAGTTTGAGGCTGCATTTACTAGCTTATCCAGGTTTGCACCTGAACTAGTGGCGTCTGAGGAACGCCGTTGTATCGAGTTTGAGAAGAAGTTGAGGCGCGGCCTCAAGTTGAGAGTTGGCGGGACTATGATTCGAGATTATGGGCGTCTGGTTGATGCTGCAGCCCATATGGAGATCATGATCCAAGAAGAGGAGGAGGGGCAGAAAGGCTCCAAGAGGAGTCAGAATGGCCAGAGTGATGGCAGGAGACAGAGGGGTTTTAACCCTCAGCAGTCTCAGGGTAGCTTTACTAGATCGACTTTTCCAGTGCCGAGTACAGTTTCTGGAAAAGGCAGCTAGGGAGACATTACCTGTTTCAAGTGTGGTCAGCTGGGCCACAAGTCTCCAACTTGCCCGCAGAAGGGAGAAGGGCAGAGAGCAGCATCATCTTCGGCTCGATCTCAGAGCCAGAGTCAGGGTAGAGGCCAGCCGCTCTCGTGTTATCAATGTGGTCAGGCAGGGCATCTGAAGAGGTTTTGTCCGCAGTTGAGTGGCACTTCTGGTGCATCTAGTTTGAGGCAGACTCAGAGTCATCAGCCAGCTCAGTCTGTTCAGGCCTCGAGGACCAATCAGAGGGCTTCATCGTCCCAGTTTGTGCAGCGGTCTTATGCTTCTAGAGGTGAGCAGGTTGATCAGAGACCGTCTGGGCGCTTGTATACTGTTACCGCGCAGGATCTTGTACCGGCTCCATCGGTTGTGAGAGGTACCTTCTATTTTTGCAACTCGGTTGCTAGTGTATTGATAGATACGGGAGCATCTCATTCTTTTATATCTGCTACATTTGCATCTGTTTTGGGATTGGAATTGGCACAGTTAGCATCTCCTATATGTGTAGTATCGCCTGTTGGGGGTGAGTTGATTTTGAAACACGGTTGTAGAGGTTGTGATATAGAGGTCGCTGATCGTCGGCTTCCGTTTCCTTTAGTAGTTATGCCCATGTCGGGATTTGATGTTATTTTGGGTATGGACTGGTTATCGTCATACCGAGCTGTTATTGACTGCTACCGCCAGAGGGTGACAGTTTGTATCTCGAGCGGGGAGTGTTTTCATTTTCTGGGGGATCGGGTTGGTAGTGTGTTGCCAACGATGTATAATCCGCGAGGGCGGAGTGAGTTGAGTGGTCTCCTTGCTAGCCTTTTGAGTAGTGAGTGCGATGAGGCCCAGACTGTGTTGCCGAGAGTGGTTTGTGAGTACTCGGACGTCTTTCTCGAGGATCTTGTTAGTTTGCCACCTCACAGAGAGATTGAGTTCTCTATTAACCTAGTGCCCGGCACGGCGCCGATTTCTATGGCACCATATCGTTTTGCCCCAGTCGAGTTAGTGGAGTTGAAGATTCAACTCCAGGAGTTGTTAGATAAGGGCTATATTCGTCCTAATGTTTCACCGTAGGGAGCACCAGCCCTCTTTGCTAAAAAGAAAGGTGGTGCTTTGAGACTGTGTATCGACTACCGGAAGTTGAATCGGGCTACGGTCAAGAATAAGTACCCTATGCCTCGTATAGATGATCTGTTCGATCAGTTGAAGGGTTCCTGTTGTTTCTCTAAGATAGACTTGAGATCAGGTTACCACCAGTTGAGAGTCAGGGAGAAGGATATTCCGAAGACGACATTCCGTACGCGGTATGGCCACTATGAGTTTCTGGTGATGCCATTTGGGCTCACCAATGCACCGGCGGTGTTTACGGATTTGATGAACCAGATATTCCGGGAATTCTTAGATCGTTTTGTAGTCGTCTTCGTGGACGACATTCTGATTTCTTCACCTTCGGTGGAGGAGCACGAGGAACACTTGAGAGTGGTGCTTGAGTTGCTTAGAGCCCATAAGCTTTATGCTAAGTTTGGGAAGTGCGAGTTCTGGCTAGGGGAAGTCAAGTTCTTAGGCCATGTGGTCTCCGGGGAAAGGGTGTCTGTTGATACATCCATGATAGAGGCAGTGCAAGATTGGGCACAGCCTAAGAATGTTTTTGAGATCCGCAGTTTTCTGGGATTAGTTGGGTACTACCGACGGTTTGTGAAGGATTTCTCCAGGCTAGCTTCGCCGTTGACTAGACTGACTCGGAAGGGAGTCAAATTTGTATGGAGTGAGACTTGTGAAAAGTCATTCCAGGAGCTAAAAGTTAGATTGACCACCGCTCCGGTTTTGATTATTCCAGAGAGAGGGTTGGGTTATGCAGTCTATTGTGATGCCTCACGAGAGGGTTTGGGTTGTGTGTTGATGCAAGAGGGGAAAGTGGTTGCCTATGGCTCACGTCAGTTGAAAATACACGAGAAGAATTACCCTACACATGACCTAGAGTTAGCAGCTGTGATCTTTGCCTTGAAAATTTGGAGGCATTATCTTTATGGTGAGAGATTTGAGGTATTCTCGGATCATAAGAGTCTGAAATATCTGTTTATACAGAAAGACTTGAACTTAAGGCAGAGGACGTGGATGGAGTTCATTGAGGATTATGACTTCGAGTTGCATTATCACCCGGAGAAGGCCAATGTGGTGGCCGATGCCCTTAGCAGGAAATCTGTGGGTGACGTAGCTAGTATAGCCATCCGGGAATGGGAGATGTTGGGTGCACTTGCGGAGTTTGATTTGCTTCTGGGCAAATCCGTTGAGGCTGCGGCCTTGTTTTCTGTTGTTGCGCAGCCTACACTTGTGACTCGAGTGTTAGAGGCACAAAGAGGTGACCTTGAGGTAGATTCCCTCCGAGAGAAGATCTCCAGTGGGAAGGTTGAGAAGGGTTTGACGGTTTATCCCTACTTGAGTGTGAGATGCCGAGACCGCCTGTTTGTGCCGGAGTCTTGCCGAGAGGAGGTACTCCGAGAGTTTCATTATTCACGTCTTGCGGTGCATCCGGGAGGCACTAAGATGTATCGGGATTTTGGTCGCCAGTTTTGGTGGCGGGGTATGAAGAGAGACGTGGCAGTTTTCGTGTCTAAGTGCCTTACTTGTCAGCAAGTGAAGGCCGAACATCAGAGGCCAGCGGGTTTGTTACAGCCCTTGCCTATTGCCGAGTGGAAGTGGGAGCATATCACTATGGACTTTGCTGTAGGTCTTCCGAGGACTCAGCGGGGTAGCGATGCTATTTGGGTGATTGTGGACCGGTTGACTAAGTCGGCGCACTTCATTTCGATGCGCGTGAGAGATTCGGTAGATCATCTTGCCGACTTGTATATTCGGGACATAGTGAGGTTACACAGGGTCCCAGTAACGATCGTCTCGGATAGAGATCCTCGTTTTACTGCCAGGTTGTGACAGAGTTTGCAGAGTGCCTTGGGCACTAAGTTGACCTTTAGCACGGCTTATCATCCTCAGACTGACGGGCAGTCCGAGCGTACTATTCAGATCCTTGAGGATATGCTTCGGGGTTGTGTTCTTGACTTTAGTGGGTCGTGGGAGAGGCACTTGCCATTAGTAGAGTTTGCCTACAACAACAGTTTCCAGTCTAGTATTGGTATGGCACCGTTTAAGGCCTTGTATGGCCCACCGTGTAGGTCTCCAGTTTGTTGGGCCGAGGTGGGTGATGCACCTTTGTTGGGTCCGGAATTGGTGAGGGAAACGACGGAGAAGGTTGAGCTTATCCGTAGGAGGCTTGTTACAGCCCAGAGTCATCAGAAATCTTATGCCGACCGTAGGAGGAGACCTTTGGTATTTGAGGTGGGTGACCATGTCTTTCTGAAGATATCACCTAGGCGGGGGTTGATGAGGTTTGGGAAGAGCGGGAAGTTATCCCCTCGGTTTATTGGCCCTTTTGAGATCCTTGAGAGGATTGGTGAGGCTGCCTATCGTTTAGCTTTGCCACCGCAGTTATCCAGAGTTCATGACGTGTTTCATGTGAGTATGCTTCGGAAGTATGAGCCAGATCCATCACATGTGTTGGATTGGACCGACTTAGAGGTTGACGAGGACGCCTCGTATGAGGAGAGACCGGTTCGGGTCTTGGATAGGCGGGATCAAGTCTTGCGAGGCAAGACCATTCTTTTGGTAAAAGTCTTGTGGAAACGTCACGGAGTGGAGGAAGCCACTTGGGAGTGTGAGTTGGAAGTCCGCGAGAAATATCCGGACTTGTTTGTCGATGTGTAATCATGTATTGAGATTTTGTAATTTTAATGAACTTTAAGAACATTATATATATGTCTTAAGTTGAAAAACATTGTGAATGTTTTGGTTTAATGGAAGTATTTTGAAACTTGCCTCATAATGAAAGTTTAGTGTAACATTGCATATGTTGAATGCGTTGTAGAATTGGAGTTATATCATGAAATTGAATATGATATGGAAATGGAAATCATGTATATTGAAAACTGTTGATATTGAAAAGAAATTGCATATTGATAATGCAGGTTGAAATATATATTGTGAAATGCCTCTTGATAAGAGATGAAATGACCGGTATTGGGTCAAGTTGTTTATTATTGTAATGTCATATTGTTGGAAATTGAGAAACAAACCTGTTTTTGAAAACTTGCACTTAATTTCGGGGACGAAATTCTTTAAGGGGGGGAGGTTATAGCGATCCCGAGTTTTAACCCTTGTTGTATAGTGATCCGGACTTGGTTCCGTGGATGTTAGTTATGATTTATGTCTTGTTTCCATCCTTCCATACTTTGTTTTTGAGTTATAGGATGTGTTGGGCAGGTTTGTTACAGGTTGGTTGTGTTTGGGAGCAAAAGGTTGCCGCCCAGAATTTTGGTCCTTCGCTCAAGCGAGAACTTCTTCGCTCGAGCGAGCTCTTTGTTTTTGGTTCTTCGCTCAAGCGAGAGACTGCGTCTAGGTCTAGACCTGAGAGTTGTATTTGTTGGCTCGAGCGAGATTTCCTTCGCTCGAGCGAATGTCTTCGAGTTCTTCGCTCGAGCGAGCATTCTATTGCTCGAGCGTGCTTCTGGGTTGCAGACCTGAAGCTTCGAGCTTTAGGCTTGAGCGAGACTTTCTTCGCTCGAGCGAGGTTTCTTGTGTCTGGTCGCTCGAGCGACCAAGTCTTCGCTCGAGCGAGCCTGTTTTATTTAAATACACAGCAGCGGTTTTAAATACACTTTTTCATCCTCTTTTTTATTTCAGAACCCTAGGTCCGTGTTTTCTCTCCCCCCACTCACCTTCTCTCTTAGGTTTGATCTTCTTAGAGTGTATTTCTACCCTAGGTCTTTTGTTAAAAAGATAGAGTGGGTCGAGGGCTTCACTTTAATCTGAACAATCTTGGATTTGGAGCACATTGGGTTTTCGCCATCTTCTCCATTTGGGTTCTTCACTTCGAGGTAGGGATTTCCTACTCTATATTATAGGTTTTGTCCAAAGTTTTGGTATTTTGATATGTTGGTGTCATGTGGTAATTTTGGGAAATTAGGGTTTGTATTATAATTTGAAAAGGGGGTTTTTCATCTATTAAACAACATATGTTTGTGTGTTAAATTGAAATAATTGAACCTTAGGGTTGATTTTGAGAAAAAGGGGGAAAAACCCTAATTGTTGCAATAAAATTAATTTGTATAATTAATTTTGGGAAAATTGTGGAATTAAGTCTAATTCATGAAATTGGGGAATTATGAGCTTAAATGGTGTAGTTGGATAGTTTAATCACTCACCATGAGAATGTGATTTTACATTTGTTGATACATTTCTTTCCTGTATAGAAATAACTGTTTTGGGCTATCGGTGGAGGATAGTCGTGATTGTTGTAGACATTGAATATGACAGTTGAATTAATACAACGAACTTGTGTATTGATTGAATATTGTGTATGACAAGTGTTTAATACATTGTATATGCATATTGTTTGGGAGGAGATAGAGGATGTACTCCATGGTTTGAGGGAAGATAAGGGATGGACTCTCAAACCTGTTTAGGAGGAGAAAGGGGATGGACTCCATTAGTACAACAAATATGTGTACTTATTGATTTATGGAAGTGTTTCAGTATGAGCTTTGGCTTCATTTGAATAGTTGATATTGGAAGTGATGTTAATGTGAGATGTAGTCTCATATTGTAGTTTGGCCAGGTTCTGAGCCATGTATGTATAATTGGAAAGTTGAATAATAACGGAAAGTGAAACCTGTCATGGACATTAGTGTCATGAAACTGTATAGTGATGTATTTGATTATGTTGTGTTAACCATCTATCGAATGCTATTGCTTTAGTCAATTCTTATATTTGGTTTAGTATTTTTCTACTGGGCTATGGCTCACCCTATACGGGAACATCATTTTCAGGTTCAGGTGATATGCTACCTCCAAGGACTTAGCTTGGATGGATTTGGAGTTGAAGACTCTGTTTAGATTAATTGTTATTTTGTTTTATTTTTGATATTACATGTAAACTCAAGCCTAGGGCTTAATGTGTAATTGAGTTAGTACTCAGATTTTTGTGTCCAAGTATTGGCTTGGAAAGATGTAAGCCCGTAGGGCATTTACTTTTGCTATTACATGTAATGCCTTTTAATAAGATTACTCTGATGAATGGAATAATGTTTTGTTTTCTTAATTAATGCATGTTAATATTGTGTATATTATGGGTTTATTTTGAGGGCGTTACAATAGATGTGATCAATAATAATATCATAATATATATTAATGTACTAATTGATATACTAATTAATACATTTAATACCACTGTTAAAATTTAAAGTGAGATTGAAGCAAAGCAACGTAAAGTAAAAAAAAAAAAACTGTTTTTCCAGTGATAACAACTCGCGATAATATATATTATAAAATGAATTATTTGCATCCCCATATTTATGTGTCAGCACCCTCAAGAATAGAGGAATTTGCAACTCCAAATTAATTAATTAATTAGTTTTGCTAATTAAGTTTTATAAAATATTAATTACTATGTGTATTTATTTTTATTTTTAAATAATTTTTTGTTTAATATATATTCTCCACCCTGGTATGTACTCTCCATCTTATGTTGTTTGTTTATTTTAAGATGGGAAATTCCCTACTACAAAAATGTATAGTTTTATCATAAAAATTTGCAATATCAATCATAAAATGTATAATTTCATCAGAAATTAGTATTAAAAAAATGCTTAAAATTTTGTGATTTATATTGCAAAAGTCATGACTTGATTATGACATTTTTTGTTATTCAAATTTGTGGTGTGGTTACGGATTTTATAATTAATATTACAAAATTTTATGATAAAATTATACATTTTGTGATAAGGTACATATAACATTTCCCTTTTAAAAATTTTAATTCCTGACGAGAACAATTTTTTTTGAAACATTCAAAATTTTAGAAAATGATAAAATTGGGAGAGAGGGAGTGATATATAAAAAAAGGCAATGGCTTTGGTCCAGTCCAAGATCGGACTGGACCGCGCTGTTGGGTCCATGGGGGCCCACCACGGGTCCCGTTTTGATAATTCGAACCGTTCAATGTGTAGAACTCGTCGAGTACTATATGCCTAAAAAAAATCACGTTGATCGGATATCGATAGCTATGTGAACAAAACAGTTTTTTATCAACCGTTAATTTTTTCACCGTCCATTTTTTTTAATACAAAACTGATTTGATCACATAGCTATTGATATCCGATCAACGTGATTTTTATGAGCATGTAGTACTCGACGAGTTCTACACATTGAACGGTTTGGATTATCAAAACGACCCCAAAAAATGGGCCCCATGGGCCGAACTAGACGGGTCCAGTCTTGATCTCAACTTGAGACAAGCTGGACCCATAAAAAAACGATGCTCCTTGGTGCCATCATTATAACCCTAGGGTCCTACGTATAGGCCAAATTATCCCAATCTAAAGGAAATAACCCACTATTGGGATAAGCGGAGAATGTACCTGTTGGCTACATATTTTGTAAAAGCCAGTTACAATTCGACACGTGGCAGAATAAGGGTATTATGGGAAGATGATTCAAGTCTTCGATCCTGATCATACACGTGGCAATGAATATTGGTTCTCGCGTGATCTGAGTAACACTAGATCAGTAAAGAGATGCAAGGTGACGTGGCTTCAACGGTTACTCATATTCAAATTCAAATACAGGAGGGAAGCCCAACTGCAAGTGATGGCGTAGTGGAACTACTTCTAAGGCAGCATGATCAGCGATCATGGAGGAGCAGTTTGACGGTTTGAAGTGCAGTTCGATGGTCATCCTTGAGGAGTATAAATAGCAAGGAGGTCTCCAGAAAAAAGCCCCAGACTCAGATCCAAAAAACCAATCATTTACTTCATATTTTCTTTTCCAGTTTTACATTTCCTGCACTTTAAATTCCTGCACTTTAAATACCTGCTCTTTACATTCCTGCACTTTAGATTCCTGCACTGCACTTCGATTCATAGGAGTAGTTTCAAGTAGATCGTCACTGTAAACCTCTTCGAGGCTGAGTTTGGATCATTGTAAGTGTTCATTTTAATGAAATACTTCAATTGTTCGTCATTTGATTGTTATTTTACTTAATTTCTCCTAAGTCAAGCCACTAGTAAAAGTCCTCTTCATTGAGGCTGAAAGAACTAAAACACAATCGTCTGATAATTGGTTGGCAATTATAAATTCTGTAAGGACTGATTGATCCTTGCTGGCACGCTCGCATTTACAAAAATACCCTTCGAAAGCCAAAAATCCAACATATATTTTTGGCATGCCCGGTGGGACTAATTAAAATGGCTAGACGAAGACAACAAGGAGAAAATGAACACCTGGAAGAAGGCGTAGAAGGAGAGGTAGAAATACCTAATCCAGAGGATAATGTGGTAACACATCCTGTGGAAACTCCCATGTTATCAGAACCTATGGTCGAGCAGACCAGTACTTCTGGACAAGAACCATATGTTCATAATATTGGATGAAACCAAGGAATTGGACCATCCACTGTTCCATCTACTCAGCCAACAAATCCATGGGATGGCCTAGTAGATGCCATGGGACAACAATTAATGAACACAATGGAAAGGTGGGCAACATCCTTTTTGGATCGAATGAATAACCACCAACCAACTAACACAAGACACACAGAGGAAGTTTTAAATGTCCCTCAGTAAAGATTGGCTAGAGATAAACAGCCTATGCAAGTTAATGGGCATTCTAATGGTCAGACTAGTAATCAGAATTATGAAAGACCATCGCCTCAGTCTTGGTATGAACCCATTTCGAGACCTGTAGCAGGCCAAAATGCCTCAGTACTCAACAATGAAGCCACACAAGTTGGTGGATCTGGTCAAGTACAAGAAACTGGCGTAAGAATGGTTACAAATCCCATGTTCGAAGCCATACCTAGCACAAGGGGGTACACTAATCCCTTATTTGAATTTATACCCGGGGGGTTGGAGGGTTTTCCTACAAATGATACAACAATCGACCAGCAGTTTAAAAAGAAAGACTTTCACAGGAAGTACTCTTTCGATTTGACAAAAGCAGATAACATTTTTGATCATTTACTTGCAGCCAATTTCCTTAAGTTACCAAAAGGAGTAAAACTGCCATCTCCAGATGAACTTAAAGGAAAAGTATATTGTAAATGGCATAACTCTTGGTCTCACTCGACTAAAAACTGCATTGTTTTTCGAGACAGGATCCAAGAGCAAATTCGGAAAGGAAGTTTGAAATTCCCAGCCAAAATAGAAAAGGCCATGGGGATTGACAGTAATCCGTTTCCAGAAGTTGGAGAAAGCGCAGCTAATGTGGTTGTACCAAACTTCCAGAATTTATCTTTGCAGGAGTTAGAAGAGGTCAATGTGCAAATGCATATTGCCAACCAGACAAATACCAAAAAGGACACTAGAAACCCACCAGCTATTGGACAAGGTTTCTCACACCAGAAGGAACATTCTGATGAAGAAGCGCTAGATGACGATTCCTTAGAAGCAACAGTAATGCAAAGGATGTGTCCCAGGTGCAGACTGAGTTATAAAAGGTTGAAAGGGCTTCCAGTTGATGGGAAGGAATACTACAGGGATGTTCAGAGATGTCCTAAATCAACCAACGCTTACAACAAAAGGCCGTATCCGGCTAGTGATAGCCAGCGACCACCAGTGGTTGAGCCTGCAATGGACAGAATGCATGCTAAAGACAAGAGGCCCTTACATGAATCCAGGCCACCTAACTTTTACAGAATGGAGAGTAGTCATTCTGAAAGAAGATTGGAGAGAGGCTCATTTCATGGGATCAAAGCCAGGGATTGGCCTCCTAGACCAGCCTCACGCAGGACAGAAAGTGGCTACCTTCATCAAAGGTCTAAATCAGGCTCAAAACATGAGGTCAGAGCCAAACACTTACCTTCATAGCCAGCTTCGAAGATGGCTTCGAAGGTTGAAAAAAGCAGTCCAACATCTGAGTCAGCAAGTTCGTGGGTACCTGGAGTCCCAGACTGGTTTGTAATGCAAAACAAACCTAGGAAACTGCCTGTCCGGAAAGATGTTGGAATCCAAGGCAGGATAGTCAAGCCTCCTTTGGTGGCTCCGAACAGTTGGGTATTGCTTAAACACCCAAAGACAAAGGAACCAGATATGGTCCCAGTTATTTCAAGATCACAAAGGAGAAAGATTCAGCGCAGGTACACTCAGTACCAGCAAGATCTGAAAGAAAGTGGAGAGAGTTCTTCACTGGTCAAGATAGAAGGAAAGAAGAATCCAAAGTCAGACCAGGCTCCAAAACCAATTCCACATAACAAAGTGGTTTGCAGCAGAGAACAGTTGGCCAAGGTTCATTTTGAACTAAAAGCCAGAGAGAAGGCTAGTTTAGAAGGGTTGGAGAAGGCTCTGATGGAGAGTGGTAGCGAAACAGAAGAAGAGATTGGCATAAACCAGAAGAAAGAAATGGCGGAAGAAGAAATGTTCGAAGCCTTCATGGCTGAGCAAACATTTTTGGTTGGAAAACCAGTCGAGGAAAACCATTCAAAGGAATCTGTTAGCAGTGAAGTGCCAGAATACAGCATGCAGGATGCTTTTGAAGCAACTGAGCAAGGTAGCCAAGAGGGGAAACAGGCACAGCCAGCCATCCAGTTTGGCTCATTTCCCCCAGTATCAGTTAATATGGTACACATACTGCCTCATGAGTTCCAGGCTAGAGATGAGGACCAAGACGACCAAGACATGGATCCTATCCCTGTCTCTAGTGAAGACTCACAAGTGAGTATGGTACAAGATAATTCCGGGATGGCTACCCTAATGGAAACTGAGCACGAGAGTGAAGAAGAGGTGAGCATTAACCTCTCGTATCCTTTTGAGTATCCCTCTAATTCTATGACACAACATGTCAAGCCTTTGTACATCAAGGCTTTCTTCGATAGGATATAACTGAACCGAGTCCTGATAGACAATGGGGCAGCAGTGAATTTACTACCGAAATCTTCTTTGAAGAAATTAGGGAAAAAGAATCCCAGGTTGATCCCAACCAGCACAACCATTGCTGGCTTTGCTGGAGACAAACAGATTGCTCAAGGGATTCTACCCATTAACCTGAGTGTAAGAACCAGGGACTGCATGACAGCATTCTTCGTAATTGACAATAATGCTAAGTACAATGCTTTACTTGGGAGAGATTGGATCCACACTAACAAATGTGTGCCTTCCTCTTTGCATCAGAAAATCATGATGGCTTTGGGCAATGGAGAGACAGAGGAGATTGATGCAGATCCTCAACCCTTCATAGCCTGTGCAGACTTTGCAGAGGCCAAACTGTATATTGAGGGGGTGACCCCACTCAGTATACTGAGGAAATCTGATGCCTCAGTCGAAGTGACGGCTGATGAGGAAGTGACACACCTGAAGCACTTAGTCCAAGAGAGTGCTGATGAAGAGATTGTCGTTAAGGATGACAATGATGCCTGGTTGTAGGCAAGAAGGTGAAGAACAAGAAGCCAAGTCTTTGGCTCTGATTAAATTCTCAGCATTGGATGTAAAAGCAATAGTCCAGAAAGTACAGGAGCAAGAGAGAGAAGCCATGATAATTGGCTGCAAACAGAAGCAGCCACAGGTCAGAATTTTGACCCTTGGTAAATACAGTGCATTGGACATTGAAACGAAAGTCCAAGAGATACAGGAAGAGGATGCCTTATGGACCGACTTTGTTTATGAGGAGGAGGGCAAAGATGTTGAACTAAAGAACCTGGGAGCAGAACAAGGCGAGAAGGTTGCTTCGAAGGTAGAAGAAACCAAGCAAGAAGCTTCAAAAAGTTCTCAGACACAAGACCCCCTTAGAAGAAGTAAATTTAGGGGAAGGTTTTATGCAACAGCCCACCTATATAAGTGCTTGTTTGAATAATCTGGACAGGAACCAATTATTGG
Source organism: Camellia granthamiana (assembly GCA_036172215.1). Classification (NCBI taxonomy): domain Eukaryota; kingdom Viridiplantae; phylum Streptophyta; class Magnoliopsida; order Ericales; family Theaceae; genus Camellia; species Camellia granthamiana. The sequence continues at coordinate 6,712,351 of CM069909.1, forward strand.
TTGTTCTAAAGAAATATAAAGATTGCTTTGCATGGTCTTATAATGAACTACCAGGATTGGATAGGTCATTAGTGGAACATAGGCTCCCTATGAAGCCTAATTTCAAGCCATACAAGCAGAAACCAAGAAGAATGAGTCCAGAAGTAATTCAGAAAGTCAATGAAGAGATTCTTAGACTACTCAAGGCAGGCTTTATTAGGACAGCCAGGTATATTGAATGGCTATCTAATATTGTGCCTGTAGTCAAGAAGAATAGTAAAATGAGGGTATGCATTGACTTCAGAAACTTAAATCTAGCAACTCCAAAAGATGAGTACCCTATGCCTATAGTGGATCTGTTGGTAGACAGTTCAGCAGGGCATCAAGTTTTATCAATGATGGATGGACACTATGGTTATAACCAAATCTGCATTGCAGAGGAGAACATCCAGAAGACAGCATTCAGATGTCCTGGAAATATTGGCACCTTCGAATGGGTTAAAATGCCATTTGGCCTGAAGAATGCTGGGGCTACATATCAAAGGGCTATGAACACTATCTTTCATGACCTCATTGGAGGGTATTTAGAGTGTTATATTGATGACATTGTAGTTAAATCCCAATCCATGGAGGAGCATATGTTTCACTTAGAAGCAGCCTTTGAAAGGATGAGAAAGTTCAAATTAAAGCTCAATCCTCTTAAGTGTGCTTTTGGCGTATCATCTGGAAACTTCTTGGGTTATGTGGTACACAAGAAAGGAATACAGATTGACCAGAATAAAGCCAAAGCCATCATTGAAGCCAGGCCTCCATCAAGTAAGAAAGAATTACAAAGGTTCCTTGGACAGGTTAACTTTCTTCGAAGGTTCATTTCTAACACTACAGGGAAAACTAAAGTATTTTCTTCCTTGTTAAGGCTGAAAGATGAAGAGGAATTTGTATGGACAGCAGAGCATCAAATTGCTTTCGAAGGTATCAAAGCCTACTTGGCCAACCCTCCAGTGCCGATGCCACCAAAGGGTAATAAGCCCTTGAAGTTATACATAGCTGCAGCAGAAGATTCATTGGGAGCTTTCTTGGCCCAAGACAATGAAGAAGGCAAGGAGCAAGCTGTTTATTACCTTAGTAGGTTTTTAAATTCTTGTGAATGTAAATATTTAGCTGTAGAAAAACTGTGTCTTGCTTTGTATTTTGCTGCAATGAAATTAAGATATTATCTTTTACCTACAACTGTCTTGGTGATTGCAACCACAGATTTGGTTAAGTACATGTTATCTAGACCTATGTTGAGGGGAAGAATTGGCAAGTGGATACTAGCCTTATCAGAATTTCATTTAGAATATGTCCCTCAAAGGGCAGTAAAAGGGCAAGTTCTGGCCAATTTTTTGACAGACTATCCATCTCAAACAGAGGGTCAAGAGATAATGGAACTTGGCATGGCTAGTGTTGAGCCATGGCAGATGTGGTTTGATGGATCGAAAGCCAATGGTTTAATTGGAATTGGTATTGTGATTAAATATCCACAAGGGGTAGAAACTACACATGGTTTCAGAGTGGATGAAGCTAGCTGTTCCAATAACCAGGCTGAATATGAAGCCTTAATAGTGGGACTAGAAATCCTTATTGGATTACAAGTACATGCAGTTGACATATTTGGAGACTCTCAATTGGTGGTTAACCAAGTGAAAGGGATTTTCAAGTGTCAAAGCATAAGTATTTTGCCATACTATGTTGTTGCATTACATCTGCTTTCTCAATTTCAAATAGCAAATGTAATTCATGTTCCAAGATTCTTGAATAATAGAGCTAATGATGTGGCTCAGAAAGCTTCGAACTTCAAGAGAAGGGATAATGCCCAAAGGGACATAAGCCAAACAACATATCAAAAATTGATACCACCTTTGAATAAAAGGAATGTGGTCTTGGAAGTCAATCATAATAACTTACAAGAACAAGATTGGAGGCATCCAATAATGCAGTACTTGGCTGGTCCATCTTCGAAGCCCAGAAGGAAAATCAAATTGCAGTCTATGCAATATATGATATATGGCAATGCTCTCTACAAAAGGGGGGGAGATGGCTTATTGCTGGAATGTTTAGGCCCAAAAGAAGCATTAACAGCTATGGCTGAGGTTTATGAAGGCATCTGTGGTGCTCATCAGCCTGGTATAAAGATGAGATGGTTGCTTCGAAGGCATTCCTACTATTGGCCAACTATCCTTAAAGACTGCATAGAATATGCAAAGGGTTGCCAGGCATGTCAAAAGCATGGCACAATAAGGCATGTGCCCATAACTGACTTACATGCAGTAGTGAAGCCTTGGCCATTCAGAGGATGGGCCATGGATATGATGGGAAAAATACACCCACCTTCTTCGAAGCATCATTATTTCATTCTAGTAGCCACAGATTACTTCACTAAGTGGGTCGAAGCCAAGCCATATAAGGCTGTAGAGCAGACAGAAGTCATTGGATTCATTAAAGATTTGATCCATAGATTTGGCATCCCACAAACCATAACTGTGGATAATGGGACTGTGTTCGATGGGAAAATGGTGAAATCTTTTGTGGCAGAGTTTGGAATTAGCCTTGTTAATTCCACACCCTATTATGCACAAGCCAATGGTCGAGCTGAATCATCCAATAAGTCCTTGAAAAAAGGAATACAAAAGGTTGTGGAGGATAATCCTAGGGATTGGCATAACCTATTGTCAGATGTTTTGTGGGCTTACAGAACTTCCCCAAGGTCAAGCACAAGAGTCACTCCTTATGCCTTAGTATATGGGCATGATGCAGTTTTACCTGTGGAGATTAATGTTAAATCTTTGAGGGTAAGATGCCAAGATCAGTTAGATCCTGAGCAGTACCATCAAAGTATGTGCTTGGAATTAGAAGGCATAGATGAAGCCAGGATTTTAGCATTAAACAGCATTCTTTTCCAAAAGAAGAAAGCAGCCAAGAATTATAATAAGAAGGTCAAACACATTGGCTTTGATGAAGGTGATTTGGTATGGAAAACAATACTCCCAATAGGAATTAAAAGCCATAAGTTTGGCAAATGGTCACCTAACTGGGAAGGACCATACCAAATTCATAGAGTTCTGCCTTTTGGAGCATACCATTTAAGAAATTTGAATGGTTATGTACATCGCAAAAAGATTAATGGCAGATATTTGAAGCCTTATTTTCCAACCATTTGAGAAACACAAGGAATAAAATAAATATTAAGTACAAGAACACAAGATTGCTCAGATGACAATAATTTGATTTTTCATAAAGAATCAAATACATTGTGCCACAAATTGGCCCAAAAATCATTACAATGTTTCAATTGTTTTTGTACAACAAATTTTCTATTGGTAAATGCTGGAAATAGTTGAATAGCTGCAGCTATGTCTCCCTTTCGATCGGCCAGTTCTTGGTTGGTGATTTGCAATTTAGTGTCAGTTCGAACCAAGGCCTGGTTTACTGCAGTTAGCTCCTCCTCAAGTCGAGCTTTCTTCTCCAACAGCTGAATTCGAAATTGGGAGGCAGAGAAGTGTTGTTCCTTGAGATCTGATACTTCGGTATGCACTTGGGAAACAAAACTCTGATCCCTAGCCAATTTCTCATTCGCAGCATTAGCAGCATGACAAATGCTAATGTAGAAGTCAATAGTAGCTGCAGCCTGGGATAGATGACTTGAGACATTCATGCCGGACTGCTCAGCAATTTTACAGCACTGAAGAAACTCATTTCTGATGATAGGCCTTTGTAGAGCCTCGAAGGGAATCCTCGAAAAGGAGATCAGTAGTGCCAAGCAAGTGTCCAAGTCTATAGAAGGTGCAAAAGGCTTGCTGCTGGAGGAAGAAGAGCTCTCAAGGATTTTCAGCAAAGAGTCAGCCAAAACTAATGGCTTAGCTTCAACACTGGATGTTGGAGAGGTAGAGGGTATGTCAAAGAGACTAGCTAATCTGGCCTCAAAAACATCAACCTCATCCATAGACATGAGAGGTGCAGAGAGAGTTGTGATGGAAGGCGTAAAGAACTGCATGGGGATAGGAGAAATGGATGAAGCATCTTTGGCAGCCTCTATGGTCTTAGCCACCAATGAATCAAGGGAAGAGGGGCTGCAAGTAGGCAAAGGTGATGAACTATGGATTGGAAGACTACCATCACCCTCTGTAAGGAGATCAACTGCCATCAGAGATGGAGTAGCAGTTGGAATTTCTGTGAAGGAAGGAGGAAGAGCAAGGCTCGAAGAAGAAGTGGACTGAGGAAGATGAAAAGTCAGGAAAGGGAGGTATGGCTCTAAGCCAAGAAGGACAGATGCAGGAATGCTTGGTCTCAGGGAAAGTACAGGAAGTGTAGACCTTGGAAGTGGGAGGATAATTTGAGTAGTTCTCACATCCTGCATCTGGTCAACTTCAACTGAAACCGAGGGAGGCCTCACTGGAAAGAGAAACGCAGTAGTTGTTGCTGCAAAAGGAAGAAATACAAAGGACTGTCAAAATTCAGTATCAAAAGTTGACAAAAGAAAAACAACGGAAGTGTGAGAGAAATTACTTGTTCCAGAGGTATTAGCACTGATGGGAGAGCTGCGAAGGGAGTAATGTTCGGCAGTTTGTTGCCTTCTTGCAGCTTCCCTTTGTAGTGCGTCAGCAGCAGCGGCTTCGTCTCTCAAAAAGTGTTGCTGCCGTCTCTTCTTGGCCCTCTCGAAGACAATCATTGCCTTGGAATGTTCCTGCTCTACTGCCTTGGCAGTTGCTTCATGAATGGGGTCTTCAACCAAGTCAGTAGCAGGAACAGTCACTTTCCTTCTCTTCCTTCTTGGCAGTGTTGCTACTGGCTCCTTTTCGATCTCCCTCTCTTCAATTTGGGGTTCAGATTCTTCAAAGGTAAGTCCTTTCCCCATTACTGTAGTAGTTGCCTCAAGAGGAGGATGTTCGATTATATCAGAAGGGAAGGCAGCCACCTTTTGTCTCTTTGTTCTTTGCAAGGGCACTTCTTGCTCTTGCTCAACCTCTCTTTCTTCCAGAGATTCAGATTCCTCAAGAGGGAGGACTAGCCTCCTTTTCTGTTTTTGTTGTTGTTTCTTTTTGAGAATAGCTAAAGTTTCAGCTCTCTTAGGGGATTCTTCTTGCGGAGACCCTGCACCAAAAAACATAAGTGTAAAGGAAACGAACAAAAGATTCAAAGGAAAGAAAAGGGAAATCTGAAAATATTTACCCTTCTTCGAAGCAGCTCTAGTAACTCTAGCTGGAGGGGATGAAGCTGCAGGAGTAGTTGTGGCAGCTTCAGGAAGAGGGGGAATGTTCTCAGCTGTTGCTGACTTAGCCTTTGAAGGCACTCCCAACCCTATTAGCAAGTCACGAGGATGCACAGATAGGCGCACTTCCATATTGGCTGTCCACCAGTTCTGGAATCTTTTCAAAACTAAGCCAGATGGAAGAAAGGGGACAAATTGGAACTCATTCAATTCCTTCAGCAATTTGAGTATTGCCGTCTCTAGCTTGGATTTGGATATTCTCAAATCTCTAGCAGTAAGGTGGACATTTGAGAGACTGCAAAGTGGAACAGGTATCCCTTGAGTAAGCCCAAATTGTCTGGCAAACTGGGAAAGACAATACACCTCAGATATGCATTTATAGGCTCGAGGATTCAAAGTGCCAATGAACAATTCCTATGGTAGCAGTATAGAGGCCCACATATCTTTATGAGGTGAGGTGGAGCACTCTTTATCAGCCAGGAAAGCTTGCAGCCAGGATGGTCCTCTATTGGCTTCGAACAGACAAAAGAAGGAGGCAGGCGGAGAAATAGGGAGTTGGTAAAAGAAAATAAAGTAATAAGCAAAAGAAGCAGGATAAAGGACAATCCTAGCATACTTCTCTCCATAAGTGCTAGGATCCTAGAAAAGGAATTTTAGGCCTTTTGAATGCAGGTCAGTAAAATAGGCGAAGAGCCAGAGCTGGAGCACCCGGAGGGGACCTCCTTGGTTAACATCAAGTGGTCTTTCACAAAATTGGGAGCAAGCTCTGTAAACATGGCCTAAAAAGTAAGGAGCAAGAGCTATATGTTTTTTCAAGACAAGTGCCTTCGCGAGGGGGGCGAACTCAGGCATAATCCTCTGAGACGATGTGCAAAAAAGAAATTTGCATAACCAGTATAAAATAAAGGAAAAGAGTTCTCTGTCTTTCACAGGGCCTTCCTTTTTATTTTCAGCCTTTACAAAGTCACTATAAGAAGAATTTAAGGCTGGAAGGGAAAATTTGACAGGGAGGTCCGAATAGTTGGGAGTAAAAGGAGAGCCATGAGGGGAAAGCCCTAAAAGATGGCAAATATCGAGAATGGTGGGAGCCATCATGCCACATCGAAATTGGAAAAAATTAAAAGCCATATTCCAAAAATATAAAGCAGCTGGAATTAAAAAGGGGTCCTCAGGGATGATGAACCTGGAAAGACGAAGGGCGTCGAGGATATAGAGCTCCTGTAAGTCATCTTCTCTCGCAGGTACAACCCTGTCATACCACTCCTCCCATTCGGTTTTCAGTGTCGGCCAGCAGTGATGAGGCCGGGTCATTCTCCAGTTGCTCCAGTCAAGCCCCCCTTCGTATAGAAGGAAGTGATCCTCCAAACGAGGGTATAGAGCAGGAAGTTGGTCGGGGGCCTCCCGAAAGATGAGACCTAGGACGTATTCTTGTTGGTTGCTATGACGAGGAACAAAGAGACGTCCATCTATAGCGCTCGACCCACCAGTTGTTAGTTTGGTGATTTCTTCATCGATGCATTTCTTCAAAGCCATGGTAGGGCTGATACGGTCCCCAGCGAGCACTTTCAGCGAAGAAGGATCCATTAAGGAAGAGAGGGTTAATAAAGGATCGATAGGGTTTGTACGTTAAAAGAGCAAGTGATTTCAGAGCACAAAACAAAAGGGCTTTTGAGGGTTTCGTATCTGAAAAATATATTGTGTAAGTCGTTAAGTACTAAAAAGTACGAATACGAAGAGTTTCCTTCAATATTGATACTTTTGGAGGGAAAAAAAAACACAACCTAGACACTGAGACTAGCTTCGAAGTAGGGTATTTGGCTTCGAAGCCAAATTTTGGCGCCAAAAATCAAACAACAACGGCTTCGAAATACAGAAGCCAACTTCGAAGCATACTACATGCTTAAAGATGCTAGAATGCTCGAGTATTGGTCTACTTAAAAGGGTTTAAAGACCTGTTTGAGGGTTATTAATGAAAATAGCGGCCTTCGAAGCAAAACTTAGAATTCTTTAAGGATGAAAATTACTGCTCGAAACATCTAAACCAATAGTTGGTTTGTATATACATAGAGAATTGTTTGTTCGGTTAAAACAGTATACCCCAAGGGCAATTTCCATATTGTTAAAAGTATGGACTGTTGCAAAACTAGTCAGTATTAACCATGACTATATTTTTGGTTATGATTAAGACAGGCTTTAGGGGAAAGGATTGTTAAATTTGAAGCACCAATTCTGAACAAGAATTAACAAAAGTTGATGATCATAATCCATAAATTGGAGAATTCATCCCAACATCCTTATTGGAGATTGATTGGATCTATATTCGAGGGATGAGATTGTTAAATTCGAAGCACTGTTTCTAAGATGATATCAGCCAGAATTGTCAACTTTACTCCATAAAATTGGAAAAAGACATGTTGGTTCCTTTTAGTATTTCATTAAAAACAATTGAGTCCAAATTCGAAGAATGAGTTTGTTCAGTTCGAAGCTCTAAATTGGCTCTTAAAGACAAATGGAAACAAGGTCAAACAATGCCAAATGGAGGATTCTATTTATATTAAAGCCAAAGCAATTACATCGAATGACCCTATCTGGGTATGAACTCAAGCTCATAAAAATAAGGAATATAATAAATAACAAGATCATGAAATTTGGTCCAATAGTGATCAATGAATTTTTGTTCTTTCTTTATTATATCTTCTATTTCTTCTAACGTTGGCTGCATAAGTTGATATGCTCTCACTTCGTAGTAGAGCTCTTCAGCCTTTATTTCGAAAGCTTCCTCTCTCAATCTTTGTTCCACTTCGTCTATGACCAAGTCATCCCAATACGCAGAATCTTTATTCTTAAAATCATCGAATTCTTCGATGAAGTTCTCTGCTTCGTACTGGGCATGAATTCGAAGGGACGAAAGTTGGTCCAAAGATTGTGTAGTAACCATGGAATTTCGATGCCAGTAGAGGAGCACTGGAAGTTGGTCGAGGAACACATGAAGTTCTGCTTGGGCAAGGGGATTAAGGACATGGCCCCTAGTCAGAATATCACAAGCCTATTGAAAGTTCTTGAGAGGGACTTCGTCCTCAAGAACATTGAAGGGCAAGTGAGAGAAAGCTGCAAGCAGAAGTTGAGCTTCTTTCCGCTCAGCTGGAGTAGGGGATGGTAGAGGTTTGTAAGGTGGAAAGACTTCATTCATGGGGAGGGCAAGCCTCAGTTTCTCTGTCCAAGAAAGAGTTGGTGGAGAAGAAGGAGTAGATACTTCTGTTTCAGAGGATGGAGAAGAAGGTGTGGATGCTTCTATTATGGGAGATGGCACGGGAGCGGAAGGAACAAAGGCATTAATATAATCAAGCCAGTCAGAAGAACAAATCTTCGCTTTCTTGGCTAAGAATGAAGGGCTGTACCATTGTGCTTCTTCCAGACGCCGGACAGTGTGCATTATCTTTGTAGGCATGGAAGAGGTATACTATGCCACAAGCAAATTCTCCTCCAAACTACGTCGATGGTCAATGGGCACGTAGGGATAGACCACTGAACTTCGAGCATAGGAAGGAAACTCCAAAGGGTCAGTGAACTCAACAAAATGATGGTTGATTCGTTCCTTCAAATCATAAGTCTCAGGTGTTGACCAGCTTGTACAGCCAGAAACCCCAGAAGATGAAGAAGTTGTAGCCTCATCCCATGCAGAGTTTTGTGGAAAAGAGTTTCCTAAGTCCATATTTGTGACTTGCCAAATCAAAGGTTTGAGAGCAGTTTGTTCGAGGTACAAGGGGGAGTTAGAGGAAGAACTTCTTGTATCTGTGTCTGCAACTTGTTGAATCGGAGGATTAAGGACAATGTGTTCGTAGTCCAAAGGTTGGTAATTTGCAAAGGCTCTCATGACCTGAATATAGAAAGGCGGGTAAAGGTGACTAATGAATGCGTGGAGGTTCTTTCGAGGGGAAGCAGCATTACTCAATGGCTCTTCATATGCTTGATCAATAGAAAGGGAAGTTGATTTAGCCATAGTCTGTTCGAATGCTAAGGTATTGGGATGTTCGACAGATTGAAGGATAGTTAATGCAAATGATCACCAAATAGGTGACGGTTGTGTTTCCAAAATTTAAACTCCATGCACGTTCCAAAAGGCGCGGGAAAGGCTTTGATCCACTAATATCACCAAGTATTGAGTATATTAGTGCGGGGGGTAATGTTGGCTACATATTTTGTAAAAGCCAGTTACAATTCGACACGTGGCAAAATAAGGGTATTATGGGAAGATGATTCAAGTCTTCGATCCTGATCGTACACGTGGCAATGAATATTAGTTCTCACGTGATCTGAGTAACACTAGATCAGTAAAGAGATGCAAGGTGACGTGGCTTCAATGGTTACTCATATTCAAATTCAAATACAGGAGGGAAGCCCAACTGCAAGTGATGACGCAGTGGAACTACTTCTAAGGCAGTATGATCAGCGATCATGGAGGAGCAGTTCGACGGTTTGAAGTGCAGTTCGATGGTCATCCTTGAGGAGTATAAATAGCAAGGAGGTCCCCAGAAAAAACCCTAGACTCAGATCCAAAAAACCAGTCATTTACTTCATATTTTCTTTTCCAGTTTTACATTTCCTGCACTTTAAATTCCTGCACTTTAAATACCTGCTCTTTACATTCCTGCAATTTAGATTCCTGCACTGCAGTTCGATTCATAGGAGTAGTTTCAAGTAGATCGTCACTGTAAACCTCTTCGAGGCTGAGTTTGGATCATTGTAAGTGTTCATTTTAATGAAATACTTCAATTGTTCGTCATTTGATTGTTATTTTACTTAATTTCTCCTAAGTCAAGCCACCAATAAAAGTCCTCTTCATTGAGGCTGAAAGAACTAAAACATAATCGTCTGATAATTGGTTGGCAATTATAAATTTTGTAAGGACTGATTGATCCTTGCTGGCACGCTCGCATTTACAAAAATACCCTTCGAAAGCCAAAAAGCCAACAGTACCAACCCCCAACACAGAAGACAGAGTCACGAGCAGAGTATAGTACTGTCAGCTTGACTAAATAAATAGGTCACTAGTTGTGCCCTTTTGAAATCAAGCCTTGTTCACCTATGTAAAAAGCCAATGTCTTTTCACTCCACTACCACCTCTGTGGTGTACCATATGCATCTCTAATTAAGTCATTTTCTTTCTTTAGTTGTTGTTAGGCTTATTTATTTTGATAATTTATTTAATTATGTTTTTAATTTATTTGGAAGAGAAAAATAGAATCAAAATTTATTTTGATGATTTATTTGAAAAAGAAAAATAGAATCCAAAATTTATTTTGATGATTTATTTAATTTTATGTTTTAATAAAATCAAAATTTATTTTGTCCCATTATTTTTCACCTAAACCTTTATCCTAAATGTTGTTAGAATATATTTAATATTTGATTAACTCAGGAGTTCAAACAGCTCGAAAACAGAGGTTCAAACAGCCCAACACAGCAGCAGTTCAAAAGGTTCAAGTGGAAGATATTCAAATTTATAATGATGGAGTGGAATATATTCAAATTAGTAATGATGGAGTACAACGGTTATAAACGGCTATAAATTCAAATGAATACAACGGGCTATAAATGGCTATAAGTTTCATTATATATACCAAAGCCTCTAATGTAAACAAGTTACAAAAAAGCTGAAAATATTCTTTGATCTATAATCACTCACATCTATTCTCAGAAATTATACACTGAGCCTTATAGCTTTAAACCCATCTTTCCCGTGTGAGATTTACAGAAAAATCAAAACTTCATTTTATATATCTATCTTTGAGAGATATTTATTGTAAGCTTTCTTTGAAAGCCAAATTACCATTTCATCTTGTAAAAGTATTGCAAACACTGTGTTCTTGAAATCTTGAGAGTGATTGTGAATCACCTAAGGCTTGTGAAATTTGTGTGAAATCCGTGGAGGATTGCTCCATTTGTAAAGAGGTTGCTAGCACCCTTGTGAAGTTAAAAGATAGTGGAAAATCTCAAGTGAAACTTAAGGAGTGGATGTAGGCTTGGTTGAAGCCGAACCACTATAAATCTGTTGATCTCCTCTTCCCTAATCTATTTACTTTTCTACTACTGTTATAACTATCTAACATTCATGTGTTAATCATTTAATTTACCATATATGTTAGTTATACTTCATTATTATTTTTCTTGATCATTTATTGTTAAGTTCATCATTGTACTTGTTAATAATTTGTTGTATTAGTAGTTAATTGTATTGGGATATTATTAATTTTAATTTGTAGAAATTTAATTCACCCCTCTTAGGTTACCTTTTGGGTAACAGTTTTGATATTATTTGAATTACGACTAATGTATTTTTTAATTATGTATCATATTATATTTGTTTATGATATTTTTTTAAATTATAATTTAAAAAATATAAAGTTATACTAATTTTTTTTATTATAAAATGCATATTTCCAACCGTTTATTCCAATGTAATAAGAGAGGGATAAGTTAAAGTTCAAAACAAAAATAAAAGAGTCAAGTCAACATATACATACAGCTTTCACAAGAAAATCAGGAAAGCCGTGAGTCATAAGTAAGTGAGCTGTTTAGGCCTCTTTTGCGTACTTGCCTTTTAGCAACTTTTTTTTGAGTTTGTAGTAAAGTTAAAAGTTAAAAGTTAAAAGTTAAAAGTTTTGTATTTAAAGATACTTAGAAGGTTAGTTTTCAGTCATTGATGAAATTATAATTTTATTTTTTATTGATCAAAATGTGTTATATAGATAAAATTATAAATATTTTAAATTAAATAGGGATAGTTTGATTATTTTATTATGATTTGATATCATAAATAAATATTAATCAAAAAAATTAAAAGTAATTTTTTATCAACTTCTCAAATCATTTGCTTAAAAAACTAAAAACTTGGTTAAAAAATTACTTTTTATCATCAACCCAGAACATTTTCAACATCTCAAGTCCCAGTTTAATTACGCCTTCAGATGAGAGAGAATAAACTTTTTTTTTTTTTTTTGTTACAGGAAAATCCTCCCTACTCTCCCGCAGGTCCAAGGCAGCGCCCCTTGCAGAGATTACCAAGGTGTCCTGTTAGCCGTTCCGAGCGATGAGACTATAACCTGGGAACTTATTTCGACCTCCCAAGACAAGCTCCGCTTAAGTCAGGACTCGCACAGCGGGGGAGTATTGAACCCACACCAAGTGCTGACTAGACAACTTTAGGTCCAACCTCCTAACCAACAATGCTTCACTCAGGAGATTGACCCAAGAGAGAAATTGAACTTGTGACCTTGGGGCTTAAACCCCAAGGCCTTACCACAATGCCACAACTCCTTGGGTTGAGAATAAACTTTGTTAGAGAGAGAAATGAAGCCATCTAGTTAGAGAGAGAGACAAGGAAGAAGAAAGCCAAGAGCGCACTCAACGCCTCTCTACAGTAGTAGTGACGCCATCTCACGACACGATCAATCAATAGTGTACTCACTACGGTTCACAAGGGAGAAGTGCCTTCCCTATAAATTCCCACTCCATTCCTCTCCTTTCTACCAATTCCTCATCCTCTATTAAACTCTACAAACCCATTCGTCTCTCTAAATTCCCACTTCATTTTTCCATGGAAAAAGAAATCCAGGAATCCGAGGTCATTTTCCCGGAAAATGTTGAAGGGTATCACCATGACGACATTAATAAGTGTGACTTTTCAGGTCATTTGAATTCCCGGGTTCCGAGAAATACAAAGCCCAAGCAGAGGAAGAAGAAAAATAATTCTGTTCCTGTGAATATTCCGCAAAAGGTTTCTGGGAATTCATGGTTTCAGCGCGTGGAATCGGATTTCTTTGATGACGACGACGACGATGGAGGAGAGTTTGCGCCGCCACATGTGATATTGGGTCGGCGGATTTACGAGGGAAAAATGGCATTCTCGGTGTGCAGTGGAAATGGGAGGACTCTCAAGGGAAGGGATTTGAGCCAAGTTCGGAATTCAATTCTCAGGATGACCGGTTTCTTGGAAACTTGAAATGAAAATGTTTTCTTTGCATCGTTTTTTCTGTGATTGTTTATATCTGAATTCTTATTGACTGGATCATTTGTAGCAGAAAAAATGAAAACTTCTAATTTATAGAAAGAGAAAAAGCACGAACATATTGTTCATTGAGAAATTTAACTCTGGTTTTTTGTTTTTTGTTTTTTTGGGTCTGTTATTTAACGATTATAGTTGTATTATTGTGGTGCATTTGGGTTTTGTGAGCGCACATTGTTCCACTGCTTGAAAACAGAACACTGATCGTGGAGTCTTTCTTCTTTGCACCCAACATGAACAGCTGGTTTGAGAGAGGGAGAGAGAGTTTTGTCAGTGATTCATCAATTTTGCCAGTGCTGCAGAATTCAAGCCCTACCCTGCAAAAAACCAAAAAATTGTTTGGGGCTTATTGTATTGGCACAATCACAAGTCCATCATTAGTTTCCAAAACGAGCTATGAATTAGTATTTTAACTTTAGCCATTCTCCAAAAAGGAAATTGGGAGGGTCTTGTGCACGGTTTTGTGATGGCCCATGGCACCTTATCTTGAGTCTATATTGTTGATTTGGAGTTTTATATTATAGGATTCGTGGAGCAAATCGTTATAAAAAAATCAAATTAATTAGAAACTTTAAAATGAGACCACATTTGTTTTTACAAGAAAAAATGATTAGAATAATTTTAATAATGTATTTTAGAAAATTGGAATTTGATCCTAGAATTACGTATGTTCGATTAATTTAATTTTTTTCATTAATGATATATTTGATAAAATTTTATAATACAAACGATTCAGATTAACGACATGAGCTCGAGACAATATCTAATAGATCTCACAGTCTCCCCATGTCCACAAACAAGATATCATATATGAGATATTTTGGAAAGTAGGTTAAAAAATAAATTTTTGATTGTTTTTAGTTTCTTTCTTAAAAAAAAAAAAAAAACAAAAACAAAAACAAACAAACGTGTAAAAGAATAGATAGATAATGTAACTGAAAAGAGATTAAAAGTTTAAAAAAATTACTTTTAATTTCTCGCCAAAAAAGGCCATACATGTTATACAAATGAATAATTAGGATGTTGATTAGGAAAATTTCATTGATGATATTGAATAATTGTTCGTCATATATGGATTATTTTGGAAAGTATGTTAAAAAATAAACTTTTGATTGTTTTCAATTTTTTTTTTTTTTAAAAGCGTGTAAAAGAATAGATAGATAATATAACTAGAAAGAGATTAAAAGTTAAAAAAAAAGATTACTTTTAATTTCTTTCCAAAAAAGCCATACATGTTATACAAATGAATGATTAGGATGTTGATTAGGAAAATTTCATTGATGATATTGAATAATTGTTCACTGAAAAGACGTTATCATGATTGAGATATGCTTGAGGCATGACAACATTGTACAATTATTTACTGAAAAGACATTAATATCCATGGCCAATGGATCACCCTAATATGAAGGGTACTTCCAACATTTCATTGGCATGAATAAAAGGAGTGCCTTGTTAACATTTGAGGGTAGGATTGTTAATAATATTTAGGGTTTTATTTATCTGTGTGTTTGTGTTTTTACAAATAAAATTATGAAAAAAAGTAAATATTTAATGTTAGTACTATTTTTCTGCAATTATCTTTAAAATTATCCATTGGCAGAACGGGGTACAAGGAGGGCTATGGCCCCTCCTAAACATGTAAAATTATCCATTTACATGTATTTTTCTGCAAATCTTTATAATTTGTTTGTTCTTTTCATGTATATTACCCAGTGGTGGCCCCCCAAGGCAAAGTTAATGGAAATCTCCTAATTACTTTTTCTCACGTACTCATAAAAGTTGTGGTTATCAAAAATTATTTTATATTTAATAAAATTTTATTACTATTATATATGATGGTCATTTAGTAAAAAATTATTTTTTATTTTATATGCTACCACTGCATTGATCATATATATGAGTCATATGACAACTACAATTAATTAAACTAGTATAATAATGATAAATGAGATGACAGATAATTTTTAAAATACAAATATGATTATTATAATATTAATTTTGAAATTTACTCCCGATAGACTCCCATCATAATATTGGTAACATATATGAGATGATTACTTGCATCTATTGTAAAAGTTTTATAAAACACCAAGATGAATATGATTCTTTTGTTATATACGATGGGCCTATTTGACAAATGACTATTTTAGTTAAGGACAAATTATCTACAAGTCCTTTTTAAAAAATGTGTATTCTATTTAATCCTAAAATCTTTTAGATAGACTCAAAAGTCCTATACCCATTTATCTTCTTATCTTTCATTACACTTTACTTCTTCTTTGTATCTCTCTTTCTCTTATATCGGCGACGATCACGACCACACCTTCTTCTCTTTCTTTCTTTTTCTAATCTACAGTCACCGACAATTAGCGACCACCATTAATTGGGGTTCACAGGCAACCACCAAGTACCAACTCTTTATTTCATGTTCACCGACGGCGAAAGAGATAAGTTTCCAACGAAGAAGATGAATAGATCTATTCAAATCTGATGTAGATATATCAGATCTGAGTATATCTACGTTAGATCCGGCTAGATCTAAATCAAAAAATAGTTGTCGAAGTACAAGCATCTCTTTATATCTGTCTCTTTCCTTCGATCTCTCAGCTTTAATACTTTTTTTGTACTATATATATACTTCTATTTTCATGTTATAATAGAGAAAATTTTCAAGCTCTGAACAAGTTGTTTATAAGTTTTAATTACAGGCGGTGAAAGTTATAAAATTTTACATTTTTAGTTTTTTTGGTGTTGAATTGAATCATTCTTTAGAACTGTAAAATTTTACAGTTTCATAATATGTTTTTCAGTTTGATTTATAAGGGTAAATACTTAATAGAATCATACTTTGAAACTGAAATTGTAACATTTTAAAATTTCAAAGCTTGCTTTTCAGTTTGATCAATATTAGAAATTATTTGCTTAAACCCTACAAAAATTAAAAATAACATATGTTTTTTTTCATTGTTATTGTTTATCATTGTTAGGTTTCTTTTATTCTTTCAATTTGTCAATATTTAGCACATTTTGCTATGTTTTTTCACTTTAATTTCCCAGTTTATTATTCTTTTTTTGGGGGGGCAATATTCTAGACATTCCAATGAGTCTCCGGCGATACTCTCGACTTCTAGTGAATATTCTAGATATTCCGGCGACTTCCGGTGACGTTCAGAACATTCCAGCGATACTCAGGCGAATTTCCGATAATATTCCGACGACTTCCCGATGATATTTCAGCTACTTCCGATGACGTTCAAAACATTCTGGCGATACTCTGACGAATTTCCGATGATATTCCGGCGACTTCCCAATGATCTTGAATATTCTGGCGAGTCTTCAATGACCGTCTGATGGAAGTCCGACAGTGATGAGATGTAGGAGTGCCTTTAAATTTTTTTTAAAAAAATAAGATTTTTTGGTAAGAATTAAAAATATATAGGATTAACTGATGCAAGTATTTTGTTTTACAACTAGATGGATTTTGAACTTTGTATATAAGACTTATCAGTAAGTTCCCCTTTAGTTAAAAAGTCCACACAAAAAAAAAAAACAAAAAAAATCAACTCATCAATTATAATGCCAGGTCCGGGGCAGGTCTGGTACCAAAAAAAAAAAAAAAACCCTCATTACACTATCTTTTATGAATAATGCTTGGGACCCCCTTTTGGGGGTCACCCCCTCACCCCCTTTGCCACGTGGCGGGGGGTGATTGGAGGAGCAGGAAAAAAAAGAAAAAAAAAAAAGTAACCAATGAGAGAGAGAGGGGGTCAAAGGGGGTAGGGGGAAAAGGGGGGATGAATCATTGTTGATCTTTTATATATTTTTCTTAAGTCATTAACAAACATGTTGATTTTTTCATCTTATATTTTTATCAATAGCCATTAAAAAGCTACTTCCAAAGAGACTCAAGGTAAAAAAAAAAAAAAAGTGTCTTTACAGTTCTCTTTTAATTGAAAATTTTAGGGTAAATTACACTTGCCTCCCTTGAGGTTTCTAACAATTATAAAGACCTCCCCTATGGTTTTGAAAAATTGCACTGACCTCCCTTACTTTCAATGACAATATACAAATGCCCCCTTCTGTTAACTTTTCCTTAGACGCTGTTAATTTTTGTAATGAAATGCCCAAAATACCCTTTATTTGTTCTTTTTCTTATGTCTTTTCTGTTACCAACCATTAATTATTCCCCCTCCCAATTTGTAGCTATCCTAACCATTGCTTAATGCTTGTTTCTCAGTTTTTAAAGTGAAATTAATATGCTATTTTTTTTTAAATGTATTTTTAAGATAATGATACACCTTCTTCTTCTTTTTTTAATCGAAATATTGCTCAATAATTTGGAATATGATATAATCTATTATGATTGAGTAACTCATTCATAAAAAAATAAATAAATAAATAAATAATACTACCATAAAAGTACATAATTGTATCACAATTGTTATAACAAAAAATATCTAATATCACATTATCATCACACTATCACTAAATTAGTTAATATTTGCTACAAAAATTTGCAATATTTATGGGGAAAAAAAATACATAATAAAATGGATGATGCTTATGCAAATTATGATACTTATGATACTGATTATCGCAAATATCATATCTAAAAAAACTAATTAGTCATAATCAAACATAACATAAGATATAATCAAACACTTTTTCAATCATAACCAAAGTAATAATCACAATAGGCAACTAACACCAAATCAACTCCTGACCAAATCAATACTAGCACCAAAATAGATTATAGCCGAAAATTACAAACGTCATAACTTAGACATATGGTAATAGAATTTTCTTAATAAAATACATACAATATATACATTTTTTTGTATATTTTTACTATCTTCATATGAAGTGTTTTTTGGCAAAATTCTAACAGTCTACAAAAGAGGAGCATACAACTTCTTTCACCAAAAATCACCAGACCCACCATAAAAATTTAACCAGTTCAATGACTAGTTTTTGATTTCTCATTCATTTCATTGAGATTCATTATTCCAAATATTTTATTTCTTTATTTAATCAAACAGTCATACTCTATCATGAATACTAAACCCAAATGGGTTTGATTTCAAAATCATTATTCATCCTACCACAAAATTAAATCATGTTAATTATTCATTTTTTGTATCAGTTGGCTTGGAGACAGAAATTGATTGATACAATTACCACCACACCATTTTATTAGGTATTTTTCTGATAAATATTACATATTTTTGTAACAATTGTTATCTAATTTTTTGATAGTGTAATGACAATTTATTATTAGATATTGTTTGTTGTAACAATTGTGATATAATTATGTACTTTTATAGTAGTATTATTTTTTTTTAAATCAAAATGTTACTCAATCATAATAGATTATATCATATTCCAAATTATTGAGTAATATTTCAATAAAAAAAAAAAAAGGCATAACATTATCAATTTTTTTTTAAAACACAATAATTTCACTTTAGAAATTAAGTTACAGGTAGGAAGCAATGGCCAGTATAGTGACTCAGGTTAAACACGACCCTTTCGTATTCTTTGTGTCACGACCCAAATTCGTCCCTATAGGTTTAGCATCATAACTGGCCAGTAATCCTAAGATTACCGAAGGCCTCTTAAACAAGTGCATAATATTAAGTGCTAGCGGAAGCAAAATACAAACATACATCCTTTATTAAGCTATGTAGACTTACATGAGATAGAAAATATTTAAAGTTTTTATATACATATATTATCACATCATTCATGCGTCATGACATATACAGATGAGACAAAAGAGATTTGGCTCTATACACAGAATAAACAAAAACTTAAACTTTAATCACTTAGCCTTGACCACTTGACATATCCGAAACCTACATGGGAGACGCATAGGTTGGCTGACAAAAATATATTCCAAGCTAACGTCTCTAAGTCTGGTCACACACTTAATCACCTACATACATATACACATCTAGTGAGTTAGAGCCCAGTGAATAACAACAATGTAAAGGGGTAATGAGTGATGCCCTTTCAGCAATTTAAAACAGTCAATTTCATCAGTGAATCAATTTCTCAAATATGTATCTTGTAACATGTCAAATCATATTGAAATCATAGCATTCATACATGGTACATCCATTAGCAGAACAGTACAGTAGGTCTTAGAAGACCGGAATAGTCATATATGATGGCCATCAATACAGTAAACAGAAGTTCCATGAAGTGAAACTGACAGAGATCTCTATAACAGTAACAGTAAACAGTAGCAGTAACAGATGCTATGGGTGCCACAAATACATTTCACAAATAGGACAATCATTCATTTAATCACAAAATAAAATTTCAGAAAACAGATCATATCATATCGATCAAAAAATACTTAAAGTTGAACATAACTTTATAGAGTTGTTACACACGGTTGGCTCCTTGAATCCCTTTGCTAGGGTGCAGCGTCTGACCTACAGAAACACATTCAAGCACATCCTCTTATTACACATGCAATTCAATCAGTCAGTCTTTAACCCTATTCGGTTCATTCACTACTTGTTCATTCGATTAGTTTGATTCATTCTCTAATGCCCTTTGTATTCATGAAATGCATATGAAAACCATGCAAACAGAGGCCCGAAAGGTAGATAAATGGAAAGAAAACAAAACTAAAAACTTCTCTAAAAATCGTACATACGGAGCCTCCACCGCATGTGTGCCCCGTATGTGCAATTAAAGCAGAAACAAACCAAAACAGGGAAGGGTTTAGCCGCACGTGCGGGACCTCCCACCACACATGCGGTCTAGGATGAGTTTTAGTCCAAAAATTTGCTCTGTATTTGAAACTCAAGTTTTCCAAAATCTAACTTCAATTCCCTGTATTCCAAGGCTCAAAACCCTTTAGAAAACCTTGTATTCCATATTCCCAACCTCAATCAAAGATTATAGCTTCATGTCAAACCCAATTTCAAACTCATAAATTCTTGAACATGAATTAAAATTTCAAAATATGATTTCAAAACTTGGGTTCATACATGGCTTGTCTAAAAACATACAAACTCTTAAATAATCAAGAAAACATGATCAATTTTAACCTATTTATACCAAAACTCCTTTAATTTAAAAATTAAGCTCATTTCTCATAAACTCATTGTAGACCGCCCGAACTTTCTCCGCGTGCCCCCTTTTTCAGAGAGGGCGCGGATTTGGGTTCATAGCTACTACAATTCAGACTCCTGTCACGGTTCTGTATCTAGTCTCACAAAGTGCAATGTAAGACCGATAAATTACCAAAGAGTCCAAATCTGGCAAATCGTTTTGGAAAATCGATTTTGATCAAGAAGTGCCAAACATGGACTGCTTTGCCAGATTTCAGAGTCACCACCTAAATATTTTATTTTTGGAAAATTTAGGAAACCCTGACTCATGCCAAAGGCCATGTGTCCGTCATCACCAAAGTTGCCTCGGTTCGCGAACTTGGGTACGAGAGGGGAAGGTCCTGAAATGAGCACCCCCGCTCGCCCGATCAAAGGATCGGCCTCTACTAAGCATGATATGTTGTTTTGAAAACACATGTGTTCTTATTCCAGTTATTTAGCTAACTTACTACGTGCTGCGCGCAGCATACAAGTATAGACTAAATCACCAAAATTGGAACAAAACAATTCAATGTTTGTTTTCGAAAATGGCTTGAATTTGCCACCCTCAAGTGGGCTTAGAAATGCAGATTTGCCACCAAACAAGGTGGGATTAAAACATGATGTTTCGCCACTCCAAGTGGGCTTAAAACTCACATTTTGATGAATTGTTCCAATTCAAGTTATGAAGCCTTCATCCACAGGCATTCATGCAGTTAATCAAATAAGCACATAGCCTCATGGCAAGCATGCTATCATGGCAATCACTTACACACATGCAAGGATGCTAAAGCGTAAACACTTACAGTGTACTCCGAGCCAAAACAGAAAACTAGTTAGAAATCAATGCATAATCCTAGTTATGTTAAGATGCCTAATGCAACACATGCAATAATGCAACTAAATAGGCTCGGCTATCTAAGATGGCATATGAAATGCAATGATTTGATACATGTATTCAAAGAAGTATTGAAATACGATGCAGTTTGAGTGATGCACCGAGCCCGGTGCATGCAAGACAAATGAATGATGCACGCATGCAAGCATAAGGTATGTCAATTGAAATATGCCCTAACCTAACCACTAAAAGCAGATAAGTAAAAGGGAGAAAGAAATGGGGTTGGAAGACATGCACACACGCACGCACCCTTATTACAACATTGTGCCTTCTCACTGGAGGGTCCGAATAAATAAGCTAACTAGCTACGCTAAGCTAAGCTACTTATTACAAGTAAACTAATTAACTAACTCTAGCTAATTAAATATTACAAACCGATTTGAATAACTAGCTATACTGAGCTAATTAGAATATTACAAAATGAACTAAGCTAAATTAATTACAGCGCATGTAATTAACTACAACTAGCTAACAAAGCGATACAAATGGCCTCGCAGGTGAGGGAGATATGCATGCTCGGTTGTGTCCTCCTAGAAATCTACCACCTTGCCTCAAGATGCCTCTGTTTGCACACTTTTGGGTTTCTGAAAATTGTGCCAACTTCCAGATTGCTTCTGACCCATCTTAGGAACATGCTGAGGGATGATCGGCCATGATTGGTGGTAATCAGCCAGTACTGGTGGCCGGTCAGCTACTTTGGTGGCCAGTCGGCTGGCTTTGATGGCCGGTCGGCCACTGATTCCCTGAATTTTTCTTTTTGCTGCAACAGAGTACAAACAGAGGCATGACAGTGTATTTACAAGGAAATGTAGGCATTGCCACTCTCCCAATCATGTCTCAAGCTCAAAGGAGCATGGCACTCGGCTCTCAAGCCACCAACCAAGCATTTTCAATGCATGGTGGCCAAGAACCAAGCTTACACCATGTTTATGAATGCACAAACAACACACAAAGAGCTCCACCCTATCATGCTTGATCAAGGGTGTTAGCGACCAAGAAACGTGACACGTTTCATCACTTCAAGTATGAAACGTCCCATATTTCTTGTGTTTGGATTAACATCCGATCCAAACACATGAAATGCAAGTACATATGTTATCTTGACATGTTTTACTTGGCTCAGTTCTTGTTTACTCATTACATTACCAATCCATTCTTTAATTGGTTCAGTCCAATGTGCAAGTCCTCTAAGGAAAGATGGCCTCAGCCACAAGCACCTTGAGCATGAAAGAAGCCTCATGCTTTTGGTTAGTAGAAACCCCCAAGAGAAGGCTAAAACCATTAGGCATGACAGCCTTAATTCCATACTCAAGCCAACAAGGGGCTAAAGACCTCTTTCAAGGCAAATGAAAGAGTGAAACCATGGAGTGCAATGGCATATATTTCAGGACTTAAATGGCATGCTAAAGACACTAAACCATGCAAGCAACGCATGCACAACATGTTAAAGGCCAAAGGCATTGAAACTAGTGACAAGCATTACACTAGAGGCATGCAATACAATGCTCAATGGACCAAACCAGCCCTAAACAGACCTCATGCATGCCAAAACAGTGGCCAAAAAGTGCTGAGATGATAGCATGAAAGGCAAGAAAATTATGTTCATGCATTGGCTCATAAACAAGGCATAGGACTCAACTCTCAAACACAATTAACGAGTGATATTCATGAGAGTACGACAAGAGTATATGCTCTGAAATCACATGAGAAATGATGCTAAGGCATGTAAACAGCACAAGAAAAGCATACAAGAGGCCCTAAAACTCAAAGCTAGTTAAGGCACTTGCACTATAGCTATGCAATACATGAGCCATATGACCAAAACAACCCCCAAACAGTCCTAAAACAACCTAAATGGAGTTCTAAAACATGCTTGAGTGGAGCATACAGATGCCAGATACATAGGCTAAACCATCAAGTACACTAGGCTAGTGAGCAAGTTTACACTACAAGTGCGAGATGCAAGCAATAAGTGGCCAAACCAGCCAAAAACAGAGTTTAAACATGTTAAAATATGGCCAAAAACATGCTCAAACTAAGCTAAGACAAGTCGCAAAAACATGTTACTTTGCAAGGCCAACTAGGCATAGCATGGAGAGACAAGGAGGGTAGGCCCCCCCTCCCATTTGGAACCTCAAAACAAGTTTTCTACCACTAAAATTCCTCTGGAATTTAGTGGTTAAAGGGCCCAAAATGGTTGTTTGAATTGCTTTGAGAGATGGCTCAAAAGGCTTTACAAAGCCAAGAAGCAAAAGGGAGGAAACACCCCCTAGCTAAACAAGGCTTAAAACACCATTTTAGAACCTCAAAATCAGAGTTTTTTATGGTTCAAAACCAGCCCCAAAATAGTCCAAAACAATGGGAAAAGAGGGATAAAGCAAGTGTGCAAAAACAAGCTTGAAAGGGAGAAGTGTTTACCCTTGAAGCACAGCAGCAAAACCAACCAAAATCTGAGCCAAAACCACCTTTTGGAGCTTAAACAGAGTCCCAAGGCATCTTAGCCCAATGGTGGTCAAGTTTGATCAAGGATGTGTATGCAAAAGTATGGTGTATCTAAGCTTTCATGCACAAAAGGGCAAGAGAGAATGAACTCTAGAGAGAGCGACAGAGATTTAGCTCTAAAAATTTTGTAGAGAGAGAGGGATTCTAGTGTGAGAAGCTCCCAAACTTGCTAAAATGTTCTCCTCCAAAATGATAGATATTGCCTTCATATATAGCAATTCAAGAGCTTTTAGTCGAAAATATCTGAATTGGGACAACTGGAGCTTGTGTGGAACAGCTGGAGGGAAAAGAACTGCAAATTCTGAGTTTTCTGGACATTTCTGGTTGACCAGCCATCTTTTTGGCCGACCTGCTACTTTGTTGGCCGACCGGCCACTTCTGTGGCCGACTGCAAATTCTGGTCTGCAGGTCCAACTTCAAACGGGGATAACTCCTTCATCTAGACTCCTTTTCTGGTCATTCATGTATCCAAATTGAAGCCTCGAAAGTACGCTTTCCAATGGTGGCAGCCTCACATCAAAATTCCAACTGTTCAAAAAGTTATTCCTCTTTTAGTGAAAAATGCTCAGTTTCGATCCTACCGGGATTCATGCCAAGCTTCTTCTCAAACTTGTTTTCTTCTCTCCTCTCCTATTTTCTTCAACTCCAAACCCCTAAAAAAGGTGCTTTGAAAGTTTTTTCAAAGAGTTCACCTCTCTTCCATTCATGTCTACTTTGTCATTGCTCGGTTTATCGAAAAACGCAACATTTAACAAAATGCGAGCGTCGAAACATCGTAGGAACTTTTTCAAAAAACATTTTGAAAGAGAGGGTTTTAAGGTCTAAAATCATTTTAGTAAAAATAGTTTTGGTCCAAAAAGGGGTGTGAAGTTAGGATTTGACTCTCTCCTTGCCGAAGAAATCGATTCTTTGCACTGCACATCTTTCACCACCAAGTAAACAATCAGTAGCGCTCAAGTCTTAAGGGCAGTCAAAAATGGGGTGTCTACACTCATAATTTCCCAAAATTTAGTTCTTGTTTTTCAAAACATGAAGTTAAAGTTATAAACTCCTTAAAAAATCATTTGCATGTATCAAAGTCCAACCAATTCTTCATTATCAAGCTCAAACCATAATTTGACTTCTTGATTTATATCAAAACTCCATCCCAAACTCATAAACTTTAAAATATGAATTAAAATTCTTAAATTACATTCCATGCATGAGTCAAGGATTAACATCCAACCATTTCTTAATTTTCAAAACAAATCAAAAACCCTATTTAACTTCAAGATTAATTCTAGATCCCCATGAACTTTAATGTTTATAAAACTTTTCCTTCTTCTCTTCAAAATATGAAATTGATTAACTCAAATTCTTCAAAATTTGTGATGTATGTAAATATAAAACCCAATTACATCAAGGTTTTCAAAATCAAACTCAATTTAATGAAATCTTAAAATTATTTTTCATGTTTATTAACCTAGTTCATACCCTTCAATTTAGTCTTAATTTCTTCGTCTCAAGCCAATATAAAGATGGATTTTTAGTGGTTGCCCTTTTTACCTGCTGATGGTATGATCCTGCACTTCTAGTTGCAAAACTGAGAACTTATTTCTAGCTTACATAACATTATGCTTTAGGAGCAATGCTACATCTACTTAAATCTTACTAAAAACATACATGTCCAAACATCATTGGATGTTTAAATATTTTTGCTTGTTTTACAACTAATCACATTTGGCCTCTTGTATTTTTAGTAAGATTGTTAGTATGTGTAGAATTACTCTATGCTTTAGAAATCAATAACTGACAAATTTATTCTTTAAATAGAAAACTAGGTTGCCAGGTCAATCTCTAGCTAATTTTGACAATGGGCTTGACATATTAGTTTACAGTGACATCAACAAGAGAATGAAATTAAAAAAAAAAATTAAAAAAAATGAAGAAAATGAGAACATAGGATAGTGACAAGTGCCCTATAGTTGGCATGGGCAATATTCATTAAGAAAGGCTGTCTAGACATTTTTTTTTTCTTTTTTTTTTTTTGCTCCCTACTTCTTGAGATAACTCCTTGATTTGCGATGTAAGGCTTTGTTGCTATGCTTGGAATGGCATGTTGATGAACACCTTGGTAACCACTAAAAATAAGAACCTCAAAATGAAATTGGTGGGTATTGAATTAACTCACAATTAAACATGATCACAATAGCCATAATAGTTTAAGTAGAGACTTTAGGCAAATTATAACCTCTTTTCTTATATACCCTTTTGTTATGAACCTACTCTTTTGTGAGATGTAGACTCCTCTCTTCCCAGTTCAAAAAGGATCAAGCTAATGATTGGTTTATTAATGAGTGGCAGCTACCGTTATATGTACTGAAGTCTCATGCCTTTGTATAGCCTGTGCATACTTTTAGTAATGTTCTGCAGTCCTGTTTTCACTTGGCTGTTAATGTGTTTGGCATGTCCAGTCTCCATTGCAGGTCTTCTTGGATTTAAGGTCCTTTGTATGAAGTTGTGCCCATCATTTCCCCTAATCAGTTCTTGCAGGTCTTGCTGGTACATGTTTAGGGATGTTGTGGATTGAGTGACTATGAGATCTATATGCTAGGCTCCCGATATGTGAGTGTTTGTGAGGCTATTTATGCTAACTATTTTTTCTGCCCCTGTTATGTGGTGTTTGAGCAGTTGTAATCCTTTGTTTGAGCTGGTGCATTTGTTGCTTGGGTTTTCTGAAGTTGGGCAGTGGTTGGTTCTAGTCTACTTGTTGCTAGCAACTGACTGGTGTTGATGGTGTTGTTGGTTGTGGCTGGTGTTGCTAGCTGCTATTGCTGCTATTTGGCTACCTACTCTGTTGGGAAACAATACTGCTATAACTAGAATGTTGGCTGCCACTGCTGCAGCTAGTGCAACTGATACTATTGGTTACTATTGCTGCTGCTGTTGTGGACTGCCTGCTCTGTTGGAAACTATTTTGTTGTTTTATTACTTTTTCTGGTTGGATTTGTCTCGTACAGTTTGTTGGTTGTTGGAGTTATTTTGGATGCTCCTTCTATTTTGGTTGTTTGTTTTGTTTTGTTTACTGTCTGTCTTTAGCTTTCTTAGCTTCTCTTTGTGGGTTTTTCCTTATTGTGGCCCTTTTTTGGATGGTTGGAAGTGAAATGGATGCAAATTGCTAAATGGTTGATAATATATGTATTTTTTTTTATTTATATACATGGTACAGGTTATACGAAATACAAACAGGTTATGGACAAAATAAATAAAAACAAAATAAAATCATATTAAACAATTGGTAGCCAAAAAAGGAAGTAAATATTTCTAGCAACTAAATAGTTAGTAGCTAAAAATAAAAATAAAATGAAAAAAACTTTTTGGCTACTAAATTATTAGTAGCCATAAAAAAAATAAAAATAAATAAAAAAGACTTCAGGCGACTAATACTTTAGTAGCTAAAAATAAAATAAAATGAAAAAAAAAAAAGTTGTTGACTAAAACTTTAGTAGTCAATAACAAAATCAGACTTTAGGCGACTAAAATATTTAGTAGCTAAAAAAAAAAAAGATGAATAACAAAAACTTTTTGGTGACTAAAACTTTAGTTGTCCAAAATAATTTTAGTTTTTGGCGAAAAAATTTTTTAGTCGCTAAAAATGCAATATTAATTTTTTTGAAAGGTTGTGGCGACTAAAAAATTAGTCGGCAATTGATTACTTTCGGCGACTAAATTCTTTTTAGTTGCCAAAATCTTTCTCGACAATTGTGCAATGACTAATCTAGCAACAAAAATTTTAGTCGCTAAAAAGATTCAATGACTAAAATTTGACTTTTGGCGACTAAAAATTTAGTTGCCAAAAGTGACGTTTGTTGTAGTGATAAATTACTCAGTGCGAGTCACTGTGTGCTTGAGCCTTGAGTTGGTTGCTCGAGTGGTTCTTTGTGTCTGACACTATGGTTTGTAGAACATTTTATCTAGTTTTCAGAATATTTTTCGGAAGTGGGATAACTTTTCTAGATTTTTTAGTTATTCAAAAAACACTCCAGCGCTGTCCAAATTCGTTGATCGTTGCAAAAATCA
Organism: Camellia granthamiana; assembly: GCA_036172215.1. Lineage (NCBI taxonomy): Eukaryota > Viridiplantae > Streptophyta > Magnoliopsida > Ericales > Theaceae > Camellia > Camellia granthamiana. Next base: position 6,740,211 of record CM069909.1, read on the forward strand.
AATTTTCTTTCAAACCGCTCATGATTTTTCAGTGAAACCAATTTTACTTGAAAGCTAACCCTTTAGGGAAGTTTTTGACATAAAAGTGAGGTCAAGGAAATTTTTCTACATTTTTTTATAATTATCGCAAGTTGGCTGAAAAAATGATTCTTTGAGCACAAAGCTTGAAATAAAAGAGAAGGTAAGAAAAGAGGGTAACCAAGGATAATTTCTCACTTTTTTTATAATAAAAACATGCTAAATAGTATATATTAAACTCAAAAATTTAGATTGAAGGTGTTCCTTTAGAAATTATGAGAGATAGGTGTAGAAAAGATAGTTTTTCATTGATTTAGAGAAAACACAAGTAAGGGTGGAATAAGACTCAATCCTTGTCATTTTTAACACAAAAACACCATTACAATACATCTGAAAATATTATTTTAAACCTCTAATAACATGTATTTGAAATGAAAAATAAAAGAGAGAATTGTGTTGTCGCTTACTTGAAGTTAGGTGAAGTGCAAGTACAATTTTCTCCTCTTTTCCTCTCCTCCACTACCAAGGTTCACTCTCTTCCTCTTCTTTCTTTCTCTTAACCGAATGTGTAGGTGTGTGAACGTATTTTGTGCTCGGAAGTGTAAAGAGAATTGGTGTATTTATAGGAAAAAAAAGGAATAGTGAAAAGTCCAAAATGTCCTTAGTTCCAATTCAATTGAATAAGCTTGGATTTAGTTAGGATGAAATGGAATGTATGATGATTAGAGCCTTAATTACATCTTTAAACATGATCAAATTAAGATTTTGATTAATCAAAGTTGAATTGGTTACAAGTACAATATATACATGTAGCTTGTTTTTCGTGCTCCTCGGAAGGGTTTAGTCTCCTTGAATACGATAGCCCTACAGTTTGGACTCCCGTGGTTCTAAATCTGATTTCACAAGTGCAATGCGAAATAGATAAACACAAAAGAATCCAAATCCAAAAAATCTTTTGGAAAATCAATTTTTAATCAAAAATGCCAAATATGGACTGCATTACCAGATTTCAAAGTCACCACCTAAATATTTTTAGGAAATTTAGGACACCCGTGACTTATACCAAAGGCCACTTGTCCGTCATCACCAAAGTGTCTCGGCTCAAGAACTTAGGTATAAGAGGGAAAGGTCATGAATTGAGCACCTCACTCACCCGATCAAAGATCGGCCTCTACTAATCATGATGTGATTTTTATGAACAGTATATGCTCTTATTCCGATTATTATGCTATCTTTACTAGGTGATGCACACAAGTATAGACTGTTTCACAAAATTTGAAACGCTTTGATTTCATGTTTGTTTTGAATGTACCACTTGAAAAAGTGATCTCAATGTACATTAATCAAATCACCCCAAATTAAGTAAAAAAGCCTTCATCCACAGGCATTCAAATAGGTATATTAACTACACACGTAACCTCATGGTAGTTATGCTTGACATGGAAACAATCGTACCCATGCAATATGCTAAAACAAAAAAATGCTTACCTCAAATATCCGAGGCAAACCAAAAGAAAGAAAATAGTTAGAAAAAAATATGCATGATCCTAAACAATGCAACATGTCTAATGCAATGCATACAACATGTAACTAATAGGCTCGGCTACTAGCATGGCAAGTGAGTCAATTTCAAGACATATAATAGCACATGTATTCAAGCAAGGAATCTGAAATTGACATTGATTAATATGATGAGCCAAACCTGTATATATGCAAAACGAATGGATGCAAGTCATGTAAAATGCTAAGGAAAATATGATGCTATATGCAATCCATCGTAAGCGAGTAAATAAAAGGGAGAAAGAATGGGGGTTGGAAGACATACACAATATTACAATTTTGCCCTCATGCAAGAGGGTCCAAATGAATGTCCTAATTAAACTAACTATTACATCACCAAATAAATGAATTAACTACATTAACTAATTATTACAAATTAGAATTAAACAAGCTAATTAGTTACAATACACTAATTAATCTAAGAGCAATTAAGCTAATACGGGAGTTGAAGAACCACGTACGCAACCGAGAACATCCTCCCGGAAACTCCTTTGTTCTGTTGCCTAAACTGTTTTGTTCGCAGTCAAAAAAATAATCTATTTTCACCCCAGCCTCTGCTTTGTTCTACCATGAAAATGACACTGCCTACTCAACAAAAGGTGGCCGATCGGCCAAGGAAAGTGGTCAGCCGGACAGGAAAGGTGGCCGGCCTGCCACTATTTTCTAGTACTGCCTTGCTGCAACAGAATGGAAACAGAGAAAAAACAGAGTGCTTCCAGGGGATGTTTATCCCCTCTGTCTCTCCCTATCACGAAATTGATCAAGGGAGGAGTAGAATCGGTCCACAAATCATCAATGGTCGCAATGTTGTTGCATGATGATCTATGAATCGATGGGAGAAAGGCTCAATAAATGAAAATAAAAGACCAACAAAACCTCCTCCCTATCATGGAGTTACCTCAAGGGAAGCGGTAGACATTGATTCTTGAGCCATTATCATCACTAAAGAGTATGAAATGACTCGAGACTCAATGGGTTCAATTAACGTTTGATTGAACCCGACTTGATTTTATTCTCTTGCTTCTTTTAGTCAATTTTTATTAGCCCTTTTTAATTACCTTTCCATTCTTTAATCATTTTAGTCCAAAAATGAGAGTTATGTCCACTAATGAAGAGAAGTGTCAAACAAAGAGTTGTTCTTGGCATAAAAGAGATGTAATGCCTTGGTAATGAACCTCCGAAGAGATTAAACCATTAAGCATGGAAGGTCTCTTTCGAATGCCTTAAACAACACTCATTTGAAACGACTCTCAAACAAAGAAAACCAAGAAATGAGGAAGGTTACATAGATGATTATTACAAGTGTGAATATATGTATGAAAGCCATGAAAATAAAAGTTATCAACTCAAATAGGTTGGTGTCTAAGGTCTAAATCACCAAACCTATGAGGACTACAAAACTACAAGCCTAATATTCAAAGCATAGCTAAATAAACACATTAAAATACTCCCAAAAATAGCAAAAAACAGTCCTAGAATTAGTATGAAAAGCTAGAAAAAGTGAGCTAAAATAAGAAAGAAATAAAGCTAGTAAGAAAGCCTAAAGAGGGGTGGCTAACCCCTCCACATTTTGGACCTCAAAAACGCATATTTTAGCCTTTTAAAACTTTGAAAATCAATGGCCAAAAGTTGAGAAATGAGTGGAAAACACAAGGACAAAAGCTTAGAGAACAAGGTTCAAAGAAGGATGGTTAACCTCTCCACCTTTGGTAGCTTTAAGTCACAAGTTTCAACTCATAAAAACAGTTTAAAAACAATACAAAAATAGCAAGAAAATAGAAGAAAGAAGCAGTGTAAAGATGGCCAAAGTTATACCTCTTGAAGAGGAGTAACTATTTGATTCACAAATAACCAAGTGATCACCCTCAAGAGCTGAGATTTTAGTTGAAGAACCTCAGTAAGGGGCCTCAAATATTTGGTTTATGAAGTATATGTAGGGTGTATGTGTGTTGCATGATAGAGAGGGAGAGAGCTTTTCAAGAATTTGAGTTTTTAGAATTTTTTTCTAACCTAAAAATCAAGAGGGATAGTCATCTATATATAGAAAAATAGGTGCCTCTGTCGGAAATATCTGTCTAGAGACAGCTGGTGCAAGGCATGCACATGGGGGGACAGCTGGCAGCAAAATATCTGCCTGTCGGGACATTTGACCAGCCGGCCAATGACTTGTACGGCCGGCCACAAAAAACTGCTCTCAAACCAGATTTCAAACAGGTATATCTCCTTCATCTGAACTCAGTTTTAGGTGATTCTTGATTCTAAATTGAAGCCCTAAAAGTCTACTTTCCAATTGTGGTAGCCGCATATCTAAATTCTAAGTGTTCAAAGAGATATGCCTAATTTAGTTAAGGTTACTCATTTCTTTCTTAACAATTTGATACCTAACCTTTCCCTAAACTAGTTTTCTTCCATCCCCTCCTATTTCCTTCAACTCCAAATCTATAAATAAGATGTTTTCAAATATTTTTCTAAGATTTCACCTCCCTTCCAATTATTTCCACTTTGTCCTTACTCGGTTTACCGAAAAGTGCAATATTTTAAACGAAATGTGAGCCTCAGAACATCATAGAAACATTTGGAAAAATATTTTGAAAAAGAGGGTTTTAAGGTCTAAAATAGTTTTGGTCAAAATGAGGTGTAAGGTTGGGATTAGAAGCTCAAAACTGAAGCTTTTTATTGAAGACATTGAGCGGTTGTACAGTGTAATTTTTCATCATCGAGTAATCAACCTGAGGCGCCCAAGTCTTAAGGGCGGTCAAAAATGGGGTGTATAAAATATGTAGTCTAGGCGATTTAGGCCCAAAATCATGGAACAAAGGACTATGTGTAAAGCTAAGTCTAGCATTTGGATTAGGGAGCTCTAGCCCGAAGATGGCAAAGAGTTTGGATTCGATGTACAAAGATAGTAAATCATGGATTATTAGTCAGTCTGACAACAATGTGTTTGAGGTTCGTTCACACCCATCGGTGTTGGCCGACATTGGCGCACATACATGTTCATGTTTCCAGTGGCAATTAAATGGGTTCCCATCCTCCCACGCAGTTGTTGCTTTCCGAAGCAGTGGTAAAAATATATATGACTTCATTGATTCATTTTACCATGTGAACGAGTTCGAGGCGGCGTATTCTGAGTCTATTCACCCAATTCCTACGATGGGAAAACCCAAGTTATCAACAACTGATTACCTCATCGCACCACCTATTTATAAGAGCCCACCTAGAAGGCCCAAACGAAAGCAAATCCTGTTAAAGAGTGAAGTGGTGCAACGGATTCGATGCGGGCATTGTGGCAAAATGGGTCACCACAATAGGAAAACATGCAAGAAACCAATGTAGCGTATTTGACACGTATGGTTGTTCCACTCCATTGCCAATTTACTGTAACATATTCACGTAGCTTTGTATGCCATTCATGTTCACGTTAGTGTCCACATGATTATATCGTCCGTGTTACTACCAAGTTACATTTTCATTATGTTAGTTCCCGATTCGTGGATTACACGATAATAAATAAAACTAATTTCCCATGTTTTCAATTTGTGTATTAGCTCTCCATGTTCATAGCATACTACTATATCATTTGGTTGTGAATGTTATCCGAAACAAAATTTTTTTTTTTTTTTATTACAAAAAAGCCAAAATTGGACCGTATGTTATGTGTTTCCAAACACCATTATTTTGAGGCACTAAAGGTAATTGCCAACATGGGTCTTGTATCCTACGTGATGTAGTTCATTACATTGGGATAGTTCGTTGCCAACACCCAACATGGCAGTGTTGTTTTCACTATTTTTATTACATGGTTCCACCAATGACTTGTTATACTTGATGTTTGGTGTTGGGATAACATTATGTTGTGTGGTGGACTGTTTTTTTTAAAATACATTCTCAAAAACTCTGTACGTTCACATAGACCATACTATATGTAAAGCAATTACACATATCATAAATAATGGTAACAGCCACTAGTAATATGAGGACATAAGCCCCTACATTGTAGGTTGCCAACAAATAATATTACAGCAAGTATGACATATTGCGTTATCGTTTTTTAAACTATTGCCAAAATAACGATTCACCTTAGTTTCATTGCACAATGATTACACAAAATGTTATCCATTCAGAATGACATTATGACAATTGATCAATAAAATAAGTTTCATCATCAAAACACCGACCAAGTCATATAACACATCTATCTCAAAATTGAACTAACAAAACGGTATCCACTTCACGACACTCTAAAACTACTCAAACACATTATCAGCCAAATGTTCAGCTAAATGTCAAAAAAAATGACAACTTCAAAAACACATCATCATCAAAACTAAACAATTGAGGATTGGGGGTGCCAAACACATTACTTCATCTTCACATGCAGCCCTCTTATTGGGTCATTGATGAACATTTTGACCATCGCCGCACGTAAAATAGTTGGCGTAAGTTCGTCCATTAAGTTGTCAATTTTGACAACATGAATGTGTTGACAGATGATGAAATAAACCATAATTGCACAGTCTAACCTGCAATGCAAACTCAGTACGAATGCGCCAATCTCATTACAGTACATCAAAATTCAAACTTAACAACAAAATCAAAAATTCAAAGTTGACATCCACTATACTTACGTACCTGATCCCTATTGCGGACAATCCAACACTAAGACCAATGTTCTGTCAAAGTTTCTAGTCTTAACACCATCATCTGCCAACCTCGAGTTGACAAACCTGGTGTGATAGTCAACCACCCACTATTTATATCAACATCAAACCAAAACCATTCAGCATCATACCACGCAGCACCAACCATACACATTTTAACATCAGCAGCATATATACTCACATCCTTACACCAATAAATCCCAATAACTTTAAACCACAAACAAGTCTGACATATAATGGCGAGTAACATTCCAATCGAACTTACCACTTTTAATGCCTCGTTATAATGATCATCTCGCCTACATCGTCTCTACTTCAAAGAATTGTGATGCTTCCACGTACTGGACTCCACGTCGTACACCATTACAGTCCAATGATTTGCATGGTATATCGGGTAATGTGTGTATCTATGCCTTCTTGCAGCTTTGGTGTGCACATTGAGATACTTTGTCCTCAAAAGTGCACTAGGATTCCTCATCATATCCTATTTACATGTGTCCCAACAAACCTTCCAAATGGGAATTAATATTACAAGGTCAAATGTGGGAGGAGGGGGGGTGACATATGACTATGTCTATGATGAATTCGCATACCGAACATACACTACTGTATACATAGGGCGTGTCCCGGAATTCGCTTCTTTCAGCCGCCTTCTTTTGCAAATTTATTAGCATAGAAGCATACACGCCGATCACTTACACCATCCTATAGGATAATTTTTCAAGTACAAATTCAAAAATTATAACATCACTTAAACTACAATATTGCATTAATCAAATCATCAGAAAATTCAAAATGTAATGGTATAATGCACATACGTTCTCATGGATTGAGCTTTGCTTGATCAAATCTTGGATTTTCGTAAAGAGAACTTGGATCCCATTGTCTACACCATCCCAAATTACAGAATTGTAAATCGTTGTTCACCGTTAGTGTCGTTATTACATTATCACATATCAACCACATTAACAAGCACAAAACACAAATGCACTAAAAATACAACTCACCCATCACCATCAAAGGTGTACACATTCTCCAACATTTTCATTTCATCCTCTTTCAGTATGTTCCAAACTGCATGTTTTCTGTTCATACCAAACACATTCCATGTCTTACAATCCATGTCAACACCGTCCACATTGTATATTACTCCAGCTTAATTTCCCTTAATAATTGTCTGTTTTGCATTCTGTTTAACACAGCCAATAACCCGAAGGTGCTCGTAATCGGACAGTTTGAATTCCCGCATTGGCTTGTTCTTGATATGCCTTGCCAATGACGTCATCGTCGGTTCAGGGCTGCAAGGCAAATTTTTTTCAATGCCTATGCTTACAATATCGTCAGCACCAGGGCCCACCAAGGGATGCATAACAAGGGGGTGTTGAGTGTTACCCGATGCTGGAATAAATTTACTTCCATCAAGCTCCACACTGCCATCATTTACAGCTTTCAACTCGTTCATGTCTAAAACACATTCAGCTACTATATGAACAACGGGGACAAATGTATAACTCGTTGACGTAGAACATTTCATACTACTGCTGCTTGTCTCGTTCACTGACCTATTGCCCTTCTCTAAAAATTGTCTAATGGTGTTCTTCTGTTCGAGACGTCACGGTCGTCAACGTGATCTTCCAAATTTGTTATTGTTTCTCTCATCTGACCAACCAACTTGTTCAGGCGTGCGATTTCAGCGTCCTTCGCTATTCAATAGATTCGTAGCCTATGCACCAAGCATCCTCTTTATTGACTCGACCCTACCATCCAACTCTTGAACACATTCAGACTTGGCTCTAACTTCGCTTTCGAGCTCTTTAATTCTATGCAAAGCCTTGTTAAGTTGGTCAGTGGCTTCATTTGCATCATTGCAAACGGCGTCATCAATAGATGTGCTTGATAGGTCTAGAAGGTCGAGGAACAGTATCGGCCATGTTTCCACTACCGCTAACATCTTATCAGACACCTTGTTGTTACTGTTAGACTGTCTACTAGGTTTACCATCTAAGTCATTAACCAACTTCAACTCGATGTCTCCACCATGCGACGAATCAAGTTGCCAACCGTCAAAACTTGGTTCTACGTCATCATCCCCCTTTAACAAGGACATCAGCTCCACAACCAACCCACGAACTCACTAGCTCAACCTCTAAGACTACTGCCCCATCCTTCTTCGGCGTAACTACAACTGGCCTCGACTTCACGAAATAACTTTCAACAATAGTACCTACAAGTTTATCACAATTCACCTGCAAAACATCACATCCATTACGTTTGAATTAACAAACTACATATGGAACATTAGTGTAAACTAGTTGGTCATACCTTGACGGACCTCTTTGCTGATAAATCGATGCCTTTCAACTTCACAACTAGTATGCCAATGTTCCACCTTCAAAACCGTGGCGACACATTACATTGTTATGGTTCCACTACTATTGTGTGTTCACAAATGAAGAACTACAACCATAAAAAACCACACAAACAGTTACGCAAATAAATAGTAAGCACGTCGTTTGTGTATACAATGCAATTCAAGCTTCGTGATTTGAAGAGACATACCAACAACACAACAACATACCCAGTAACCCTTTCTAGCTTGTTATGCAACTCATTCAATGAACCAATCAGTGCATTACGGATTGCTGTTGTCCAGTCATATAATTGTAAAGTCTCCAACTTGTCAATTACATGCACAAATGACCAACCGATAGACTCACCTATATTAGCAAAAAACAGCTTCGCGCATATATAAAAACATAGCAGCTTTGCAACATCTTCTTCGTCACATTCAGACGTGCCACACATTGCTTCCACTAGTAAATCTTTAATCACTTTTGAGGAAATCTGGCCAACGTTTGGACACCGTGCGAAAGATCCAACTTCTCTTTTCCACATTGAACCCCAAACATTAACTGAATGTTGCTATTCCATAAAGGCAGCCCACTATCCCCAATATAAAATTTCTTGTCTTTTGGATTGTACAATTATATTATATGGCACACCGTAGCATCACATTTTTTAAACGACTTCAGATTCAGATTGTGAACGCAGATTGCCTCTATCATCAACCAAAATGACGTCTTCTGCAGTTGTCGGATCTGTATCGCATTGAATTTCAACTCAAACACAGTTTTAATCACACCAACCACATTTAAACAATACATTAGCTTCAACGTGTCGACTTCAGTTTTCCTTCTAGTACTGGAAACCATTTTTTTTTTTTTTTTAAACGACTGTTGTGTTTGATTCATCATCGCCATTCTTGTTAATGTTTAGACAGACAATTACAATCATGGTGTTCGCCCCCCAGACCTGCAGATTGAACCTTCCTGTCTAGCATTACTTGCCACGTTAATCACAATATCATATTTAAACGGGATTCACAAAAAAAAAAAAATCAAAAAAAAAAAAACAAACAAACAAATGGAATAACACAGCATGGAACACAAGCTAACTACTCCAACCACTCTACATAACTGTATTAAAATCAACAACGTATGGGAACTTGTTGAATCAAAAAATTATGATGTCCACAAAATGACAAGTATATGACACCATGCACCAACACCGCAACTAGCTGAATCTTGTAACATTTACCAAAAGAACACAACACATATGGGAAAAACATAAATTTAAAAAATATGCACATTATGCATGTATGTCGAACATGCACAATCAAATCAGAATAGCAAATCACTTTACAAAAAATAAAAAATAAAAAAAGTGTTCACAAAATTAACATTACACCCACAGCCAACCCACACACATGCCCCACCTATAGCCAACAATTTCATTATCGTTCATTCGCAAAACACCCTACCATAAAGATTCCACCTCAACGTAAACGGACACTACTCAACCATATACACAACAATATTCGAACACCACATCCGTAAATAACACCCAACAACATCCACAATATGTTTATATTACAAAATCTAATGAAATTAACTTACATATCAAACCAAACTCATAATTTGACGCATATAGTCTCCCACTAACACCCAACCACAATAGCATTATAGCTTCTCCAACCAATCATAAAAAAAATTATCTTATATTATCAACATAACATTGGGGTAGCCAGCTTCCCTAACGAAACAGTGATACAAACTACTCCACAACTATCTAAAATAACATCAAGCCAAACCCATAGTTGAACCCTTTAGCCTCCCATTAACACCTCTAAGTTCTCCAACCAATCATAACAAAAACAACATAAATTTACAACATAAAGCATCTGTACAAAATAACAACTGCACAAAATAACACCAACCAACTCCGACAATCCCCAATTATTAAATGCCACAACCACCTACTAACATCAAACCCTACCTACAATTTGAAGCATACAGCCACTCGCTAACACCCAACAACACTAACATTACAAGTGCTCAAACCAATCACAAAAAAATTAGCTTAAACCATGCATCTGTTACACTCAATACCTGTACAACATAACATTTACAGACGGTGATAATCCCCAAACCCAAGATGTCCATAACCCCAACTAAAACCCCACATTACGCAACACTTAAACAAAAAAACCATTTCTAGCATCAACCTTGATGTTGTATTATTTCACATACACACAAAGTAACATCAGAGACACCCATACCTATTGCCATCACATAACGACACGATCAACAACGTCGCCGAAGGATTGATGTGAAATTGCCGACGTTACATCCTCACCATCAATCGCAACCTAAGATGTCTTAGTGCCCATGCCGACTCAACTCTGTAAATTTGCTACAAGGGGGTTTTCATTTTTGTAGGGTTTTAAAGGGGTTGTGTAATGTTGTTTAGGGAATAATGATTTCTAGGTGTAACGTTGCCAAATCCAACGTTGAGATCAAAAAAAATAAGGATCAACATTGCAACAATTAGAAGGAAACCCAGAAGTTTCCATTCTCGAGCTTCCGTTTTGTTCACAATGTAGGGAAAGGAAAAAAAATTGCTATAGTATGCTTTTGGGCGTTTTTGTAACTACAACATCATCTAAAAACCCAATTTAGCCCTTGAAATTGCCAACACACGCACTAAGTTCATGGGCTTGTGTATAAGTAACATTGACATGGGACCTTTCAGTCTACAAAATAAACGCAGGACTATATGGTTCAAACTGTCTAAATTTGGGATTTATTGGTGTTTTCCCTTTTTTAATTAGTAGTATGATTTTCTTAGCCTCACTAAAATTAATAATTCATGGATTCTATTGAATGGTTAAAAAGAAAAATTAGCTAGACACCCTTGGCTTGTTTGGACTTTCTATCAAAAAATTTGAAGAAAAAAAAAATCCAGTTTTAAACTAGTGCCAAATAGAGAGTTTGGTCTAATTTAAAAGAAACTTTTTAATTTTTTTTTTTTTTTGGAGGGGGGGTATTATACTTTGCAATTAGCATTTATTGTTTACCTTTTAGCTGTAGATTTCTTTTGGATAGTCGATCCATAAATCTAATTTTAAATTTTGTTTGGTCAATATCCAAGTGTTTAAATACTTTGTCCATAAGGACAAGCTTAAATAAAATGACCAATATATATATATATGCTATATACACAAACCAAACCCTAGCACCTCACAACCTACCTCTCTCATATGGTCTTCTCTCTCTCTCTCTCTCTCTCTCTCTGTGCTCTCCGCTCTACTTCGCCACTGTCCACCCCTTACCCTCTGCCTCACTCACCGCCACTTCTTCCTCCATGGCAAATCGGCTCTCTCTCTCTCTCTCTTCATCTTTTCGTCGACGCAGCAGTGTCGTCGTGCCACTGGTTGTACCATCGATCACTACCAATCTACTGTTGTCACCGTCATCTGAGCAATCTACTCTCTCTCTCTCTCTCTCTCTCTCTCTCCGATGGTGCCACCGCTACACAAATCTGATGTCACTGACAATGAAATCAACCGCAAGGTTTTCCTCGATGACATGGAGGTTACTATGCCGAACCTCTATAAAAATCTCCAAAGTCACAAATCTGGATTCAAATCTAGATCTAGATCTATTGAGAAATCGTCCATCGTCCATCGCTTCAACAACAACAACAACAAAATCACTAGATGAAGGTTCCTAAGATTGAACATAAGGTAAAGCTTCCATTATAATCTTAATTTTCAAATGATTTCATTTTTAAAATGTTTATGAATTTATATATATGTATATGCATATAGGTAGGTACATGATTGGTAATTTTCATTACACGTATAGAATCCAAATTGAATTTTTAATTTTAAATTTTTTTTTAAATTATGATCATGTGAATAAATGGATAGATAGGTATGAGGTCTAGATTTTTCTCATGTGAAGTTGCTTATTGTTCATTTAAATAATTATTATTGATTATACTAAAGTTGCATAGAGTACAATATCATGATAAAGCTTTTGTGTGTGTGTGTGTATATATATATATAATTAGTAACAAAATATGATATAGCTTTCGTATTGTGGATCATATAAGTATTATGTGCATTGATCAAATGTTTTTTTAAGAAAACTCATTTGTGACACTGTTGTTTTTATGAATGATTTAACGTTAATACAGATGTTAGATGCAACAGATGATGAAGTCTACAAATTGTTTTCAAATTGCTCATATTTTTTTTTTTCCTAATTTCTGATTGATTGCTCTTTTTTCTTTTTCTTTTTTCTTTTTTCTGATTTCTGATCAAAGAGTTTTGTTGTTCTCTATATGTACTTGATGGATTACGAGTTGTGTTTGTTGTATATAGATTTATTGACTAGAGATTGGTCATCAACAACTTGCAACTAATGTCGACGACAACACGTGAGGGGATGGCCGGATCTGGAAAGAGAAATGCGGTAGTGGAACCACCATGTCATCATTAAATTCTTAGATCTGATTCATAGTTGTATATATATATCTGTGTGTATAGATAGATATGTATTTGCTTCATTGGGTTTGTTTCATAGATCTATGTAAATCAAAATAAAAGCCAAATTTGTGTAGATCTGTTATATATATACATATTGTTTTGGTAACAAAGAATTTCAATAGATAAGAGATCTAGGGGAAAAAATTGAACAAATAGTCAAAAAAAATTAAACAGATAAAAAAATTTGAACAGATAGATTTAAATAGATAAGTGAAAAAATTGAACAAATACTAAAATTTGGATATATATTTGAACAGATAAGGAAAAAAATGAGTAATTTCAACAAATAGATAATTTTAACGAATAATTTCAACATGTAGGTAATTTTAATAGATAATTTCAACAGATAGATTAAAAAAAAATCAATGAACAGATATAAATTTAAACAAATAGCCAAAAAAATTAAACATATATATATATATAAATTTCAATAGGTAGATACAGATTTGAATAGATACTCAAAATCAACAGATAACTTAAGGAGTAAAATTGAAAATAAAATCTCCTTCAAAACCAATAAAATAATTTCTCACCAAATTATTTCACAAATGATGGATCTCTCACCAATAAAAAAAATATCCACTCATCTTAATGCCTTATACCCTCTTTAAATTAGACTTTTCAATACTTTTCTTATTTTTTTTCTCTTTTTTAACCACATGCTTAAAAAAATAAAAAAAAAATAAAAAACTTGATCACAAAAAACCAGAAAAGAACTTATTCCAAACGATAATTAGTCAAATCCAAAGTCCAAACTTTATTTGTTGTTTAAATGCTTTGAAGCCAAATGAGTGGTTGGTAGGATGCAATTGGATAAGAACTAAACAATTTCATAAAGAGGTGGAATTTGTTTAAAATCTTTGAAAAAAGCTCGACAAATCTAATTGTATAAATAATAATAGCATAAATTACAAACAGACCTATGAGATTTACTTAAATTATAAATTATTTCTTGTGATTTTAAAAATTATATTATGTCCTTAAAGTTTTTAATTTCATTATAAATAGATCCTTTTATTAGAATAATATTTGAGACCACTAAAGTAGCAGCTCTAAAACTGCACTAATGAGGTGGCATTGCTGTGGGTCCCACCTTGATGTGATAGTTTGGCATTTGTTTTGTTTTGTTTTGTTTTTTTTTTTTTTTTTTCTTTCTTGCACTGCCAACTCATTAGAGCTAGCATTAGTACTCCTAAATTAATGATCTGTATCACCACTACTTTTATTAATAAATTATCAAGTTAATTAACAATTTTTAACAATGTTAAAATTTTATTTCAATTAATAATTCAGATAATTTTATTATTATATAGGTGAACAGTTAGAAATTTTATTTTTCAATTAATTCTGTTAAATAAAAAATTCTGATAAGGAACTATTTGTAATTTTCAAACCACAAAAAATAATTCATATTTTAAACAAATCACAAGGTGTGTTTGTAATTTACTCCTAATAATAATAATAATAATGACTGATCAAATCCGAACATGTGGCCAATGTGTTGTTAGGGCACTGCTAGATCCTTTTTAAATAATAACCCCAACATGTGTCGAATGTATGTGTAGTTCTGTGTACACTCAAGTTCGGCTCCACTTGTTTAAAAAAAATTCAAGATTTACTCACTGTCTAAATTAATTACATTTAAATAATTTAATAGTTATATACGTTTTAAAAAATTTAAGACTTTGAATTCAATTTAATTAAAACAAAATGGTAAACAAACCAAATTCAAATATAATTTGACAATCTCAAAATTTTTTAATTAAATTTTAAGAATATATTTCTTGACTCATTTAGGTCTTGTTTGTCAACTATATATTTTAGTTAAAAATTTATTATAAATTGTCACATCACTCTTTTTATTTTTTTATATATTTTTTTATAAAAAATAAAAAAAAATTATTAAAATAATCTATAGCATTCTACTAAAATCTTATGATGATATCATTTTATTTTTATTTTTTTTTTGGGGGGGGGGGGGGGGGGGGGGGGGGGGGGGGGTTTGGGGGAAGGGATCTTATTCAAAGTAGATCAAATCAGACTAGCTTTTTAAAATTAATTATAAATTAGTGAAAAAAATTATAAATATTAATAATTAAAAATGTAAATTTTTTCATGAATTTGTAATTTTTTTGAAAGGAAATTACACTAACACCCCCTGAGATTCTGTTTAATATAGATCTCCCCCTCACATTTGAAAAGTTATACTTACCCCCTTATTAGATTAAAATGACATATTTGTTTCTTAACTTTTATACATATGAAATAATAAAATAATACAGATATTTTGTTCATGTTATTTTAAGGGAAGTAACAATCATCTTCTTTGATTTAACTCGCACAAAAAATTAAGTTTTTTTTATTTTTTATTTTTCGTGGCTTTTCCTTTTACTGAATTTTTTTAATATTTTAAATAATTTTTTTATTTTTTAAAATACACCTAATCTAGATATACTTAAGAAGTATAATATTTTGTATTTTTTTAAATTCACCTAATACAAAAATAAAATATAAAATATAAAAATTCAATACATTATCTTATTTTGTTGTATTCAATGAATTTTTTTAAAAAAATTTTGTATAAATTTTATACTTTTTAAATATATCTAAATGAAATTGATCTAATCTAAATATAATGGTGGAAATAAAAATGAAAAAATATATTTATATACAAAAAATATCATAGAAATATTGTGATAGTGATATTGTTGTAAATATAAATCATGTTTATGGGTATTTTGTTTCGTGTTTGAAAATTTTCTATAAAATTTATGTTTATGTATCATCACTCAACAAGAATTTGTTCAAGTAGAATTTAACGGTGGAAAGTTGTAGAATGTAATCATGATGATAGAAAGAAGAAATTGTAGAAAAAAAAGGTAAGATGATTATTTAAAAAAATTTAAAATATGACATCAGCAATTTAAGAGGTAATTTGTAATAAATTTACAAATCTTAGGGAGGAAATATAATTTTTCAGATATGATAAAAAAATCTATATTAAACAAAAATCTCATAAGATGGGAGACTAATTTACCCTCTTTTTAAATTAAAAAAAATCCCACTGGGATGCAATTATCCCTTAAAATAATACATGGATGCCATATTCAACAGTGCTACTCTTATAACGTAGGCATATTCAGCTTACAGTCCATTAATACAGAAATCTAGATTTTGTTGCGACATATGTACTGCTGTAACATGGATATAGATAAATTTACATAATAATAAATAAATTTTATATTTGTTGTGACATACATAATGGTGTAACTATGGATACAAACACAGTTGGAGACTAAATAAATCAAAAATGCTAGACCCAAATAAATTATTAAATATTTTACATAATATTCACATGAGTTTTTGTTTGACAATCTTTATTGTAATTAAATTAATTAATTCTGTTTGGGTACTAAACGACAAACAGAATATAAAAGAAATAAAGGATAGGAGAGAAAATGTTTGATTACAAAAATCAAACTAGAAATAAAATTAAATAACTAAAAGCATATTTTATTTTGTTACAAAAACAAAATTAAAATCTGATTTAAATAAACAAATAAAACAGAATAATAAATTAAACAACTTACTTAATTAATTTCTTCGAATAATAATCTGATCAAGTCCAATGTTTAACACTGTATCCTTAAGACAGATTGGTCCTCTCCTCGGTGCTTTCAGAATATGGACGTCTATCTCCCAGGATGAAATGATCAACAACAAATAAATGCAGCACTACAATTTATTTGTTCAACGAACACACTTAGTGTATACACTCTTTCTCACAGAAAAATAATGGAATAAATGCAGCAAAATGCAGAGATGAATTGCAGCAAAAGAGGGACGAAAATTGGAGTAAAATCCAAATGAAGGACTAGTCTATTTATAGAGATGAAGTGGTGGCTTGGTGACTGCTAATTTTGAATTAAACAGGTACAATACCTGTTCAATTTAAATTAAACAGATAGGCACTGTTCAGTTTGAATTTCAACCAATTTCAAAAACCTGTTTTGATTTGAATTTGAACAGAACAAATTCGGTTTGGACAGACTCGAATCTGTCTGTGAAGAGGTGTAACAATTTGAATTTAAAATTTAAATCTGGACAGAAATTCAGAATGAATTTTTGGACAAATTTTATTTCAAAAATAAAATTAAATTCAAATGTTTTTTGCCCAAAAAGATTACTATTGGGCCGAACAAGCCCAAGCCTAGCCCAGTCCGCCCGACCGGACGGACGGACGGCGCGCGTGATGATTTTTGGGTCCAATGGGTCTAGCTCATTTTGCCCATAACCCTCCTCTCTATAAAACTTGGGTACCCCTTAGGGCACACCCCAAGTTCCAATCCCATACCTTATAAACTCACCCAAAACTTCCTACCAAATCAATGTGGGACAAGCCACTTTTCCAACCTTAAGGAATTTCCACCAAAACTCCATTTCTATGGAGTATACTTTGGCTTCAATTTCCCATTCACTCGGTAATGTTTTGAGCCACCAAATATACCACGTGAATCACAATGCGGCATAGAACGCGTTACCACTTAGACCCGCGAAAATCGACGCACGGGTCCCATCTAAATATTAGACCAAAGTTAGGAAAAAATCTGTTTTTTACCCAGATTTTCCAAACCATTTCCAACAATCTCCCACATGAATGGAATTTGATGACAACGGAAATGCAACAATATGCAGACTTTATCGAAAAAGTATAAGTCGAAAATATCTTACATCAGGATAGGTAGCTTTCGGCCTTGAACCTTCCCTAGTGATAACCTATCGAACTTACTAGCTAACCAATGGACGCGATGCTTTGAATTGTTCAGCCGTTTGTGTAAGCCAAGACAATAGATTTCACACAAAATATCTTCTAACACATCGTGGTTCTCACTATTGTGTTCATTTTCGCCTTGAACGCTCCTGGTTTTCATAAGTGTCTATAGAGAATTTAGCCTCTTTCATTCTCATAGAACCGGCCCCAGTTTGACACTCATATAGGTGATTTTTATTGTAAGTATCTCATTATACTTGTAAATCAAGATATAAGTAATCATTAAAAACAAAGCTTATCCTTATACCCCTGCCAGACAACACATGTTGCAGATATCACTCTCACCATAGGAATGAGTAAGGAATTTTAATCCCTTGGTGATTTCTGGCGAGCCACACATAACTTAGTTGTCCCTTTTGAACTTAGTTCTTGAGATCTCCAGTCATATAAGTAGGGTTACCATTATGATGACTCTTATGTAATAGGCTTTAATCCCATCCCCTTCGATGAACTATACACTAGCTCTTTGTCAAACCTTTTGTTAACGGATCCGCAATATTCTCTTTAGATTTTATATAATCTATTGAGATTATTTCATTTGACAACAATTGCCTTACGGTATTATGTCGATGACGAATGAGTCGTGACTTACCGTTATACATATGATTATGTGCCCTGCCTATTGCAGATTGACTATCACAATGAATGCAAATAGCTGGCACAAGTTTTGGCCACATTGGAATGTCCTCTAAGAAGTGACGAAGCTATTCTGTTTCTTATCCTGCTTTGTCTAAAGCAATGAACTCGGATTCCATTGTGAATCGCGCAATGCATGTTTGTTTCGTGGATTTCTAAGAAACAGCAGCGCCTCCCAGAGTAAAGATATATCCACTTGTGGATTTTGAATCTTTAGTATCTGATATCTAATTTGCATCACAATAACCTTCAAGTATTGCTGGATATCGAGTAAAGTTCAAACCATAATCACGGGTGAATCTTAGATATCTAAGAACCCGAATGATCGCCTTCCAATGGTCTTCTCCGGGGTTACTAGTGTACCTACTCAATTTACTGATAACATAAGCTATATCAGGACAAGTACAATTCATTAGGTACATTAGGCTTCCAATGATTTAGGAGTATTTTAACTGAGATACTGCATCACCTTTATTTTTTGATAAATAAAGATTGACGTCTACAGGTGTTCTAGCTAAATTCATATCATCCTTAATAAATTTACCAATTATCCTATATTGTGGGTTGAGTGGAGTGAGATCTAAAATTGAGTGGATATTACATACTTCCTTGGATACTGATATTATTGGTTTACGCTTGATGATGCTTAACTGGCAGGTCCTTCTATTATGTCTAGCTCGTACAATCCAGCTCGTACAATCCAGCTGTGTACATTTAGGGACTGGCATCTAGTGCTGCTGTGTGTGAATACTAAAGTATCAACTGTGAGGCATGGGACTAAGGGTCTTTCAACTGAGGCATGTTATCTCCAGCTGCAGTTGAAGTCTCAGCACCTGTCAAAAAGGAATGGGTCTTTGGGAGTGGCTGCTTCATGCGCCGTCCGGAACTACATGACTGTCTACAAGCTGTTTTTTATTTACCTTCACTTTATACATTCTATGTCTACATTTGTTTGGCCTACTCTAGTGGGATGTACTAGAGAGACTATTCTGTTTGTCCTGTGTTTTGTTTTGTTGGATGTTTTGTGTGGCTGCTGGTCATATCCAGCGTTTTGGGTTCTTGCGATTTCTTTGGGAAGTATGCTTCATACAACTTCTGGATCAGGGCTAATTCTCTTGGATGGAACTGTTATTGCTGTCGTTATGTTACTTTTTTTTTGGTTTTATTCTGTTGATAGACTAGAAATCTTGCTTTTGTTCATTCTCTATTTCTGTAAATAGTCCATGAACATTGTGCTCATGTTCTAGTTTTGTTTTGTTTCGGTTTTCTTGTTTAGCTTCTGGGTAGGGCCTGGGGTTTGCCCCTTGTAATCCTGTATATTTTGCTGTTTTATTTATGTCTTATTCACCCAAAAAAAAATAAATTTACCAAGAATTTTCTCAATATAATGTGATTGAGATAATGCATATCCGTCAGATGTTTTAGTAATTTTCATTCCTAATATAACATCTGCGACCCCCATATCTTTCATATCAAATCTTTTGTTAAGCATTTGCTTAGTTGATTTGATCATGCTTTGACTGCTTCCAATGATAAGCATGTCATCCACATAAAGACAAACTATGACATATCCTTGGTCAGTGTTTTTAACATAGACGCATTTGTCACATTCGTTTGTTACATTCGTTTATCTTAAACCCATTAGTAAGCATTGCATGATCAAATTTTTCATGTCATTGCTTTGGAGCTTGTTTTAATCCATAAAGAGATTTTACAAGCCAACAAACTTTCTTTTCTTGCCCTGGCATTACAAACCCTTCGGGTTGCTCCATATAGATCTCTTCATTTAGATCACCGTTTAAGAAAGCTGTCTTAACATCCATTTGATGTATTTCTAAATTAAACAACGCTGCTATAGCAATAAGCATGCGAATGGATGTTATTCTTGTCACAAGAGAATATGTGTCAAAATAATCTAGACCTTCCTTTTGTCTGTAACCTTTAACTACAAGTCTTACTTTATACTTATCAATTGAACCATCTTCTTTCATTTTTCTCTTGAATATCCATTTATATCCAAGAGGTTTAGAACCTGGTGGAAGATCCACCAATTCCCAAGTATGATTTTGTATAATGGACTCAATTTCATTATTAACAGCCTCTTTCCACAAAGGAGTTTCAGGACCTGTCATTGCTGCCTTAAAGCTTTGAGGTTCATTTTCTAACAGGTATGTTAGAAAATCTAGACCAAAGGATTTTGATGTTCTCGCTCCCTTACTTCGTCTTGGTTCATCATCAGTTAAATCTTGTTGGTCGAGACCATTACTTGTTGGTCGAGACCATTACTAGCCTCTTGTGTTTGATTGTCATTAGTCTCTTGACTTTGTGTATAATCATAAGTTCTTTTCTGTGAACTTAATTCCTGTCTTTTCTTGTAAGGAAAGACATGTTAAAAAAACACAGCATTCCTTGACTCTATAATAGTGTTCACATTTATATCAAGTATTTCTGATTTATAAGTCAAAAACTTATATGCACTACTATTTTGAGCATAACCAATAAACACACAATCTACTGTTTTGGTCCAATCTTAGTCTTATTAGGAACAGGAACTTCAACTTTTGCCAAACACCCCCACACTTTTAAGTATTTGTAGGAAGGTGGTCGACCTTTCCACAATTCATAAGGAGTACTGTTGATTTTCTTGTGGGGTATTCTGTTAAGAACATAATTAGCAGACAATATTGCTTTCCCCCACAAGTTCTGTGGTAAGCCTGAACTTAATAACTTGGCATTCATCATTTCTTTTAGGGTTTTATTCTTCCTTTCAGCAATTCCATTTTGCTGTGGAGAATAGCGTGCTGTAGTTTGGTGAATAATGCCATGTTGTGCACAAAATTCATTTAATGGTGCATCATATTCACCACCCCTATCACTTTAATATAAATCAAAATATAACATCCATCACTTGTTGTCTATGATGTGCTTGATTCATAAATTTCAAATCATGATTCATAAATTTCAAATGAAAAATCCAAAATAATTATGGCTACACAAATTAGAATTAATGTTTTGACAAAATCATATCCTCATAAAAATTTTGCCTAAGAATCAAACAATTCAAAAAAACCCATTTGATTGTAAGAGATACAATCAAATATTTGTGACAAAAGAAAATTACATTATCTCATCTAATGCAAGAGATACACTCCCATATTAATATAATGGTTTATGGTTTAACAAATTCTACTACGCAAGTAAAATAATAATTAACGACATCTCATATCACAAATTCAAAACAAACTAATAATCAACATAAAAGATTTCTTAAATTTACTTCCAATTAAATGGAACGATATAAATACATACATCTTCATGTTTAAATTTCTCTGGTGTTTAAACACCCATTCAAAATTGATTAGAAATACTCAAATTAATCTACTTATGTACAAAGTCAACATATCAATTTATCATTCCAAATCACATGAAATTATTTTTAAGAAATAACTTAAGTTGATATCAATACATGCATATCAAACGTATCAACTAAAAATAATGAATTAACAAAATAAATTAATCATGCATGATCCCATAACTTGCATCATGAGATAAAAAGATTCTCAACCCATAAATAAAATCCAACGCGTTTCAAACTTTAAACTCCAAAAATGACAAAACATACATTCATTTAATCAGTTTGATTTGTACATAAATAAACTAATTATATATACATTAAAATGTTCTTGTGAATATATATATATATATATATTTTCCCCTACTCATGTACAAAAACTATTCACAATTACAGATCCACACATAGAAATTAAAAAATGATTCAGAAAAATAAAGAAAATAAACTTGCCACAAAGGTTTCTACGTAATAAAAATGAAATTAGTTTGTAAAACTAATATTTTACTCCAGAATCAAATTCTTCCATGTATACTCACAATGAATTATGATAAAGACAAAAGAACTAACACCCTTTCACAAAGGGTTCAATAAATTAAGCGGCCTTCAAAACGAAACCGTAAGTCACGTACAAAATTAACAGATTGTGACCGAGACACAAAGTTACATAACTATATAAAAAAATTACACCATAAATACAGAATTTAATTTTGTAAAAAATAAAAGAGACAAGAATTTTAATTAAAGAAAATTCAGAAATTCTTTCTGAGAACCAAAATAAATTTTCTAGTTACTAAAACCAGAAAATAAATTATAACACAAAATAATTTTATTTTCTTTGTTACTAAAACTAGAAAATAAAATACCACAATAATTTTCTGTGACACCAAATAATATTCTGCAATTGTTAATGATACCAGTATATTACTACTAGTTGTCAAAGAAAATAGACAGTATATTACTACTATCTGTCAAATAGTTTATAAATACTATTTGTATTTTCTAACCAGAATATCACTTTGAAAACACAGAAAATTAAATACAATAAAGACACCAAAAATGGTCTGTCTTAAGATTGTTGGACAATCTTCATTGTAATTAAATTAATTAATTCTGTTTGGGTACTAAACAACAAACAGAATATAAAAGAAATAAAGGATATGAGAGAAAATGTTTGATTACAAAAATCAAACTAGAAATAAAATTAAATAACTAAAAACATATTTTATTTTGTTACAAAACAAATTAAAATCAGATTTAAATAAACAAATAAAACAGAATAATAAATTAAACGACTTACTCGATTAATTTCTTCGAATAATAATCTGATCAAGTCCAGTGTTTGACACTGTGTCCTTAAGACAGATTCGTTCTCTCCTCGGTGCTTTCAGAATATGGACGTCTATCTCCCATGATGAAATGATCAACAACAAATAAATGCAGCACTACAATTTATTTGTTCAACGAACACACTTGGTGTATATACTCTTTCTCACAGAAAAATAATGGAATAAATGCAGCAAAATGCAGAGATGAATTGCAGCAAAAGATGGACGAAAATTGGAGTAAAATCCAAATGAGGGACTAGTCTATTTATAGAGATGAAGTGGTGGCTTGTTGGCTACTAATTTTGAATTAAACAGGTACAATACCTGTTCAATTTAAATTAAACAGATAGGCACTGTTTGGGTTTGAATTTCAACCAATTTCAAAAACCTGTTTTGATTTGAATTTGAACAGAACAAATTCGGTTTGGACAGACTCGGATCTGTCTGTGAAGAGGTGTAACAATTTGAATTTAAAATTTAAATCTGGACAGAAATCAGAATAAATTTTTGGACAAATTTTATTTCAAAAAATAAAATTTAAATTCAAATATTTTTTGCCCAAAAGATTAGTATTGGGCCAAACAAGCCAAACCACGCACCCTCGCCCAGCCCGCCCGACCAGACGGACGGCGGCGCGCGTGTGGTGATATTTGGGTCCAATGGGTCTAGCCCATTTTGCCCATAACCCCTTGGGGCACACCCAAGTTCCAATCTTATGCCTTATAAATCCACTCAAAACTTCCCACCAAATCAATATGGGACAAGCCACTTTTCCAACCTTAAGGAATTTCCACCAAAACTCCATTTCCATGGAGCATACTTTGGCTTCAATTTTCCATTTACTCGGTAATGGTTTTGAGAACCAAATATACCACGTGAATCACAACGCGGCATAGAACGCGTTACCACTTAGACCCACGAAAATCGACGCACGGGTCCCACCTAAATATTAGACCAAAGTTAGGAAAAAATATGTTTTTTACCCAGATTTTTCAAACCATTTCCAACAGTGTTATGTAAGTCCCACCACCCATGTGAGTATTTTATAGAATATTTGATATATATATATATATATATATTTGGATCTGTAGTATTGCTAAAATAAATAAAGAGATGGTGAAAAATCCACACAAATGTGTCATATGTTATTTGGTCTATGGTTTAATCTTTTTTGTTATAGTGACATGTTTAATGAAATTATTTAGTGAGAAAAACAAATTATTGTTTTGAATTTTTTTTTTTTAAATTTTACCCCACTGTTGCTAGACCACCGTTGAACCGCCACCACTGTTACCGGAAAATTTGTCATCACTGAAAAAATTGCCGAAAAGTTCACCGGAAAAGTCATCGAAAGTGGGCCAATGACGATAGACAACGGTAATGATATGAATAGATAAGGAGATTAGGTGAACAAATAGGTAATATATAGACAGATAGGTGGATAAATAAATGACACTTACTGTAGACACTCCATTTTTGACCGACCTTAAGACTCAGACGTCACCAACTGAGCGCTCGGTGATGTTGCATATTGTGCTCGTTCTGAGGTTTCAGAGTCTCGGCTGCGAGCCTTGCCTCCAGACTTCCGGACTCTTTTGTACTTTGCCTCGGTTTGCGAACCAAGTCCCGTTTTCTTCGTTTTCTCTTCCCGAAGGGAGGGAGAGGTCTCTTAGACCATCTCTCAGTGGCCGTAGGCTACGTTTTGTGGTCATAGGCCATTTTTCCCGTTTGGAGCCCGGTTTCTAGTTTTTCGGAGCCGTCGGCCGTGTGCCTTGGTTCAAGACTGCTTAACTAACTCCGGTTAATCCGGTTTTCGGCACACACCTTGTTTCCTCCCTCTTGAGGGACACTATGGCCCTAGAGACCACCTTCGTGGTCATACGCCACTTCCGGTGCCTAACAGTTGGTTTTCGAGGCCCCGGGCCGCGCGTTTTGGCCCCCGAACCTTCGTTTTACATCCGTCTTGGTCCATTTTTGGTAGGGACCCTATTTTCATGGTTAGGAAGGTTGTAGAAGGGTGGGAGACCAGCAATTTTTCTGAAAAACCAATTTTCTCATTTTCTCTCTCCTGAAGCTGGTTTTTCTCACTTTTGAGCCACATTTTCTGGCTTTTCATACCACCATTGTGATCTACTCATCTGGGAGGCCACCAATATGGGTAGGCCGACCAGTAATTCTTCCTGACCCTTTTGAACCCCTCTAAAAAGCTGGTTTTTCTCTCTCTTGAACCACATTTTCTGGTTTTTCACCACAGGGCTGTGTTCTACTCATTTGGGAGGCCACCTTTCTAGGTAGGCTGACCAGCAATTTTGCTTGACCCTTTTGACCCCTGGTCGGCCGACCAGGGAAGGTGGTCGGCCGACCACCCTGACCCTTTTGAGCTGGTCGGCCAGCTTTGTCTCAGTGAGTGTATTCCAGCTGTGCCAGTTGTTTGCCATTTGCTGCATCCTCCATACACGTATGGAGGATGTTTAACCTAGTTTTAAAGCTTCTTTGAGAAGCTTTAGCCCCTCCCTTAAGCTTCTCAAAGAAGCTTCTAAAACTAGGTTCCAACTTCCTCCATTCAAGTGTTATGGAGGCTTGCAGCAAATGGCAAACAACCCTCGGCACCAGCCTGGCATACACTCTCTGAGACAACACGCCTGGCCGACCAGCCTCCAAAGGGTCCAGGGTGGTCGGCCGACCACCCTTCCACCCTGGTCGGCGATCCAGGGAGCTCAAAAGGGTCAAAAGCCTGCATTGCTGTGCTACAAGGGTAAGTCCTCATTTCCCCTTTTCTTGCATTCTTTTGCTTCATTACTTAGCCCCATTTGCAAGCATTTCTGGGTCTCAACCTAAACTGTAAAGTGTCTTTTTTTGAGCTCCTCTTCAATTTTGTTTAAGGGCACTTTGCTGTTTGAGGTCATCTACTTCCCCTTACCCTCTATCTCTCTTTTAGGGCTATTTTTGCATCCTATTTTAGCCTTACTTGTGAACATTTTTGAGATTTGTTATAAACTGGAAAAAGTCTTTTTTGACCTCTCCTTTAAGTTTGTTTGAGGTCATTTTTCTGTTTGGGGTCATCTTCCCCTATGCATGCTTCATTCCTTCATGATTAGGGCCATGCATTAGAGCACTTGCATTGGCCATGGTTTGGCCTCTTAGGCACTGAAATCCAGTGGATTTTCAGTGGCTTAGATGTATTTTTGAGGGCCAAAATTAGAGGGGGGTGACCCCCTCTCTCCTTGTCTTGTTTGGTGGTCTTTTGGGCCTTCCAAAGGGACCCTATTTTGCATGCATCGAAATCTTGTTTCAGGCCTCATTCTATGAGTTTTGGGGTCTGCCTTGGCTCTGTCCAAGCCCCTTTTGGCCATATTTTATGTCTACAATGCATGTGAAGAGCAATCCCATCCAAGGCCTTCCGAAGGGGCCTTTCTTTGCATGTTTCCTAGACCCATTTCAGGGCCAATTTGATGAGTTTTAGGGCTGTCATAGTCCATTTCCAGAGGTGGTTTTGCTATGCTACATGTCTATCTTGTATGTGCTTAACAACCCCTTGCATGGCCCTCCAAAGAAGCCCCTCCTTTTTGCATGCATTGGCTGCATTTCAGTGATTTTTTGGGCATATTTTGACATGTTTTATTTACTGTTTTTGGCTGGTTTGATGAGTTCTCATATGCTTCATATACATGCCATGTAAACCATGCTTGCTAGCCAATGTTGCATGCTATTTTAGTCCATCATGTTAGCATCTTTTGGCCATGCTTTAAACTAGAAATGTGCATGTTTTGGGACTGCCTTGGCTCTGTCTTTAGACTTCATGGTCAAATAAAGCTTGCTTTGTATGCTTGTGGTTCAATACATGTGCCTAGTTTTGAGTTTCGGGGCTTATTCCATACATCGGGTGCCATATTTCCATGTTTCGGGACCATTTAGCATCATGTTTCAGTGCTGGAAATTACATGTTCATAGGCCATCTTTCATCCCTTGCCATGCTTTGGTAAAGTGGCATTTTATGCCTTAGGTTCGGTCCTCGGTATGCGTGCATGTGTGCATGTATTTCGATTGTCTCATTTTCATCTAATGGCCACTAATGTGAGTGTGGCTGAGGTCCATTCATGTTGGTGTAAGTCCATTGTGCATTGTGTATGCCATTTCATTTCATAGCATTGCGTATGCTAGGTTACATGATTAGAGCATTGTGCATGCCATGTTACATCGAGCATTGTGTATGTCATTTCATAGCATTGAGTATGCTAGGTTGTATGTTAGTCGCCTTGTGCATGCCATCTCATTTGCATTGTGTTTGGGATAGGAGTTAGCCCAAGCACGAGAAACGAGGGACGTTCCGTACTCCGAGTGACGAAACGTGTCTCAATTCCCGGTCGCCAGCACTTCGGATTAACCATGATGGAGTCTAGGCCTTGTTGTGTTTATATGTGCGTTCATTTCACATCGAGTTGTGCAATTCGACTCCTCGGCCATCATGCATCGAGATGCGTGATTGGTGGCACGAAGATCGAGGCATGCATACATATGTGAAAATACTTTGCCATGCCCCTTTCTTGCTCTCTGTCGCAGTAAATCAGAAATCAGCAGCCCTCTCGAGCTTTGCATAACATCCCGGGATTAATTGCAAACAGAGGCAAACCGGGGCATCGCAAGGAATTTCCCGACAAAGGCAACTCAAGCATGCATCATTCATCATTCGGAACAGAGCTGAGGCAGTCCATAGCTTGCATGCTAATTCCCTGCTTTCCTAGATTAATCTATTAATTAATTAGGATTTCGTATTTATTCGGACTGTAATTATTCATTTGGACTGTATTATTTATTCGGACCCTCCGAGCGAGGGCATAACTGTAATAAGTGTGCGTGTGTGTGATGTATGTCTTCCAACCCCACGTCTTTCTCCCTTTTATTTACCAGCTTATGATGGTTTGATTAGGGCATGTTTCAATTAGCATACAGTATGATAGCATGTTTGCATTCATTCATCTGTCTTGCATGCACCGGGCTCGGCGCATCATACTAACTGCATTGTTAGTTGTAGCATTTCACATGCCATCTTTAGAATAGTCGAGCCTCTCTTAGTTGCATTTTTGCATGTGTTGCATTAGGTATTTCTGTATAGTTAGGATCATGCATGATTTCTAACATAGCTTCTGTTTTGGCTTAGAGTACTCGGTAAGTTTTTATGCTTTAGCATCCTTGCATGTGTGTGAGTGACTGCCATGATAACATGCTTACCATGAGGCTAATTGCTTATATGATATACATATCTGAATGCATGTGGGTGAAGGTTGGATTATCTGAATTGGAGCAATGCATTAACTGTGAGTTTTAAGCCCACTAGGTAGTGGCGAAACCATGTTTTCTAAGCCCACCCGAGGGTGGCAAAATCTGCATTTTAAGCCTACTTGCGAGTAGCAAACCATTTCCAAAACAAATATGAGATGTTTCATTCCAATTCAGGCGACTCAGTCTATACTTGTATGCTGTGCGCATCGCATAGTAAATCTAGCCTAATAACCGGAATAAGAACACATAATGTTTTCAAAATTTGATATCATGGTTAGTAGAGGCCGATCGTTGATCGGGCGAGCGGGGGTGCTCACGAAGTGACCTTCCCCAATCGTACCCAAGTTCCCGAGCCGAGGCAACTTTGGTGATGACGGACACATGGCCTTAGGCAACGAGTCAGGGTTTCCTAAATTCCCCTAAAATAAAATATTTAGGTGGCGACTCTATATCTGGCAAAGCAGTCCATGTTTGGCATTCCTTTACAAAAAAATCTGTTTTCAAAAACGATTTGCCGGATTTGGACTCTTTGGTTCAGATTAAGAACCGTGACAATTTGAGTCCGAACTGTAGTGAGGCCCAAGGGCACGTCTACACTTACACAAATAAGTAAGGTGGATGATAGACCAATATGTAGGGATAATATGATTTTTCAATTATTATTATCCTTTCGACCTCAAAAGAATAGAATTTGAGATAAATATGGATATGTTATGCTATATATATAAAGCATGAAAAATATTGATTATTCAATCGAGAAATGGTAATAGTATAGAATGTATTTAATATTACTAGCTTTTTTTGTTTTTTGTTTTTTTTTTTAATATTACTAGCTAGTACTCTAGTTTCACTAGAAATTATATGAAGCTGTAGACATCCCCGAACGTCCCGGGAAAATCCTATTTTGTTCATTGGACTTACTACAGTTCGAACTCCATGTCACGGTTCTGAATCTAATCCTGCAAAGTGCAATGCGAGACCGATAAATCACCAAAGAGTCCAAATCCGGCAAATCGTTTTGGAAAACTGATTTTTAAGAAAGAAGTGCCAAACATGGACTGCTTTGCCAGATATAGAGTCGTCACCTAAATATTTTATTTTGGGGAAATTTAGGAAACCCTGACTCGTTGCCTAAGGCCACGTGTCCGTCATCACCAAAGTTGCCTCGGCTCGGGAACTTGGGTACGATTGGGGAAGGTCATTTCATGAGCACCCCTGCTCGCTCGATCGAAGATCGGCCTCTACTAAGCATGATATCGAGTTTTTGAAAACACATGTGCTCTTATTCCGGTTTATTAACCTAGAATTACTATGTGATGCGCACAGCATACAAGTATAGACTAGATTGCCTAAGTTGAAACAAAGCATCGCATATCCGTTTGTTTTGAAAATGGATTAAAGTTTGCTACTCGCAAGTAGGCTAAAACACGGGTTTCGACGAATTATTCCAACTCAAGCAACCCAACCTTCACCTACAGGCATTCAGGCAGTTATATCACATAAGCACATAGCCTCATGGTAAGCATGCTATCATGGCAGTCACTCACACACATGCAAGGATGCTAAAGCATAAACACTTATCGAGTACTCCGAGCCAAAGAAAGAAGCTAATTAGAAATCATGCATGAATCCTAACTATGCTAAGAATGCCTAATGCAACATATGCAAAAATGCAACTACAATAGGCTCGGCTATTCTAAGATGGCATATGAGATGCAACAATCGATACATGTATTCAACTTGGAATTGAAATATAATACAGTTAGCATGATGCGCCGAGCCTGGTGCATGCAATACAGATGAATGAATCCAAACATGCGAACATATAGATGCTAATTGAAACATGTCCTAAAACTAACCATCATAAGCTGGTAAATAAAAGGGAGAAAGACATGGGGTTGGAAGACATGCATCACACACACGCACACTTATTACAAAGCTCGCCCTCTCGCGGAGGGTCTGAATAAATAATACAGAATTAAATTAACTAATTATTACACAACAACCAGCTAATTAACAAATTAACTAAACTAGTATGCAAACTATGTAAAATGGGCTGCCTCAGCTCTGCCTTGAATGATAAAGGATGCATGCATGCTCGAGTCGCCTTGTCGGGAAATCCATCGCGATGTCTCAGCTCGCCTTTGTTTGCAGTTGAACTCAAAAACTTGCACAAAGCTCCAAGGAGATGAAACTCTACCCTGGGAATACCAACCAACTATAGGCATTGGAGACCACCTACCGACCACCCATGGTGGTGAAAATCAGAAAAGGTGGTCGGCCTACCAGAAAACCTGGTCGGCCGGCCAGTTTCTTCTCCTGGTTTCTGCATTTTCTGCAACAAAGGCAAGAGAAAGAGAAGGCAAAGTATTTTCAACATATGTGTGCCCGACCACTCTCCCCCGTCATTGCATAAGCTCTAGGGAGTGTAGTCCTCGATCCTCCTGCCGTCAATCACGCATCTCGATCCATGATGGCCGAGGAGTCGAATTGCACGACTCAATGTGAAATGAATGCACATGTAAACACCTAAAGCCAACAACTCTATCATGGATAGTCAAGAGTGTCGGTGACCAAGAATCGTGGCACGTTTTGTCACTTTGAGTATGAAACGTCCCTCGTTTCCCGTGTTTAGACTAAACCCTACCCCAAACATAATGCAACAAACAATGTATGGACAAATGCAACTCTAGCATGCGATCTAAATGCAATGCAACCAAGTGATGCAAAGATGCACGGAATGACATGCAAGCATGCAAATGACATACACAATGCTATGAACTAATCAATGGCATACTCAATGCACATGGATTATATGGCATGTATACACAATGCACTAACATACGCAATGTTATGAACGAGGCATACGCAATGCAATGATCAAACATGCGATAACATGGACTATAGGGCATACACAATGCAAGATGGACTTAAACCAAGATGGATGGGCCTCGGCCACACCCAAATCAGTGGCCAAACATGATGAAAACAAGGCAATGACACACACACAAGCATGCACAATGCAAGGGATCAAAGCCTAAGGTACGAGATACAACTCTACAAAAGCATTGAAAGGATGAAATATTGCATACAATGGCACAAGTTCCGGCTCTAAAATAACATGCAACATGGTCCCGAATCACGCAAACAACTCACACAATGCATATTGGGACGCTCAAATACCGAAACTAGTGAAGCACATTATACTAGAGGTATGCAAAGCGATGCTCAAATGACCAAACCAACCCCAAAAAGTCCCTATGTAGGCCCAAAACAGTAGCAAAATGGACTAAGATGATGGTTTGAAAGGTACAAAAATGAAGCTCATGCAATGGTCCATAAATGAGGCATTCAAGCACAACTCTCAAACGCATTTAAAGAGTGATAAACATGAGAATATGGCAACCTTATACGCTCTGAAACATCATGCTCAATGATGCCAAAACATGGAAACATCTCAAGTTAAGCATGCAAAAGGGTTCAAAACTCAAGGCTAGGCAAGGGTATTACACTACAACCATGCATGGAAAGCATCATTCGACCAAGAGGCCTAAAGACAGAGCTAAGGCAGCCCGAATATGAACAAAATCAGTTTTAAGTATGGCCAAAATATGCTAGAATCAATGGCCAAAACAACATGCAATGTAAGCTGGTGAGCATGGTTTACACTACAAGCATGTGAAGCATTCAAGAGGCCACTGAACCAGCAAAAGATAGAGGTATGACATGCCAAATAATGACCAAAAACCCACTAAAACATGACCAACGCATGCAAGAATGACATGCTCCTTTGATAAGCTATGAAGAGGATTATTCTACACATGCAAGAGGCAAACATGAGGTGACCAAACCAGCCCTAGACAGAGTCTAGGTAGGTCCTAAAAGTCACTGAAAATGGCCTAATATAGGCTCTTTGGAAAGGCCAAATATGCAAACAAACAAGGTCAAAAGAGAAAGGGTCACCCCTCTCTGATTTTGGCCCTCAAAACCACATACCAACCACTGAAAATCCACTGGATTTCAGTGGCTAAAGGGGCAAGCAAAGGTCAACACAAAGGTCCTAAAGCATGGCTCAAAACAAGGCAAAATAGAGCATGCAAGGGGGGTAGATGACCCCCAACAACAAAATGGCCTTAAACAAACATGAAAAACACTTAAATATGAAGCTTTTCTCAGTTGACAACAAAGCATAAATATGCATGCAAATAAGGCTAAGAGAAGGATCAAAATAAAGCTTGGAAAGGGAGAAAATGAGTTACCCTTGAAGCTCAACAAAACCAGCAACTTCTGGACCCAAAAACACAGCTCCTTAACCTCTGAAATTGGCTTCCAAGAACCTTAGGTTGATGGTGAGTGTGTTAGGCTATGAGGTGGTGTGCAAAGGGCCAAGAATCACACACTTTGGAGCTCAAAATAGAGAGATATAGAGGGAGATATGTCTTTTGCCTTAGACAAAAATTTGAACCCTCACAAAGGAGGGAGAGGCCCTCTTTTATAGCCAAAAGGGACCAAAGCTTCTCAAAGAAGCTAAAAACCAAGGTTGAAGATCCTCCATACACGTGTATGGAGGATCCAATCTGTGTCTTCCAGCTGGCAACAACTCACAGAGACAAAACTGGGGGAGGCAGGCCGACCAGTTCAGGTGGTCGACCGACCACTTCCCCTGGTCGGCCGACCAGTTCAAAAGGGTCAACTCAAAGAAAGGTGGTCGGCAGCCCCATTTGATGGTCTCCACATTGAATGCAAGCTAGTAGTATGGTGGGAGACCAGTAAATATGGCTCAAAGACCAAGGAGACCAGCTTCTTAACAAGAAAACCGACTGGCAGGAGAAAAGTGGTCTCCAAGGAGAAAAGGTGGTCTTCCACCCTTGTACCACCTCCTAAACAATGAAAACAAGATCCATGCCAAAAATGAACCAAGACGGATGCAAAACGAGGGTTCGGGGGTCAAAACGCGCAGCCGGGTGCCCCGAAAACAGGCTGTTAAGCATCGAAAGTGGCGTGCGACCACAAAGGTGGTCTCCCGGGCCACAGTGTCCCTCTAGAGAGAGGAAGCAAGGTGTGTGCCAAAAACCGTGCCAAACGGAGAAAGTTAAGCGGTCCCGAACCAAGGCGCACGGCTGACGACTCTGAAAATCAGAAACTGGTCTCCAAATAGGAAAAGTGGCCTACGACCACGGAAAGTAGCCTACAACCACTGAGAGATGGTCTACGAGACCTCTCCCTCCCTTCGGGAAGGAAAAACAAGACCTGGTTCGCAAATCGAGGCAAAGTCCCGAGGTCCGAGGGTAAGGCTCTCAGCTAAAACTCCAAAACCTCAGAACGAGCACAACATGCACCATCACTGAGCGCTCAATCAATGACGTCTGGGTCTTAAGGTCGGTCAAAAATGAGGTGTCTACAGAAGCCAATTCTTTTTTCCCGCGTATAAATAGGAATATTCTTCATTAATTTGGTAAGTTATCTCATTGATATTTAGGTATTAATCTTTGATATTTGCAAAAATTAGGCTTATGCATTGCTTTCCAACTTCAATCTCTTCCTATTTTTGCTGTATTATCCAACCCTTCACAACAGTTATATGCGTGTCTAAATAAAGTATGATATAATTATTTGCTTCTTTTTTTTTTATAATTCAATTGAATATTAATATTAAAAATAAAAATAAAAATAAAAAAGTTCAATCAAATAAATAGTTCACATGCTTCACATCTACCAAGTCATGGATCTACTATACCAAAAACCTCCATCTTCCTGTCCTCAATGCATTTCGAATCGAAAAATGTAAAAATCTCCAAAGATAATTTACAAAAATTATATAAGGAAATCTCGTGCAGCATAAAATATCTAATTCATATATAATTTAAGGCAGTGAAAACATTTAAAACTAAATTTGACAATCATTGGTTGATATTTTTTCATTCAATTTTTTGGTTTTACGCAAAAATGTCAAAATCTCATCCACTTCTTTTGAGTGAAAACAACGCAATTTTATGTCATAATCGTATAATAAGACAATCATGAATAACTTGTAGCGGGCTATAAAAATAGAACTTGACTTGACAATTCTTCTTTAGAGAGAGAGAAAAAAAAAAGTAAAGTAAATTACAAAAATATTTTTTAAAATTTGTTTAAAATACAGATTGTCTCATGTGATTTAAAAAATTACAAATACTCTCTTATCTGAATTTTTTATTAATAGAATTAATTAAAAAAATAAAATTCCTAACTACTCTTATATACAATGATAAAATTACCTCAAATAATAATTAAAATAAATTTATGACATCATTAAAAATTATTAATTGGCTTAATAATTTATTAATAAAATTGCTCATTTGTTATAAAATTAAAATTTTAAAAGGGCATGATGTAATTTTCATAATCACAGGAGACAAATCATATTTTAAGCAAACTTCAATAAGTATATCT
The DNA here is from genome assembly GCA_036172215.1 of Camellia granthamiana. Lineage (NCBI taxonomy): Eukaryota > Viridiplantae > Streptophyta > Magnoliopsida > Ericales > Theaceae > Camellia > Camellia granthamiana. Next base: position 6,775,198 of record CM069909.1, read on the forward strand.
ATTATTTGTAATTTACCCAAAAAAAAAAAAAGCTTCTTGGTAAATTACAATTACACCCCCCTAAAGTTTGCTTAACATACAGATTGCTCTTTGTGGTTCTGAAAGTTACATCATGTCCCTTTAAGTTTTAAATCGCATAACAAATTATCCCTTTATTAATAAATAATGAAATCAATTAACACTTTTAATGTTATCATAAATATATTTCAGTTAATAATTTAGATCATTTTATTACTATATAGAAGAGTAATTAAGAATTTTATTTTTTCTGTTAAATAAAAAATTTTAACGAGAAAATATTTATAATTTCCAAAATCAAAGAGATAATTTGTATTTTAAACACACTTTAAAATCACATGGTAGTGAGTGGAAGTGCTTTTCTATTTGCTCCAGAAAGCTTGGTGGTAGTGAGTGGCAGGTTTAGAGTGGATGTGTGACGATGATGTGACATGGTCTAAGTCAACTTGCGATGGCACTAATGTGGAACACAATCAGCAGTGACGTAGTAGGTTTAGACTAGTTGTGTGACAATGATGTGACATGGTCTAGGTCTGCTTGTGGTGGCACTAATGTGGAACACTGTCAGGACTGCGTGATGAGATGATGCAACCTATAAAATGGTTGTATGTCAATGATGATTGGTGTGATCATAGCCATTGATCATCTACGCACACTATCATACACCCATTCAAGTTTAGACAAGATCTAGACCATCAAAGCTTGATCCAACAATCAGATTTGATCAAGTGCGATCGAAGATCATGATCCTTCTGATTAGGTGCATCTAGGTCTATAAATAGGCTTGTGATCAGGTCATTTTTTAACATTCAATCTAATAACATCTAGATTTCAAAGACAAGTTATGAAATTCTCTCTCTCCCACTCTCTTGATTTCGAATTTTCAATCAAGAGTATTTTGTTATTTGATATTCTGTTATTTGGAAAAAAAACATAATATCATACCCTAGTTTCTTTGATTCATTATTTCTTAAAGATATTTGCTGGTAACTCGGTAAATAATATTTTTAGGAAAGTGGCATTCGTAACACGAGTCAAAATGTATTATAGAAGGTTATTTGTTTAAAATTACGTCATCAACAACGTTATTCCAAAAAACTTTCTCTAACTTTTTCTTGTTCTTAGTCTTGAATTTCCGCTATTTTTTATTTTTAAATATTTACAAGTATACCAAACAATAACTCTAAGAGGACCATTATAGGTGCATATACATTAATACAAAGACCGGGTTAAGAAGGAGGGTTGTGTGTTAGGTAACCGACAGCCAACACATAAAAAAAATCCGTTCGGATCCCTTATGAAAATGAATCATACTTTGAATCGTTTAAATGCTAGGTCGTTACCCTCAAGTAACGTGTTGCGCTTGCCTCCGGGTGTTTCAAAAAGTGAGCAAGAAGCGCCGCATCGACGCTGTAGACACTCCATTTTTGACCGTCCTCAAGACTTGGTTGTGCTTGCAGGTACATCCAGCCACAAGTTCGATTGCTCGTCGAGTACTCGACTTCCGTGGCGAAACGTCACAGGTTTGAGCTTTTCAAACCCTGTATCCTTTCTGCCCCATTTTTGGACCATGTGTTGGTCCTTTCAGCATGATTCTCATAGTGCACTGCCGACCACTTTTTGGCACTGCCGGCCATGAATTTTTCTATGCCTGCTATCGATAAAGCCTGCCGGCCATCAATGAGGCACTGTCGGCCACAACTGATGGCCGGCAGAGTACCTTGTCTCAGCAAATTTACTCCAGATCTTTTGAGCCAGTTGGTTTTCACTCATCCCTCCTCCATACACATGTATGAAGGGATTAGTGCCCTTTTCAAGCTTGTTTAACAAGCTTTGCATTGCTCTCTTCTATATAAGGAGAGGCTCCTCCTTCATTTCAGAGGCTGAGAAATTTGAGGTTTGAGTGATACATATAGTTTTGTATCTATACCTCTCTCTTGTTATTGTTTTGTGCCTTAAAAGTGTCATTTTGTCTCACTTTTACACACAAACACACACTCAAACACCATCCTTTGGCTACTGAGGTGCTTAGGAGCTGGTTTTGGTGTTCTTGGGTTAGTTTGAGCTTGAAAAACTTGCTGGAGTTACAGTTGTAAAGGAGGCCTTCAAGGGTGAGTTTCTAACCCTTAAACCCCCCATTTTTGCTTAAGCTTTTAGCCCTTCTTGCATACTGTTTTAAGCTTAACTCTTAACTGAAAAAAGTTTTGTTTTTTCATGCTTAAAAAGTTTGTTTAAGGTCACTTTTTCGTTGGGGGTGATCTACCTCCTCTTAGGCCTTGTTTTGAGCCATCCCCTTTAGGCTCTTGTTGTAACCTTTGCATGACCTTTCTACCACTGAAACCCAGAGGATTTTCAGTTTTCAGTGGTGGAAAGGTGGTTTTGGGGTCTTAAATAGGAGAGGATCATCCCCTCTCCTTGTGTTGTGTTTACTTGCTTTGAATGCCTCATGTGTGAGCATGTTTGTTAAGCTTATGTTGGCCATATCTTCACATGTATTTGTCGTTATTTTGCTGTGGCATACCACTGTTTTGGGTTGTTTTGGTTGGTTCTTGCATGCATAATACACTTGTAGTGTAAATCACACAAACTAGTCTTGTATGCTTCATGAAGTAACATATCATTCTAGCTTGTTTTGTCTCTATTTCAATAGGTTTTTGGTGTTGTTTTAGCATATCATGACTTTGTTTTGGGTGGGTTTGATGGCCCCTTGCATGCTCCATACACTTGTAGTGTAATTCCATGAATTAGCCTAGTGTGTCTCATGCTTTAACATGTCATTCTAGCATGCTTTAACCTTAACTTCAAGAAGCTTTTGTCCATGTTTTAGCATGCTCTAGCTCTGATTTGTGTTGTTTTGGTCATGCATGACTTGTCTTGTATAGCTATGGTTCATTCTAGCTTGTAGGCTTTGTGCATTGAGTCCATTAGCATGTATTACTTGAAGTATTTTCATGATTTGGCATTATGTGAAATGTGATTTTAGTCCATATTTCATGGTCACACACTTGCATTTATCACCTATTCCATGCTTTGGATAGTTTGTGTTTTATGCCTTAACATGGGTCATTGCGTATGCCTTCATGCCTAAGCTTGCGAGCTATCATTTCAGTGTGTTTTTGGGGTTAATATGCCATGATATAACTCTGATTTTTATTGCTTAAGTCATCCCATGCTTGGTCCTAATAGGTGTAGTGTAACCCACCATATTTGCCTTGTATGCATTGTGCCTTATACCCTTCATGTTAGCTTGTTTTGGCTTCCTTCCATATATGTTTTAGTATCACTTTAACATGTTTTAGGACTATTTTGGGTTGCCTTTTCTATATGCTTCATGCTTTGTATAGCTGTAGTGCAATTGGCCTTGCTAGCTTTGTGTTTTGATTACTCATGCATGCTATCTTTGAGCTATTTAGAAGATTTGGCATCATTTAATACTTCATTTCAGAGTTTATAGCATTACTATATTCCCACTTCTTTCATGTTTTAAATGCCTTTGAGTACTATGCGTTGTTGCCTTGTTTATGGCTTAGCTTGTATGCTTGCATGCCTATGTCTTTGAGCCTCCATCTTAGCATGTTTCGGTCATTGTTTTGACCTATTTCAGCTCTGTCCATATTTGGTTCATGCACTTGTGCCATATATTGCATGCCCCCTTTGTAGTCCTCTTTACTAGCTTCATGCTTTAAGGACCTTTGCATGCTATGCTTGTGTTGTTTGAATGATTTGGCATCATTTCATACCTTATTTCAGTGCATGTAGTGTTGTCACACTTCCATGTTTATTACTCCTTGAGCACTCTTGAGAGTTGTGCTCTCAGGCCTAGTTGATTGGCCAATGCATTGCGCATGCATGCCTTGTCTTTTGGTGCCTTTGTTTTAGTGTTATGGCCACTGTTTTGGGCATGATTGAGGTCTGTCCATATTCGGTTTAAGTCCATATAGCATGTTGTTTGCATGTTGTTGCATTGCATTGTGTTAGCATGTTGTTTGCATGTTGTTACATTGCATTACATATTTGCATGCTTATGTTGCATTGCATTGTGTTCAATCGGGCGTTACGTTGAACACAAGGTGGATTAGCTCATTTTATACTTGAAGTGATGAAATGAGCCAATCTTCCTTTGGTCTCCATTTTCTTTGACTTCCCATGATAAGGAAATGGTCTTGGTGTCTTATTTGTCATGCATTTATTGAATTTGCACAAGTTGGATCTTTGGCCATCATGCATCGAGATGCATGATTGATGGTCTTGGACCCGATTATGCCTCTCTGTTGATGTTTTGAGGTGATATGGAGTGGCATAGTGCGTACATATCCTTGGGAGACCCTCCATTTTCTCTATTTTGTGCTCTGTTGTAGCTTGGTGTCACAGCACACCAGTGGCCGGTAGTGCCACACAGATGGCCGGCAGCTCTTCATTTGTGGCCGGCAGTGTACACTCTTGGTCAACAAGGGGGTCGGCAGTAGCTCTTCATGGCCGGCAGGCCACTGGTGCACTCCTCAGCACTGTTTTGGTGAGATCCAGCAGCTAGTTCTCAAGGACACCCTGCAAACAGAGCCTCAAGAGAGCAACCGAAGAGCTTTTCGGGGCGGCAACCGAACATGCATCCTATTCTTCTTCGAACAAAGCTGGAGCAGCTTAGTTTTATGCTTACTTGTTAGTTAGCATCGAATTTGTAATTAATTAATTAATTTGTTGATTAGTTAAATGTTGTAATAATTAGTAAGTAGATTGCTTATTATTCAATTTGGTTTGTAATAATTAGTCTAATTAGATTATTAGATTAGTTGTGTAGCTTAGTGTAGCTTCTATTCGGACCCTCCGTCGAGAGGGCGAATTGTTGTAATAAGCGTGCGTGTGTGCGATACATGTCTTCCAATCCCCATTTCTTTCTCCCTTTTACTTACGTGCTTTCAGTGGTTAGTTTTAGGGCATGTTTCAATTAGCATCCTTATGCTATGCATGTTTGCATCACTCATCTATATTGCATGCACCGGGCTCGGCGCATTATACTAACCGCATTGTATTTCAATTCCTATTTAAATACATTTTTATCGAGTTGCATCTCATATGCCATCTTAGAATAGCCGAGCCTATTTCTAGTTGCATTTTGCATGTGTTGCATTAGCCATCTTAACATAGTTAGGATCATGCATTGATTACTAACTAGCTATTGTTTTGGCTCGGAGTACTAGGTAAGCTTTTACGCTTTAGCATACTGCATGTGTGTTATTGATTGCCATGATAGCATGCTTGCCATGAGGCTAACTACTTAGTTGATATAACTGTCTGAATGCCTATGGGTGAAGGTTGGATTACTTGAGTTGGAACAATTCATCAAAATCCTCGTTTTAGCCTACTTGCGAATAGCAAACTTCAAATCATTTTCACAAACGAATATGCAATGTTTTGTTCCAAATTAGGTGATCTAGTCTATACTTGTATGCTGTGCGCATCACACAGTAATTCTAGGTTTAATAACCGGAATAAGAACACGTGTTTTCAAAAATAAGATATCATGTTAGTAAAGGCCAATCTTTGATCGGGCGAGTGAGGGTGCTCATTGCATGACCTTCCCCTCTCGTACCCAAGTTCCCGAGCCGAGGCAACTTTGGTGATGATGGACACCTGGCCTTAGGCACGAGTCAAGGTTTCCTAAATTTTCCCAAAAACAAAATATTTAGGTGGCGACTCTGTATCTGGAAAAGCAGTCCATGTTTGGCACTTCTTTATAAAAATCAATTTTCCAAAATGATTTGCCAGATTTGGACTCTTTGGTGATTTATCAGTCTTACATCGCACATTGTAAGATTAGATTCAGAACCGTGACATTGAGTCCAAATTGTAGTAAGCCCAAATGAACAAAACGGGATTTCGCGCTGATTCGCGTGCGGAGCCTTAGACGTTCGGGCGCGTCTACAGACGCCTGGGTGCGGTGAAAAATGGGCAAAGGTTTCCGCATTTTTCTGGACGAGCATAGGTAAAGAAGTTAGTCCAAGACTACAGGTTTAGGGTAGCCACTTGAAATATAGGAACCTTAACTAGTAAGACGATGGAATTGGTAAATGTTATGATTAGGAAAAGAGTTAGTATAGCTTGCGTACAAGGAACTAAGTGGACGGGTGAGAAAGCTAGGGAAATTGAGGATACCGGTTTTAAACTGTATTATAGTGGTAAGGACAAACGCAGGAATGGGTAGGAATCATAATTGCCAAGGGTTTGGTGGAGAATATAGTAGCGGTCATTGGGAAAGGGGATAGAATTATGTTAGTTAAACTAGTTATTGGAGGGAATATAGTAAACGTTATTAGTGCATACGCCCCTCAAGTAGGGTTAGATGATCAGACTAAGAGGGATTTTTGGGAGCAAATGGATGAGATCTTACAGGAGATGCCCGTAGGAGAGAACCTGGTTATAGGTGGAGATTTTAATGGCCATGTAGGCATAGATAAACTAGGCCATGAAAGGGTGCATGGTGGATACGGTTTTGGTGACAGAAATGAGGCTGGAGACAGTATCTTAGATTTTGCGTTGACTTCTAACCTGGTGGTGGCCAATACTATGTATAAGAAGAGGGAGGAGCATTTGATAACTTTTAAGAGTGGGTCAGTTAAAAGCCAAATAGATTACTTCTTAGTGAGAAAAGTGGATCGCCTAAAATGTAATGATTGTAAGGTGATTCCTGGAGAAAGCCTGATCTCTCAACATAAGATTTTGGTACTAGATTTATGTTTTAGAGGGCAATACCAAGCTAGGAAGGATGGTGGGCGTCGTAAGACGAGATGATGGGACCTAAAAGGGGATAAACTAGAAATATTTAAGAATAGAATGGATAAGGAAGGTACTTGGGACTTGGAAGATGATGCTAACACTATGTGAAACTCGATGGCCAATTGTATAGAGAGAATCTCAAGGAAAGTGCTTGGAGAGTCGAAAAGGACGGGACCCAGCGCTAGGAAAACTTGGTGGTGGAGGGAAGAGGTTCTAGCGGTAGTTAAGGCAAAGAAAGAGTGCTTTAAAAAGTGGCAGAATGATAGAACTGAGGAAAACCTTAAGAGCTATAGATTGGCTAATAAGAGGTCAGAAAAGTAGTGACGGCGGCTAAATTGAAAGCTTATGATGACCTATACACTAGACTAAATAGTAAAGAAGGAGAGAAGAGAGTATACAAACTTACTAAGATACGGGAGAGGAAAATAAGAGATTTTAATCAAGGTAAGTGCATCAAAAATGAGGATTCTAAGGTATTAGTGAAGAATGAAGAGATTAAGGAAAGATGGAAGAACTATTTTGAGAAATGTAAGAGCCGGATAAAAGGGGGCACAAATAGACCGAGTACATATTTGGTCAATCGGTATATATTATACTCACCTCCGTTTAGTGCGTTCTGGATGCCGAATAAATTATTCAGCTATAAAATCAATTGAACAAAGAGCCGATTGAAAGTTAGAATACGACGAAGAAGGGCCGAGTGAGCAGTCACATGACGGATTAACTGTAGGCCCTATCCTGAGGACCAAGGGTGTATATAAATAGAAGAACAACAACCAAAGAGAGGTATGTGAGAACCAGTACGCTTAACTTAAGATACAAGCAATCGAGAGTATATACTGACTTATCCGTCGGAGTGCTAATTCTGGCACCCCCAACCGGAGTGTTCATTTCTTTTCAGGTTACCAACTGAGGATCTCGAGTGCCCCATTGGATCCAAAGAGTATTTCCAGAACCACTTCCACACAATTGGCGCCGTCTGTGGGAATACACAAGCACATCTATGGCGGGCATGACGGAAGATCCTCCGGTAGTCGCTGACGACCCTACGCCACAAGACGAAACCACTCCAAGCAACATGCTTAAGCCAGAGACTATTACCGCAAGAAGGGTCTTGAACTTCGATTCACCCTCGACATCAGCACATGAGGCAATGCAAGTGATTATGGAGCAAGCGAACCAAAACGAACAGAGGTTAGAAAACATGATGGCTGAAAACGAGCGCCTTCGACAAAATTTGGCCTTAGAAGTGGCAAAATCCCAACAAGTCGCGCACCAAGACCCGGGACGACCTCTGAGAAAGGATGGTCGACGATCTCGAATTCGGAGACATGATAGTGGCAGTGGCTCTAACTCATCATCTCCAGAACCTACAAAGATGGGATGAATCGACATCTCTAGTTCTTCTAAGGGAAGTCCGCGTGCACGAAAGAAGCGAAGAAGAAATGATTCAGATAAAGAGGATCAACATGACCCCTTTGTACGACGGATTGCAAGGGCAGTGCTACCCAAAAAGTTCAAAGCACCGTCATTCACCTTGCATGATGGTAAGTCAGACCCCACTGATCACATTCGCCATTACAAGCAAGCCATGACGCTTTATGCAGATGACGAGTCCCTCATGTGTCGAATATTTCCGAGCAATTTGGGATAACTAGCTGTCAGGTGGTATTATAAACTAGAACCGGCATTGATCAAGAGCTTCCACCAACTCCAAAAATCCTTCAGGGCAAGGTTCATCACTAATGAGGTCCAGCCGAAGCAAGCCGATTCTCTATGGGCAATGCAAATTCAACCGGGGGAAACTATTCGTGCGTATTCGGCACGGTACTGGGAATGTTTTAATCTAGTAGATGATGCCTGCAATGACTCCATGGCCATCACCACCTTCAAGATGGGGTTACATCCAGACAGTGCCCTCTGCAGCTCTTTGACCAGATGGCCCCCAAAAACGGTCTAGTCGTTGATAAAAAAAGTTAAAAAAATACTGCAAAGTAGAAGACGATGCCCTCCAAGTCAAAGACAGGCATAAAGCCACTAAGTCGGCCCCGCCTGAAGTCGTGCAGCCGATAAACGCTATACCACCACGGAGCCCTGAATCACAGAATCAGGCTAAACAAGACAGAAGGCGGGATTCACGCCGGTCAAACGACCAATGTCTACACTGAGCTAATGAGCAGCTTCAAGTGGATAGCAGGCGCGCAAGGCTCGCCGACAAGAAATACACCGAGTATCGGAGCCGATCAGTGTGGTTATGGCTAAGGTTCAACACCTTCCGTTCTTCAAATGGCCATCAAAAATGGTGGGACCTCCCGACACTAGGAGACGGGATAGGCGGTGCGAATATCACAAAGATCACAGTCATGATACCGACAGTTGCTATGCTTTGAAAGATCACCTTGAGGAGTTGGTACAAGACGGTCGGCTCCAGCAATACGTCCAAAAGAACAACTTAACCAAAACAGTTACCCTACGGCAGGATTCACCTCTGCTCGAAGTCATCCATATGATATACAGCCTGCTGACAGCCCCCGCCGTGCATGCAATTCAGTCCTATCCGGGCCCCCAAGAGCAAATCACACCAGTAAAACGGCCCCATGAAGCTCCGAATATTACCTTCGACGATTCTGATCTGATTGGCGTAACACTCCCCCATATTGATCCATTGGTCATTGAACTACGCGTAAACCGATTCACCGTTGAACGCATTCTCATAGACCAGAGGAGTACTTCGGAGGTTATCTATTACAAGACCTTCATCAAACTCAGATTCGCCGAGTCGGACCTGTCTCCGGCTCCTTATCCATTGTTCAGCTTCAACGCTAATCCAGAATACCCGTTGGGCAAAATCACACTACCAGTTCGAGCGGGCTCCCGAACAGTGGATGCGAAATTCTTGGTTGTCAAGCTGCCTTCGCCGTATAATCTCATCATGGAACGAACTTGGCTGCATACCATGCAGGCCGTGCCAAGAACGTATCATCAATTGCTCTGTTTCCCGACCGAACGCGACATTGAACAAATCTGTGGTTCCCAGAAATCGACACAAGCATGTTATCTTCTTGCCACGAAGACACCAAGAGAGCTGAAAGTAAATTCTATTGAGGTGCCGGATCGTGAGAGCCTCGACAATGTTGGACGGCTCCCAAGTGGAAAGGCTATAGAAGCCCTGGATCGAGTTGAAATTGACGGGGATCCTGACAGGTTCTTCATGGTCTGTGCCTCCTTGAATAAAACTGACAGGCAGCAGCTAATTACCTTCTTACTTGGCAACCTCGATGTATTCGTCTGGTCACCGTATAAGATGCCGGGGGTAGATCCATCTGTCTCTCAGCACCGTTTAAATGTTGACCCCAAAAGTAAGCCGATTATTCAGAGAAGCCGACAGTCAGCCGCAAAGCATACTACTGCCATTGTTGAAGAAGTTGACCGGTTGCTTGATGCCGAGGCAATCAGGGAAGTGACCTGTCCTACATGGCTGTCGAATACTGTGGTCGTAAAGAAGAAAAATGGGACTTGGCGTGTCTGTGTGGACTTCACGGATTTAAATAAAGCTTGCCCCAAGGATTGTTTTCCTCTCCCCATAATCGACCAACTCGTAGACACCACAGCACGTCATCAACGTATGAGCTTCCTCGATGCCTACAGAGGCTACCATCAAATCGCCATGTATCCAGAGGACTAAGACAAAACTACATTCCTCACCCCAAGAGGAACCTATTGCTATAAGGTTATGCCTTTTGGGCTGAAGAATACAGGAGCAACTTACCAAAGACTAGTCACTACCATGTTCAAGGAGCAACTCGGCCATACTATGGAAGTGTACATTGACGATATGGTGGTTAAGTCCAAAGAAGAGCAAACTCATCTAGCCGATCTGGAGGAGACATTCGGCATTTTACGCAAGTACAAAATGAAGCTGAACGCTTCCAAGTGTGCATTTGGGATCGAATCCGGCAAATTCCTTGGCTACATTGTCAACTACGGAGGAATCGAAGCCAACCCGAGGCAAATCACAGCAATTTTGGAACTCGGCTCCCCTCGATCGGTGAAAGAGGTTCAAAAGCTGATGGGGATGGCCGCCGCACTCAATAGGTTCATCAGTCATTCCACAGATCGCTGTCGACAATTCTTTCATACCCTACGGCAGGGTGAGGCTTTTGAATGGACCTGTGAGTGCGAAGCCACTTTCAACGATCTGAAGACTTACCTCCGATCAGTTCCACTCTTAACAACACCTTCAGCAAGTAACCCGCTCATTTTATATCTGGCAGTTTTCGACCGGGCCGTCAACGTCGTACTGTTAAAGAAAGAGCTGGGGGAGCAGCGGCCAGTGTATTATATGAGCAAGGCAATGGTTGACGCCGAAACACGCTACCTTCCGTTGGAAAAACTCATCCTAGCCCTCGTCATGGCAGCAAGAAAACTGATGCATTACTTTCAGGGGCATACCATCGGGATACTAACGGACTACCCCCTCCAGTCAGTACTCCGTAGTGCAGAAGCATCAAGGCGCGTTTCAAAATGGACTCTTGAACTCGGCCAGTACGATATTCAGTTTCTGCCTAGAACCTCAATCAAGGGGCAAGTGCTTGCCGACTTTGTGGCCGAATTCACTGGGGGTCTTGCCGACTTCAAGACTGATCAAATCCAACCTAAGCCGAACTGGAGAATTTATGTTTGGGACATTTGGCGATTGTACTGTGATGGATCGTCCAACCAACGCGGTAGCCGGGCCGGAGTAGTGATCATGGCCCCCGATGGAGCAATAATCGAGCAGGCTGTCAAACTCGACTTCGAAGCATCGAACAATGAGGCCGAATATGAAGCCCTGCTAACCGGCTTGCGGAATGCGCATCTCCTGGGTGCTCGGCATTTGCTTATATTTTGCGATTCAAAACTGGTGATCAATCAGCTAAAGGGAGAGTACGCGGCAAAAAACGACCGTATGGCCGCTTACATGAAAACGACAAATTCCTTGCTGGAAAAATTTAACCATCATGAATTGAACCAAATAACCCGTGATCAGAACACACATGCAGACGCCCTGGCCTGCCTAGCCTCCGCTATTAACTCAGAGATCAAACGGATAATTGAAGTGGGTTTCATCCCTAAACCGACCATTGGCCCTTCAGAGGAAGTCTAGATCAATGTCATAGAGTCAGGTCCGAGTTGGATGGACTCCATTGTTGTATTCCTATCTTCCGAACAGCTCCCGTCGGATAAGAAAGAAGCACACAAGCTGCAAAACAAAGCCCTACAATACTACTTGGATCCGCAAGGAAAGCTTTACAAAAACTCCCTTTCTGGTCCGTACCTAGAATGCGTTCATCTGGATAAAGTCGAAGAACTCCTGACTGAAATACATGAAGGTAGCTATGGTGCCCATTCTGGCGGGCGCTCTTTGGCCCATCGAGCTGTGACACAAGGGTATTATTGGCCGACAATGAGAGCTGATGCCGAATGTTACGTGAAGAAATGTAAACAGTGCCAGAAGTTTTCTCCCTTAACCCATCTGCCTGCTGAAGAGTTAAGCTCTATAACCAATCCTTGGTCGTTCGCCCAATGGGGACTTGACATCGTCGGACCATTGTCTCGTGCCCTGGGCAACAAGCGATTTTTTATTGTCGCAACAGATTATTTCACAAAATGGGTGGAAACGAAGGCACTAACGCACATTCGAGATACTGATGTGAAGCGTTTTGTATAGAGAAATATCATAACGCTATTCGGTATTCCAAGAGCACTTATTTCAGACAACGGCACCCAGTTTGATTGCGATGTCTATCGAGAACTGTAACGACCCCAAAATCCGTATTAGGGATTACCTTTACGGCCTTATGGATTAATGCATTTTAATTTAATGATATGTGTTCAAATTGAGGAATTATCTGTTGAGCCACGGCTTTGAAATTGAAATTACCGACCTTTACGGGTTCAGAAATCACAATTGAAGACTTGGATGTGTTAATGGAAATTTTTAGAACTATTTGGGAAATTAAATTGGAAATCTAATTTGTCTGATTCGTTGATGTGCATTTGGGTGGTTAATTTGGTACTGCAAATTGAAGGCCTTAGAGGCTTCAGAAACCGGAACAGGGGACATATTTATGATCATCATAATTTTTAGAGTCATCTGGAAAGTTTAATTGAAATTTAATTTTGCGCGATTCGTAAGGGCGTGTTTGGCCCTCCGTATTTGTGATAAAGCTTATATAGTTAATTATATGGGTGTATATGAGTTATAAGACTTGGACTTATCTTTTGGAGTTCAAAATATCTAAGAAGAAAGGAGGACCCGTGAGAAAGAGAGACCAAGAGAGAGAGAGAGAGGGTTCACCATTGTTGACAGCTTGAAGATGGTTTGAAGAAATTGGAGAGAAGAAGGAGAGCAACCATGAAAGCTTGGAGAAATTAAAGAGAACCATGAGGAAATCAAAGAGTGAACTAAGGTAAGATCAATTATCTTGAATCCTTATGTTTGAGGCATCAATTTCATGAAATCATGATAATAAGGGAAGCTTTGAACCCATTTGAGTTAGGGTTCTATGTATTTTCTTGATTGAAGAATTAAAGTCATTAAATTTGTTTATTTTGAGATTATGATGTTTGATGGAGAATAAATATGTGAAATTGGTCATGTATTAAAGGGTTTTGGGCTTTGATTTACATGTAATTAAGGTTTGATTTTGAAAATGAGAAGTCCCAAATTTTCAGCCATTTTCGGACTGCAAACTGTCCAGGGCCGCACGTGCGGCACTGTTCACCCGTACGTGCGGAGACAACTCTGTTCAGCCAACTTTGAACAAACATATCTTTTGCATCCGGACTCCGTTTTGAGTGATTCTTGAGCCTAAAATCAAGCCCCGGAAGTCTAGTTTCCAATGGTGGTGGTCTCACTTTCAAATTCTAAGTACAGAAATAGTTATGCCCAAATTAGTGAGAGTTGCTCACTTTCTGCCTACCGATTTTGTACCATTTCTTCACTTAAACTATTTTCCTATCGATTCCTCCTATTTTCTGAGGCATGGATTATAACCAATGGAGGACTAATGAATTTAGAACCACCATGGCTATTGATTAAGGAATAAGAAAGAGATTGGTTTTATCTTCATAATCTGCTATGTACATTATGTTTGTAGGTCAAGATGAGGACATCGTTCCACCGCTATCAGAGACCTACCACTGTGAGTAGTAGTACGATAGTCGTACATTCAATGATCGTTAGTGATTCTTATTGTTAATATTTTGTTTCTTGCAAGTATGTTGATTTGAAAATCTAAAGGCATCATTGTGCAATACATTTTATTTATTGTTGACAAAGAATACTAACGTTATGTGCAAGATATCTATAGTGATTCATGACGAACCAAGGAAACGTATAAGCACTATGGAATTATGGTATTCACGCATCTCTGATATTATTCAATCTGTACAACATGCTTACCTTTTGTTCATAATTATCAGGAATGTCCTGTTAGACTTAAGTTAACTAAGTTAACTCATGTGACTGATGTAACGGTTACCATTAGTACTCTGTTAATTACAAGTTAACTATGTTAACTTATACGAACGATCAAACAAAGGTGTATGCTTCTATGTGCTACTGAGTAATAGATCAAGTGAACTACGCCGTTTTCTAAAGATTAAAGAGAAATTATGTTCATTCTTGAAGAACGGATTTTGAGTAAATATGAGACAGTCATAGGTCATCAAGGGTAGACACCTTCGATGAATCAGAATACTTGGAAAGCTATGTGTATTCGCGTGAATGAGAAATTATTCAGAAACCACGACATAAGGGCAAAAGGTTTAACATGTTTCTGTAACCCTCCTGAGAATGTGAATTATTCTATCTTTGTTAAGTATACGATAATAACATGATGTGACAAGAAATGCCCTATTTCATAACATGTTACGTTTTGAATCACTGAATGATGGTTCATTTATATAAGGTATCCTTAGTGCAAGGCCCTTACCCGGGGGTCATAATACTGTGGTTCACGTATGTTACAAGTTTACGTATGTTACAAGTTTAAGTCTGTTACAAGTTTACGTATGTTACAAGTTTACGCATGTTATAAGTTCAAGTATATTACAAGTTCATGTATGTTATAAGTTCAAGTAGATCATCAGTTCATGTATGTTACAAGATCAAGTATGTTACAAGTATACGCATGTTACAAGTTCATGTATGTTACAAGATCAAGTATGTTACAAGTATACGCATGTTACAAGTTCATGTATGTTACAAGTTCAAGTATGTTACAAGTATGACTTCTAATTTCTGTTTAAGGTTCAATCTTCAGGAATATGCATAAAGAACATGTATGATTTATTTCCATTTATGGTATGGCAATATATGTAACATGTTTCAAGGGCCTCGTGCCATATGTTTCAAGGGCCTCGTGCCATATGTCTCAAGGGCCTCGTGCCACATGTTTCAAGGGCCTCGTGCCACATGTTTCAAGGGCCTCGTGCCAACTTTTCAAGGACTTAATGCCAAACTATGTTCAAGGGCTTCATGCCAATCTTTCAAGGGTTTCATGCCAACTTTTCAAGGGCTTTAATGCCAATATGTTTCAAGGGCTTCATGCCAATATGTTTCAAGGGCTTTAATGCCAATATGTTTCAAGGGCTTCATGCCACTATGTTTCAATGGCTTCATGCCAACACGTTTAAGGGCTTTATGCCATTTTGTTTAAAGACTAGGCCTTTGAAATAAGTATGGAATCAGATAAATCATATGATCTTTATAGTATGTACACTTTGATATGTATTATAAATCAAGATGAGCATTAAATTATTTATGTACTATTATTCACTGAGCTTCGCTCACTTTATGTTACGTCTGTTCTGTAGGTAATCACTTTGGAAATCCGTCTTAACCCTTGATGCTCGCCCTTCAGTTATCAACCTCAGTGTGTCCAGGCACCAAACCAAGCCATGCATTTCTGTAAAGTTTTGTTGAGATTTTGGCTTGCATTATAATTATTTACCTAAGGTTAAAATGTATGTATATACGCTCATTTATGTGTATTTGTATGTATATAGATAAATGGCTCTCGTGTATGTGATCTTGGTATGTTAGTTTTAGCTCGATGGATGTTATTCTATGTTACTTTGTAATATTAAATGCTTCCGTTCAGGCCCCATATATTATGTATATCAGGTTTTATGTCCATATCTGCATGGGTCATGCCCGAACTTTTAGGGGCGAGTTTGGGGCGTGACAAGAACTATGCAGCAAGTATGGTATTCGGCCCTATTTTTCCACCCCGGCTTATCCGCAGAGTAACGGCCAAGCTGAAGCCTCCAACAAATCTATTTTGGACGGCATCAAGAAGAGGCTGGATAAAGCTAAAGGTAGATGGGTCGAAGAATTACCGAGTGTGTTATGGGCTCATTGCACTTCTCCGAGGTGGTTCACTGGTGAGACGTCGTTCGCTTTGTGCTTCGGAACGCAAGCAATCATTCCCTTGGAGATCGGGCTCCCAACCTTGAAATCAAAAGTTTTTGATATGGGCCGAAACGACATGATGCTGGCCTTGGATTTGACTCTGATTGAAGAACGAAGAGACCGTGCCCTTGCATCCATGGCACAGTACCAACAGCAGCTTGCTAAGTCGTATAATCAATGTGTTCAGTTATGCCGCTATACACCAGGAGAGTTGGTCCTGAGGAAAATGCTTCCAGTTGCCAGGAAGCCGGATGATGGAAAATTGGGTCCTAACTGGGATGGCCCCTATCAAATCGACTCAATCGCAGGAGTAAGGGCATATCGGCTCAAAGACATGTCTGGGAGGAGTCTGCCACGGCCTTGGAATTCAACGCACTTGCGTAAATTCTATCATTAAACCCGACCTGTGGGGCATGACTTGTTTTGAATGGTTCACCATGTACATATTTCACTTTTGCAATGCAAAGTTTCCTATTTTCTCATTATGAAACTCAGTTCAAAAGTCTGCCGAATAAAGACTCTGGATTCGGAGCGCCCTTCGTGGATCTCATGATTGGCCAAGTTAAGCCTCCGAATTCGGAGCCCCATCCGTACAGGTCACGTTTGGGCCGAATAAGCCTCTAGATTCGGAGCACCCTTCATGGATATCACGATTGGCCAAGTTAAGCCTTCGAATTCGGAGCCCCATCCGTGCAGGTCACGTTTGGGCCAAAAAAGACTCCGGATTCGGAGCGCCCTTCGTGGATATCGCGATTGGCTAAGTTAAGCCTCCGAATTCGAAGCCCCATCCGTGCAGGTCACGTTTGGGCCGAAAAAAGACTCTAGATTCGGAGCGCCCTTCGTGGATCTCACGATTGGCCAAGATAAAGAAGCCTCCGAATTCGGAGCCCCATCCGTGCAAGTCACGTTTGGGCCGAATAAGCCTCCGGATTCAGAGTGCCCTTCGTAGATATCACGAATGGCCAAGTTAAGCCTCTGAATTCAGAGCCCGATCCGTGCAGGTCACGTTTGGGCCTAAAAAAGACTCCGGATTCGGAGCGCCCTTCGTGGATATCACGATTGGCCAAGTTAAGCCTCCGAAATTCGGAGCCCCATCCACGCAGGTCACATTTGAGCCGAAAAAAGACTCCGGATTCAGAGCGCCTTTCGTGGATCTCACGATTGGCCAAGATAAAGAAGCCTCCGAATTTGGAGCCCCATCCGTGCAGGTCACGTTTGGGCCAAAAAAAGACTCCAAATTCGGAGCGCCCTTCGTGGATATCACGATTGGCCAAGTTAAGCCTCCGAATTCGGAGCCCCATCCGTGCAGGTCACGTTTGGGCCGCATAAGCTTCCGGATTCGGAGTGCCCTTCGTGGATATCGCGATTGGCCAAATTAAGCCTCCAAATTCGGAGCCCCATCCGTGCAGGTCACGTTTGGGCCGAAAAAAGACTCCAGATTCGGAGCGCCCTTCGTGGATCTCACGATTGGCCAAGATAAAGAAGCCTCCGAATTTGGAGCCCCATCCGTGCAGGTCACGTTTGGGCGAAAAAGACTCCGGATTTGGAGCGCCCTTCGTGGATATCGCGATTGGCCAAGTTAAGCCTCCAAATTCGCAGCCCCATCCGTGCAGGTCACGTTTGTGCCGAATAAGCCTCCGGATTTAGAGTGCCCTTCGTGGATATCGCGATTGGCCAAGTTAAGCCTTCAAATTCGGAGCCCCATCCGTGCAGGTCATGTTTGGGCCAAAAAAAGACTCCGGATTCGGAGCGCCCTTCGTGGATCTCACGATTGGCCAAGATAAAAAAAGCCTCCAAATTCGGAGCCCCATCCGTGCAGGTCACGTTTTGGCCGAATAAAGACTCCGAATTCAGAGCGCCCTTCATGGATCTCACGATTGGCCAAGATAAAGAAGCCTCCGAATTCGGAGCCCCATCCAATCAGGTTACGCCTGGGCCGAATAACACTCCGGATTCGGAGCACCCTACGTGGCTATCTCGATACACGGCGAAAGTTGAAACATGCAAGCATTCAAAATGAAATGTTTCATTAAATTGATCGATTGGCACAAAGTGTATAAACATAAGTTGAAACATGCAAACATTTAAAACAATATGTTTTATTAAATTAACCAATAATTACGTAATTTGCACTCAGTCTGCATTTAAGCATTACAATGTCTACTTTTATTCGGCATCTCCCTCATCATCACTCTTCTCGACTTCGAAGGCGGAAAAGAGAAAATGATGACCTTGATATAGTGGCGACGCCGAATCAACGCCTGCTGCTCGGAGAGCGTTCGCGGCTTGAAGTGCCTTGATCCAACCGTGCTTGAATCCACAATTTTCGCATCGGCAGACCTCCTCGGTAAGTTTTTCCTGGGTCTTGTCTATCCCGACCTTTCGACCGTCATGAAAGGCTTTTTCATAGGCCCTAGTCTTGGCACTCTCAATTGCAAACATGCTAGCCGTATCTCGATCGACAATCGCATGACTTATTAGCCGCTAGGTCACCCTTTCTTCCACGACTGGGTTAGGATGGCTGGCCGATTGTGACTCGGCAGTCTTGACCTTCCTTAGTTCGCGCTCAGCTTTCTCCGCGTGAGCTTCTAAGCTTCAGATGCCTTCGTCTCTCTGCTCTATAACCCGCTGTGCGGCACGAAGGCGCATGCCGATTTCATAGGCGGTGTACAGCCCCTTCACCGCCCCATGAACGCCTTCCCAAAACACTTCGAAGTCCTGTCGACCGACCATCGACTGCTGGACTTCAGGTGGAAAAATCTATCGAGCGAACTCAACTGCCACATTTGGGTCATTAACGATTGAATCCGCTTCCATCATCGGTTTATTCCTCACAAAAACCGCAAAACTCAGCGGGCGCGATGTTGCATCGGATTCTTTTCCGAAGTAAGGCTGAGGGGATTTTCCCAGTTGCTGGTTTTCCTCCTGGGCAACCTACTTCGACGACGTGGGGACTAGTGTCTCTCCTGCTCCCTCGAAGTCCTACTGCCTGTGTGCATAGGTTCTCCACTTCGATTCATCTCTCCTTCCAGCACAGCCAATGTCCTCTCCTCTCCTCTGCTATTGAAGAATAGTCTTATTTGACATTCGCGCTTGTCTAACCTTCCTCAACAAACTGGTCTGAGTTGTCGAGTATGAGCACGTTAATAGAACCTATGCGCACGAAGCAGTCGTCCCATTTATTCCTTATGGGTGCAGCACGCTCGAGGCGATATCATTAATGCTAAACTTCAAAAGCCTCACGCCATTAATTGTTTTCGGCGTCCCAGTTCAAGTGCTGGTTGGGGCAAAGGCAGATTCATCAATCTATTCGGCATAACTATTAGAGCTCAACCAAGTTACCGTTGTGCCCCAGCAAATTCCCGAACTGCCGTGTTCAGTCAGTCTTGGTTCATCAACTTACTGGGGCAAGGGCAGATTCATCAATCTATTCAGCATAACTATCAGAGCTCTGCCGAGTTAGCATTGTGCCCCAGCAAATTCCTAAACTGCCGTGTTCAGTCTGTCTTGGCTCATCAACTTGCTGGGGCAAGGGCAGATTCATCAATCTATTCGGCATAACTATCAGAGCCCAGCCGAGTTACCATTGCGCCCCAGCAAATTCCTGAACTGTCGTGTTCAGTCTGTCTTGGTTCATCAACTTGCTGGGGCAAAAGCAGATTCATCAATCTAGTCGACATTACTATCAGAGCTCAGCCGAATTTCCATTGTGCCCCAGCAAATTCCTGAACTGCCGTTTTCAGTCTGTCTTGGTTCATAAACTTGCTGGGGCAATGCCACATTCATCAATCTATTCGGCATAACTATCAAAGCTCAGCTAAATTTCCATTGTGCCCCAGGAAATTCCTGAACTGCCGTTTTTAGACTGTCTTGGTTCATTAGTCCAAATGGTTCATTAACCTGCTACGGCAAGGGCACATTTACTAATATATTCGGCTAAGCTGTAGCACTCTACAGTTATTTTTAATTCGGCAGCTTGTTTCATTCATTTCATGATTTTACATCTTACTTGGCTGCTGACAAACACATTCATCAAGCACAAAAGGCAAAAATAATTTCCATTCTTAATAGCAAAAATAATTTTCATTCGTAAATTGAGCACGAATAGAATTCATTTTACAAATGAAAACTACCATATATCAGCTTCTCACAAAAATAAACAATCAAAAACAAAAACCTAATACATACAGTAAAATCTACACACGCCTAATACCAAAAGCAAAATGGAAAATATTCAACTGTCTTCGGG
This sequence comes from Camellia granthamiana, assembly GCA_036172215.1. Taxonomy (NCBI): domain Eukaryota; kingdom Viridiplantae; phylum Streptophyta; class Magnoliopsida; order Ericales; family Theaceae; genus Camellia; species Camellia granthamiana. The sequence continues at coordinate 6,795,696 of CM069909.1, forward strand.
GTCAGACTCCGATGGCTCAACGTCCACCTGCTCGTATGAAATCGGCTGTTCCGATATCACGTTAGCAACAGCCAAGGTTTTGAGCCAGCCGTGTTTGAACCCCCTTCTTTCAAACTTTGGCACTTCTTCAACGTAGTCCGCCAAGGCCGTATTCTTGCCAGCCTAGAACAACTCAAAAAGCACAGACTCGACGTTTGCCTTCGCCTGCCTCAACTCTTCCAGGTTAGCCTCCAACTTAGCAATCATCTCGTTGGCTAGTCTGAGCGCTTCTTCATTCGCTTTCGCCTTTTCCTCAACGGCCACTTTCAGTGCGACGTCCTGGCCTCATTTTCTTCTACATCCGCCATAGCTCTTTCTTCCGCCGCGAAAGATTCGACTCGGAGAGAGGCCTCAGCTGCTCTCCCCTTCTCTTTTTCCAATTCAGCTGTAAGAAAGTTGATCTGTTCGATTGCGTCGTGTTGGCGATGTCCAATCTCGGCTATTCTCCCCGCCACCTGCAAAAGAAAGGACCAGTAAGCTAATATAGAAACTCCTGTTTAGCCTTGCAAAGCTGTAAAGGTCTACGTATCAATATCGCCGATTGAGCGGCTAACGCGATAGCCAGCAGATCGACCTCCGCCCTAAAAATTGCTCTGTCAGCCGGCAAAGAAATGGCGGAAGCCAGGCTCAAGGCCACAGCTGGGTCTCTTATAACCTATGAATCGAAGCCAACCGGCATGTTTTTTTATCTTTGGTTGCACTATGAACGACACAACCAAGTCTGATTCTTCCAAGCGTGGCCGTTTGTCCACTGGGTCTTCCGAATAAACGGCTTCGCGATCAGCTGGGCGCTTTTTGCCCCTTTACTCCGTCACTTGACCCTCCTGTTGATCGACAATAGTTTTCATTTCAGCCATTTCATTCTGAACCACCTCTTCAATAGGAACGGGTGGAGTTTCTTCCCTAGCGCCAGGTGGAGGAGGCAGAGGTTGGTTTCGATCGGCTTCGGCCCTTCTTCGGGTAGCCATCCTCTCGGCCTTTCTCCATTTGCCCAATTGGGTGAGCGACTCGCCGGCCATGTTGTCAGGGTAAGAGTCGAGCAAGTCCCTTAAGTTTGTAAAAATGTCTTCGAAAAAGTCCCCTTGGCCTGAAGTGAGCGGAGGGTCAAACGAATTGAAGCCGGCTTCCTCAAAAGCCGAACTAAGTGCTTCGTCTATCTCGGCTTTCGACTAGTTTGGGTCTTCGGCGACCGGATCGGCTGCTTGTTCTTCCTCTTGTTCTGAATTAGAGGCTTCTAAACCAACCTCCTTTATGTTTTTGAAGTTGGGGAAGATAAGGGCGGTAAGATGATCTTCACCACTCAGAATTGAAATGTGTTCTGCCGCCGAAAACGTAGAGTAAGACTGCGCGCATCACAAAAGAATGTGAGCCGCCCTCCCTTGTTTCTGCAAATGTGGACGGCCAACAAACTGTAGAGCAACTTTAATGTCTGCAAGTACAGCGTCGTCGGCTGATGTCACGACCCAAACCCGGCCCTATGGGTTTAGCACCGTAACTGGCCAGTAATCCGAGATTACCGAAGGCCTGCTTAACAGTAATACAGTAAAACAGAGTACAGGGCCTGGCGGAAGCCAATATAGTAATAAAATAATGTCCAATGAGCTGTGACAGTCTGTATGCCAAAAAGATTTTTCATGCATTCATATAAACAGTCAGAAACAAAACAGTATTTACAATATATACAATCATTCAAGTCGGCGACTCAACCGCTAGTAACAGTACAGTACAGTCTATGCAGTATTACAAAACGGTACAGAAACAGACGGGGAACTAAAACCCCTAAGCCATAACTCAATAGGCTTGGAACCTCGCAGTGAGGCACGTTGGTTGGCTTGACAAAACTGGAGCTTACTCCGACGCTTCTAGCTTTGATCCGGTGCCTGCACACCTACATATATATATGAGCAGTGAGCTAAAGCCCAGTGAATAACATAAAGCGTAAAGGAGTTAAGAATGAATGTCCTTACAGTAATGAAAACAGTTCATTGATTCAGTCTATCTGTCATTCGGTAATATGTGGCACATCCTTTAGCATAGCAGTACAGTAAACGATAGGTCTTAAAAGACCGAACAATAATTGATGGCCATCAATCAGTAAACAGTAGTGGTTGCAACATGGGAACCAAGTCGATTAGACAAATCCACCCGTTCATAGACCGTCGGTGGGGCCATGCAGTCACAGACCGTCGGTGGGGCCATGCAGTCACAGACCGTCGATGGCAGAGATTTCTCAATCAGTAGCAGTAACAGTAACGATAGTTGCTATGGATGCCACAGTACAGTTCAGAATATAGGACATACATTCATACAATCAACAATATCAATTCAATGAACAGTTCAGTTCAGTATTTCAGAAGATGATCATTTGAACATATCTTTACACAATTGTTACTCACAGAGATTGGGCTACGGTATGCTAGAGCGCGTTTCCCCAGTCGCCAACCCTACACAGTTAACAGATCGAACACACTAAGCTATACAGTTGGGAAGGATAATAGCTTAATCCTTAAATGCCTCGGTGTGTTCTACACCTACATCCTCATTAAGACGCCTTACATGCGCCCTAGGAATGCCTAGGATGGAAAGAGCATGCAAAGATGCACTTAGAAAACATTTGCAGAATTTTCAGTGAAACAGAGTCCCGCTCGAGCGCAGGTTTCCCCACTCGAGCGGACAAGCAAACAAAGGTCCCCGCTCGAGCGGCAACATCCCCGCTCGAGCGGACCAAAAAGTACTGGATAGGTGAAATCTCCGCTCGACGCCCGCTCGAGCGTGTCACCCAGTCCTCCGCTCGAGCGCCCAATACTCCGCTCGAGCGGACTGATGCACAGTGCAAGATGCTGGGAGCTCAATTTCTCCGCTCGAGCGCTACTTCCCCCGCTCGAGCGGACAACCAAAATCTGGGAATTCCAGATTTGAGCTTCGAAGTTCAAAATCAAGTTCAAAGCAATATTTTCGATCCTCTTGGGCTATTTCCTGGAAAAACTCTTGCAAACCCATGGAATAACATGATTCAAAGCTCAATTTAAGAAATCAAAGCCATTTCAAACCAATTTTCAAACATGCCATGCATGAATTGTTTTTAAACCAAATCAAAGCTTCAAAGCTTGCTCAAATGAGCTCATACTTTCAAAACAAGATGAAAACATGGACTCTAACAATAATATGAACATGCATGAACCCAATTCCATGTAATCAACCTCAAAATGCAACAATATAGACATGCATGCAACATCTAAGCTTCAATTCACCAACATTGAACCAATTCTTGATTTAGCTCCTTAAACTACCATGATCCATGCTAGAAGGAACTCAAATACACAATTAAGAAGATGAATGATCTACCTTAGGTCTCCAAACACAAGAATAGAAGCTCAATTTGCAATCTACACTTCAATCCCACTACAATCTCTACAAGTCTCCAAGCAACTCCACAAGGATGAACTCAATTCTCTCTTAGTTCTCACTCTCTCTATTTGGTCGGCTGTAGGCAACATAAATGGCTGAGCAAATGTGTATTAAGTTGCAAGACTAAGTCCCTCTATGATGGTATAGTGGCCCACTAACAATGGTAAAGGTGTAATTAAGTCAAACTATGCCATTTATCAATATTTTATCTAATTTAATCATACCTAATCACATTTTAATTAAATATACTATAAAATCACATAAATCACGATGTTCATGAAACACTAAACGATTTCTGGTTCGGCCGCCGATAAGGCCTTCAATTAGCAGTTTAAACATAAAACATGAACAGATAATCAAATAGTCCGACAGATAGAATGCAATTTAACTAACATTTACATAATCAATTCAGTCCCAGTTTCAGTCAGTCAGTTCAGTAATTTATTCGGTTCAATTATCAGTCATAATCAGTTTAGTTTAACGGTAATCAGTGCTTATTCGGTAAACAGTGACGAGGGTTGTTACAGTCTCCCCTCCTTAAAAAGAGTTTAGTCCTCTAAACTCGTGTTACCTTCATTCTGGAAGAAAACAGGGTTCAGTGGAAACAGTTCTGGGTATCTTTTAGCCATGTCATCTTCCCTTTCCCAAGTGGCATACACACCACCATGGTTCTGCCAGTCAACTTTCACTAGCGGGATCTCCTTGTTTCTCAGTTTCTTGATCCGTCTATTTACGATCTGTATAGGCCTCTCCTCGTAAGTGTAGTCATCACTCAACACTATCCGAGTAGGCTCAATCACGTGGAATGGATCCCGGAGATAATCTCTCAACATCGAAATGTGGAAGACGTTATGCATATGCTCCATTTCAGGAGGGAGCGCAACTTGATACGCCACCGGATTGATTTTCTCAACAATCTCATACGGTCCGACATATCTCGGCGCTAACTTGCCTTTGACTCCAAAACGAGCCTGGCCTTTCATCGGTGTCACTTTCACAAAAACGTGATCACCCACTTCATATTCTCTGTCTCGCCTTCTGACATCTGCATAGCTTTTCTGTCTACTCTGTGCAGTTTTCAGTCTCTGTTGTATCAGTTTCACTTTCTCAGTCGTTTCATACACAATCTCGGGCCCAAGCAAAGGCCCATCTCCAACTTCTGCCCAGCAAATCGGAGATCTACATTTCCTGCCATACAATGCCTCGAAAGGCGCCATACCGATACTCGAATGGTAGCTGTTGTTGTAGGCGAATTCAGCCAATGGCAAATGACTTTCCCAATTTCCCTGAAAATCAAGGACACACATTCTCAGTAAATCCTCCAGAGTCTGGATGGTCCTCTCTGATTGGCCATCTGTCTGAGGATGATAGGCACTACTGAGTCTCAGTTCAGTCCCCAATTCAGTCTGTAGGCTTTGCCAAAACCTCGATGTAAACTTTGAATCCATGTCAGAAACAATGGACACAGGCACTCCATGCAGTCTAACAATTTCATCAATATAGAGTATAGCCAGTTTGTCCGCATTATAAATTGTCTTAACAGGTAAGAAGTGAGCAGATTTGGTCAGTCTATCAACAATGACCCAAATTGAATCCATACCTTTTCTGGAGCGAGGCAATCCAACGATAAAATCCATCGTGATATGCTCCCATTTCCACTCCGGTATGGGTAGGGGTTGCAGTAAACTTGCGGGTCGTTGATGTTCAGCTTTGACTTGTTGGCAATGAAGACATTTTGACACAAAGTCGGCGATTTCTTTCTTCATTCCCGGCCACCAAAAATTCAATTTCAAATCTTGATACATTTTCGTATTCCCCGGATGAATAGAAAATTTTGAGTTGTGGCCTTCATGCAGAACTCTTCTTTTCAGTTCAGAATCATTCGGTACACATAGTCTTTCCTGAAACTTCAGTACATCATTTTCAAATTTGAACCCCGGTCTCGGTTTAGATTCTCTTTCTTCGATGATCTTCTTCAAGAAGTCATCCTGTTGCTGTTTCTCTTTAATCTCTTCAATCAATGCTGGTTGAGCAGAAATAACAGCTAAGGTTCCACCTTGCTCTCGCAAAACAATTTCAATTTCAGATTTTTCAAGATCATACAGTAACTCTCTCTGCTCGGTGAGCAAACAAGCTAAGTTCCCAATCGATTTCCGACTCAATGCATCGGCAACGGTGTTGGCTTTTCCCGGATGGTACAGAATCTGTAGGTCATAGTCTTTAATCAGTTCTAGCCATCTCCGCTGTCTCATGTTCAATTCTTTCTGGGTGAAGAAATACTTCAGACTCTTGTGGTCGGTATATACTTCACATGTTGCCCCATACAGATAGTGACGCCAGATTTTCAGTGCAAAAACTACTGCAGCAAGTTCCAGGTCATGGGTTGGGTAGTTCTTTTCATGAGGTCTCAGTTGTCCGGAAGCATAGGCAATTACTCTCCCATTCTGCATTAAAACACATCCCAAACCCTTATGAGAAGCATCACTAAATACAGTATAACCATCCGTACCTGAAGGTAGAGTAAGGACAGGTGCAGTCCCCAATCGGGTTTTCAACTCTTGGAACGCTGATTCCCTCTGGTCAGTCCAGTCAAATGATATCCCTTTCTGTGTCAGTTGAGTCAATGGTAAAGCAATTTTGGAGAAATCTTTGACAAATCGTCTGTAATATCCAGCCAATCCCAAAAAGCTTCGGACTTCTGTCACATTTGTCGGTCTAGGCCAGTTTACTACAGCTTCAATCTTCTGCGGATCAACAGAAATTCCATCTTTGCTAACAACATGCCCCAAAAACATAACATGATCAAGCCAAAACTCACATTTAGACAGTTTACCATACAGTTTCTGTTCTCTTAGGGTTTGCAGGGCAAGTCTCAGATGATGTTCATGTTCTTCTCTAGTCTTAGAATAAATCAGGATGTCATCAATGAATACAACAATAAAGTCGTCAAGGTACGGTTTGAAGATTCTATTCATGAGGTCCATAAATGCTGCAGGTGCATTGGTAACTCCAAAAGGCATAACTAAAAATTCGTAATGTCCATACCTTGTTCTAAAAGCAGTTTTATCAATGTCTTCTGGTTTAACTTTCAATTGATGATACCCCGATCTGAGATCAATCTTTGAAAATACCTGAGCTCCCTGTAACTGATCAAACAGGTCATCAATACGAGGTAATGGGTATTTATTTTTCACGGTTACCTTGTTCAGTTCACGGTAGTCAATACACAGTCTCAGTGAGCCATCTTTCTTCTTTACAAACAAAACAGGTGCGCCCCAGGGTGAGGTACTAGGTCTGATGAACTTTTTGTCTAACAGTTCTTGCAGTTGCACTTTCAGTTCTTTCAGTTCAGTTGGGGCCATTCGATAAGGAGCTTTAGATATCGGTTGTGTTCCCGGGATTACATCAACGGTGAATTCAATCTCCCTGTCAATCAAATCCCCTGGCAGGTCATCTGGAAAAACATCTGGGAATTCTCTGACTATAGGAATACAGTTCACATCACTTTTAACATTATCATCAGTAGATACAGTCAGTACAGAACACAGATATCCTTTACACCCTTTTCTAATCAATTTAACAGCTTTCACAGACGAAATCAAATACGGAGGAGGTACTACTCCACTCTCATTAAACACAAATTCGGGCAAACCCGGTGGACGGAAAACTACTTGTTTTGTTACGCAGTCAATGGTGGCATGATATTTCGTTAACCAGTCCATCCCCAATATAACATCAAAATGGTCTATGTTCAATGGCAGTAAATCAATAAACAGATGCATATCCCCAACAATAATTTCACAAGCGGGATACATATATGCACATGTCATGGATCCCCCAACAGGTGATGATACAGCTAACAGATAGTTCATGGATTCTAAGGGTCTATTCAATTTCCGTGAAAAAGCATGCGACACATAAGAATGTGTAGACCCCGAATCAATCAGTACATATGCATTTTGAGCACAGATAGAGAGGATACCTGACACAACGGTCTCAGTATTTTGCACGTCTCCCGGTACTAGGGCAAACACTCGGCCCTGCCTCATAGGCTCTTTCCCGGTAGCTTTGGGGTTAGGCTTTGGTGCAACTGTTGATGCTGCTGCACTCGGTGTAGCTTTACTACTAGCTTGTGGAGCAGAGGGACAGTCTTTAACCATGTGGCCTATTTTGCCACACCTGTAGCAAGCTCCTGATATCTTATAACAAACCCCTTTGTGTTTCCTGCCACATTCAGAACAAGTTGGAATGAAACCACTCCCTTGGCTGGGGCTAGTTGTTAACCCCGTGTTTTGCTTTTTGTTCGAGGGGTTATGCTTGCCTTTCTTGAATTTGAATTTCTGTCTTTTCCCACGCCATTCAGACGCTGGTGATTCAGATTGTTTCACTGCTTCGATGTTCGTCTCGGCCATCAATGCTCGGTCAAGAACACCCACATAGGTCGGTAGCTTTAAAACATTTATTCTGTCCAGTATTGCCACATTAAGGCCACCTTCAAACTTTCTGGCCTTCTTGTAGTCGGTGTCCACCATATGCGGTGCATATCTAGCTAGCTCGGTGAACTTTGTCTCATATTCGGCAACAGACATTGTGCCCTATTTCAGTTGTTCAAATTCTGTCACTTTTCTATCCCTGACACATTGAGGGAAGTACTTCTCAAAGAAGGACTCCTTAAACTGAGCCTAAGTTACTACAGTGTTAGTGCCACGGATCAGCATCCACCACCTCCTGGCCTCTTCTTGCAAGGTGAAGGTAGCTAACAGTACTTTATGTGCCTCGGAGCACGGAAACACTTCAAACAGCTTTTCAGTTTCAAGTACCCAAGCTTCAGCTTTCAACGGTTCAAGGCCTCCCTGGAAGGATGGCGGTTTCATTTTGCTGAACTTCTGGGTAAGAGCAATTATGTCCCCATCATTTACATTCACATTCGGTTCCGGCTGTACCGGAGGAGGGGGTGGGGGCTGTTGGTTCTGTTGTTGGTCAAGTCTAGCAGTTATCAGTTCCATCATTCTTTCCAGTCTGGCCATTCTGGCCTCAGAGGATGAGGATTCAGTTTCATTTGCAGTGCTTGCATTATCCATTATTCTATAAATAGTTATAACAGTTTCAATCATAAGCAGTTACATACTTAAACAGTTTATCACATAAGCAGTCATGTGTTTAAACAGGTTAACACATTACAACATAATCAGTCATGTCATAACCACACACTTTTCATGCTCATGAATGCCCTAATCACTTTTCTAGGACACCCTATAGCTCATTTGGACACGTGTGTGCGGTATAACTCGTGGTTAAGTATCGCTCTGATACCACTCTGTCACGACCCAAACCCGGCCCTATGGGTTTAGCACCGTAACCGGCCAGTAATCCGAGATTACCGAAGGCCTGCTTAACAGTAATACAGTAAAACAGAGTACAGGGCCTGGCGGAAGCCAATACAGTAATAAAATAATGTCCAATGATCTGTAACAGTCTGTATGCCAAAAAGATTTTTCATGCATTCATATAAACAGTCAGAAACAAAACAGTATTTACAATATATACAATCATTCAAGTCGGCGACTCAACCGCTAGTAACAGTACAGTACAGTCTATGCAGTATTACAAAACGGTACAGAAACAGACGGGGAACTAAAACCCCTAAGCCATAACTCAATAGGCTTAGAACCTCGCAGTGAGGCACGTTGGTTGGCTTGACAAAACTGGAGCTTACTCCGACGCTTCTGGCTTTGATCCGGTGCCTGCACACCTACATATATATATATGAGCAGTGAGCTAAAGCCCAGTGAATAACATAAAGCGTAAAGGAGTTAAGAATGAATGTCCTTACAGTAATGAAAACAGTTCATTGATTCAGTCTATCTGTCATTCGGTAATATGTGGTACATCCTTTAGCATAGCAGTACAGTAAACGATAGGTCTTAAAAGACCGAACAATAATTGATGGCCATCAATCAGTAAACAGTAGTGGTTGCAACATGGGAACCGAGTCGATTAGACAAATCCACCCGTTCATAGACCGTCAGTGGGGCCATCCGGTCACAGACCGTCGATGGCAGAGATTTCTCAATCAGTAGCAGTAACAGTAACGATAGTTGCTATGGATGCCACAGTACAGTTCAGAATATAGGACATACATTCATACAGTCAACAATATCAATTCAATGAACAGTTCAGTTCAGTATTTCAGAAGATGATCATTTGAACATATCTTTACACAATTGTTACTCACAGAGATTGGGCTACGGTATGCTAGAGCGCGTTTCCCCAGTCGCCAACCCTACACAGTTAACAGATCGAACACACTAAGCTATACAGTTGGGAAGGATAATAGCTTAATCCTTAAATGCCTCGGTGTGTTCTACACCTACATCCTCATTAAGACGCCTTACATGCGCCCTAGGAATGCCTAGGATGGAAAGAGGATGGAAAGATGCACTTAGAAAACATTTGCAGAACTTTCAGTGAAACAGAGTCCCGCTCGAGCGCAGGTTTTCCCGCTCGAGCGGACAAGCAAACAAAGGTCCCCGCTCGAGCGGCAACATCCCCGCTCGAGCGGACCAAAAAGTACTGGATAGGTGAAATCTCCGCTCGACGCCCGCTCGAGCGTGTCACCCAGTCCTCCGCTCGAGCGCCCAATACTCCGCTCGAGCGGACTGATGCACAGTGCAAGATGCTGGGAGCTCGATTTCTCCGCTCGAGCGCTACTTCCCCCGCTCGAGCGGACAACCAAAATCTGGGAATTCCAGATTTGAGCTTCGAAGTTCAAAATCAAGTTCAAAAACAATATTTTCGATCCTCTTGGGCTATTTCCTGGAAAAACTCTTGCAAACCCATGGAATAACATGATTCAAAGCTCAATTTAAGAAATCAAAGCCCAAGGGTGTTTAATTCAAAGCCATTTCAAACCAATTTTCAAACATGCCATGCATGAATTGTTTTTAAACCAAATCAAAGCTTCAAAGCTTGCTCAAATGAGCTCATACTTTCAAAACAAGATGAAAACATGGACTCTAACAATAATATGAACATGCATGAACCCAATTCCATGTAATCAACCTCAAAATGCAACAATATAGACATGCATGCAACATCTAAGCTTCAATTCACCAACATTGAACCAATTCTTGATTTAGCTCCTTAAACTACCATGATCCATGCTAGAAGGAACTCAAATACACAATTAAGAAGATGAATGATCTACCTTAGGTCTCCAAACACAAGAATAGAAGCTCAATTTGCAATCTACACTTCAATCCCACTACAATCTCTACAAGTCTCCAAGCAACTCCACAAGGATGAACTCAATTCTCTCTTAGTTCTCACTCTCTCTATTTGGTCGGCTGTAGGCAACATAAATGGCTGAGCAAATGTGTATTAAGTTGCAAGACTAATTCCCTCTATGATGGTATAGTGGCCCACTAACAATGGTAAAGGTGTAATTAAGTCAAACTATGCCATTTATCAATATTTTATCTAATTTAATCATACCTAATCACATTTTAATTAAATATACTATAAAATCACATAAATCACGATGTTCATGAAACACTAAACGATTTCTGGTTCGGCCGCCGATAAGGCCTTCAATTAGCAGTTTAAACATAAAACATGAACAGATAATCAAATAGTCCGACAGATAGAATGCAATTTAACTAACATATACATAATCAATTCAGTCCCAGTTTCAGTCAGTCAGTCAGTTCAGTAATTTATTCGGTTCAATTATCAGTCATAATCAGTTCAGTTTAACGGTAATCAGTGCTTATTCGGTAAACAGTGACGAGGGTTGTTACAGCTGAAACCAACACTTTCTTCAAATTGCTATCTGCATAAACAAAACGGTAAACACATGGAAGGAAAGCCGAATACAAATAAGGTAGTCAAAGAAACTAGAGTGAGCTATATGGCCACCTGGTTCGCCTTTTCGCCTTGGCACGGGATCCAGGCGATCTTCACCTTCGTCGAATTTCCAGTAGCCTCAGACAACGACCATCACGTCGTCAGCACGCTTGCCAGAGCTGGCAAGCATAGTCACTAGGTGATGATCAGTATCCTTGGCCCTGAGGAAATAGTGTCCTAGCCGGCCAGTAGACTTGGCTAAGGCATAACAATGCCGAATTGCAGGTATACCTAAGTTAATCCTAAGACGATGATTCAACTCTATAATCCCCATTATGATGCGGAAAAAATTCACGTTAGGCTGGGAAGGAATTAGGCCCCAGTGTCGAAAGACAGCTTTTAAAAATGGGTGAAGTGGAAAACGGACTCCGCCCTCAGCAATCGATAGGAGAGGAAAGATGATTGTACTCTCATCGATCCTCTCCATATCAGTGGTGCTGTCTGCCACGAGTGACAGATGGACGTCGTCGGGGACAGAATAATGGCGTCAGAAGCCGAAAATTTGATCCGCCGAAAGGAGCTCTTTCAAATTTTTTGCCATCGTTGAGTCTAAGGATTATGCAAAACTGAAAGTAAAACAAGGAAATGGTATTGGGAGTGAAGGAAAAGAAAACTTACAGGAAGCAGAAGGTATAATGAGAAACAGGAGGAAATTGCATAGGTCGCGAAGTGAAGGAGTTGAACTAGAAGGCGAGCCTGAAACTTTGAGTATTCAGAGTATACATTTGAGGAGACAAAGTTTTAAATCACATTAAATGAAGGACGCGTACGAAGAGGCGGGAATTTGTAATGATGACCAGAAAACGTGTGCGTTCTGACACACGTTGGAATGAGGTTAACCGTCGAATTTTTGACTTTCCAAGTTCGGAACCAAACACGCCGACTAACTAGTACTAGTGGGGTATTTAGGGGCAATTGTGGGAGCCGGACAAAAGGGGACACAAATAGGCCGAGTACATATTTGGTCAATCGGTATGTATTATACTCGCCTCCGTTTAGTGCGTTCTGGATGCCGAATAAATTATTCGGCCATAAAGTCAGTTGAACGAGGAGCCGATTGAAAGTTAGAATACGACGAAAGAAGGGCCGAGTGAGCAGTCACATGACGGATTAATAATGGGCCCTATCCTGAGGACCAGAGGCATATATAAATAGAATAACAACAACCAAAGAGAGGTATGTGAGAACTAGTACGCTTAACTTAAGATACAAGCAATCGAGAGAATATATACTCACTTATCCGTCGGAGTGCTAATTTCGGCACCCCCGACCGGAGTGTTCATTCCTTCTCAGGTTACTAGCTGAGGATCTCGAGTGCCCCATTGGATCCAAAGAGTATTTCCAGAACCACTTCCCCATAAGAAACTATTAAATGAGGAACATGGAGGTACGGCAATAGGGGTAGAAATGGCCAGTAATACGATAAACCAAGACAATAGGTTTTATCGTAGGATTAAGAACTTTGAAGTGGAGATTGCCCTTAAGAAGATAAAATCAAATAAGGCTTTAGGACCTGATGATATCCCTATTGAAGCTTGGAAGTGCTTGGGTAAAAAGGGGGTTGCTTGGTTGACTAGGTTGTTTAGCAAAATTTTGTTGACTAGGAATATGCCAGATGAGTAGATGAAGAGTATTTTAGTGCCAATATATAAGAATAAATGAGATGTCCAGAATTGCAACAACTATAGAGGAATCAAACTAATGTGCCATATAATGAAAGTGTGGGAGAGGGTGATGGAACGCCGATTGCGAGATATAACAGTGGTGTCAGAGAATCAATTTGGGTTTATACCCGACAGGTCAACAATGGAAACGATTTATCTTTTGAGGAGACTAATAGAAAAGTATAGAGAAAAGAAAAGAGACATTCATATGGTGTTTATCGACCTTGATAAAGCATATGATAGAGTGCCCCGAGATATAATATGGTGGGTGTTAGAGAAGAAAGGGGTGACAAAAGGTTATATTGATGTGATTAAGGACATGTATGAAGGGGTGGTGACCACTATTAGATCGCCTGCTGGAGAGACAAATAAATTTCTTATCACTGTTGGGTTACACCAAGGATATACCTTAAGTCCTTATCTTTTTGCTTTATTTATGGATGAGTTGACTAGAAATATTCAGGATGACGTGCCATGGTGTATTTTTTTGCAGACGATATCGTGCTAGTGGATGAGACTAGAGAAAGAGTTAATACAAAGTTGGAGATTTGGAGAAAAGCTCTTGAATCTGAAGGTTTTCAGATAAGCAAAAATAAGACAGAATACATAGAGTGTAAATTTAGTAACAGTAACAATGAAAATAGAAGAAAAATAAAGATTGAGAACGAAGAATTGCCTAAGAGTGAACATTTTCATCATTTATGGTCGATTATCACAACAACGGGGGAGATTGATGCAGATGTGGCCCATAGGATTAAGGCGAGATGGTGTAAGTGGAGAAGTGCATCTGGAGTACTGTACGATAAACGAATACCCACCAGACTAAAAGGTAAGTTCTATAGAATGGCTATTAGACCAGCGATGTTGTATGAGACAGAGTGTTGAGCAAACAAGAAACAACATGTAGATAAGATGAGTGTGGCTGAGATGAGGATGCTAAGGTGGCTGTGTGGCAAGACTAGACAAGACAAGACAGAATTAGGAATGAGTGTATTCGGGAATGGATAGGAGTAGCCCCGATAAAAGATAAGTTGAGAGAGAATCGATTGAGATGGTTTGGTCACATTCAACGGAGACCAACAGAGGCAGTAGTGAAGAGATGCGATACTGTAACGGTAGAGGAGAGTGTTAGGGGACGGGGTAGGCCTAGATTGACGTTTGCTAACGTTGTAAATAAATATATGAATCTGCTTAATTTGACTAACGAAATGGCCTTTGATAGGGCCGTGTGAAGAAAAATGATTCATGTAATGGATCCCATTTGATAGGACTTAAGGCTTGGTTTGATTTATAATTTACTATTTTGCTATTAATATATTGAAACTATTTATTTGTGTGAATCTAAAATGACTTCGCACAAATATATAATTCAAAAAGACATTTGCAATATTAACACGTAGTATCATAGTCAACACTGATTAATTACTTTAAGGAAAAAGATTTGTGACTCGAAAACGACGAAGCACGAAAGCCCCGAATTTGTGAAACGACGTCGTTTCACGAATTTTTTCTTTTTTTTTTTTTTTTTCTTCTTCTTCCTCGTGTCTGTCTGCAACTCTGAAACGGTGAGGGAGAGGGAGAGGGAGAGAGAGGGAGAGAGGGAGAGGGAGTCGGCCGGCGATCGCGTCGCCTCGGCCGCGATCGCCGCGCCTCCGCTGATCGCCGCGCCTCCGCTGATCGCATGCCTCTGCCTCCCCTCTGCTCCGATCGTCGCAGCTCCGCCCCGCCGCTCCTCCGCCATGGTTGATGGCCCCTCTAGCTCCGCCCCGCCCCGCCCCGCCTCCGCCGCACCTCCGCTCTGGTTGATGGCCCCTCCTGTTCCGCCCCGCCCCGCCTCCTTCTTCTTCCTTCTCCTCCTCCTCTTCTTCTTCTTCTTCTTCTTCTTCTTCCTTCGTTTCTGATTTTCTTCATCTGAAAAAAAAAAAAAAAAAAAAAAATTCAAATCGCCGAAAACGGCGTCGTTTGGATTTCGGGGCAGATTCGTGCAAGCCCTTTCGAGCTGCCAATCGCAACTGTTACTTTAAATTATGTGTCAGTATGACACCATAGTTGGTTTTTCTTCGTTCTTGCTGCTTTGGTAATACAATTACACATGCATGAGCCCATTCTTACCAAAATTTAGTCAAAAATGACAACATTTCATGAAACCCTAAGCCATGGATGAACTTTCCTACCCCTCACCTAATCTTTTCTTAAAGATTACCCCTTAACCACACATATATCTCTACCTATCAAATTCCAATATGTGTCATAAATTTAAAACTCAAAAATTAAATAACACATTAAAGATGCGGACAAAAAAATAAAATAAAACAAAGAAAAAGTAAAAGCAAAAGCAAAAACAAAAATAAAAGCACACTTAGAAATTATGTCCGGAAAATAATTCATAAAATAAACTATTTAGTGTAAATTTAAATTTAATATGATGGAAATAACACTTAGAATAAATCAGGTTTATGCATTTCATTTTTTTTAACATTTTCAGTATTTTTTTTTTTTTAGATGTGTAGCATTAATTGTGGTAATGTTGTAGTAACTAAATTTATGGATTGAAACAATTGTTGGGCTCTTGGGGTCAGTTAGAGTTTTTTTTTTTTTTTTTTAACGGTTCAAATTGTTATTTTGTAGAGATCTTCAATTTATATCATTTGTGAAAAAATTAGATTAATTTCATAATTATAATCTTTTATTTTAGCACATTTCTCTCTAAAAATATTGGACGAAAAAGGTTTTTTTTTTTTTTTTAAGTAGAACATCTATTTTTTGGAGACAAATGTGATAGGTCAAAAAGTTATGATTATTATCTATTCAAATCATTGAAAACGAACCTTTGATGAGGCTCATAAGTTCAAACAATTCTTTCAAATTTAGTAAGTGTTTGGGGTAAACTAAAAAAATGCACTTTTTTGGTTTACCTGACTTATTTGGGTCACATCAATTTTATCAACATTTATCAGCATCTCCTCTCTATTTTTCTACATATTTTTCTTATAAAAAGTCAAAAATTATAGTTATTTAAAACATTTCAAATCAACCCTTAATTTGTATAAACTTGAAAAAAGTCTTACCCAAATTTAAATATAAAGTATGGTTTTAAACCTCACTTTTGTTATTTTATATCAATACATTGATAACACATGAATTAATATATAAAATTTAATCACAAAATTAACCAACTGCACAACCACCCACATGATTTCGTACAAAATAACTACCCATATGGATAAAACAATAATAAATAGAATCTCTATTCATATGTTACATTCGATTTCTTGGGCACAATTTATTTAAAATAGAGTGAGTAGTAAAATATGGAGTGTAAATATCAATTTTTTCTTTTTTTAATATTGCGCATGTATAAGGAATAAATACGATATGGGTATGTACTCAGGGACATATTCATGATTTTCACTTTGAGGGAGCCAAAGATATATCTCCCAATGACCAAAAAAAAAAAAAAAATTATATAAATGTTTTTTTTTTTTTGGATTCAAATTGGATGGTGTTATTTGAGTTTATGGGACTCACTACAGGTTCAATTTCGATGATCTAAACCGTGCAAAGTGTAAGGTTCGTCGAGTAAATCATCCATGCAAAAAATCACATTAATGGGATATCAATAGCCACTTGATTAGAAAATATTTTTTTTTAACAATTTATTTTTTAAATTATATTTATCATTGACAAAAATATGATCAGAGTAAGTAACTATTGATATCTAATCAACATGATTTTTTTGAAGGGATAAATTGCTCAACGAATTCTACACATTAAACGGTTCAGATCATCAAAATTGGATCTATAGTGAACTCCATAGACCCAATAATATTCTTCAATCGGATTTCAGACTAGTGACCAGCTTGATCCATTTTTTTTAACACCATATCAATTTCAATCATCACACAAATTTTATAATATTATCACTAATTAAACATTCTTTATCTACATATTTTAGTGTAAGAAAATGCAGATACAATTGAAAATATTCTATTGGACGCCTTAATTTATAAAAAGAAAAAATATATATTGTATATTTATATAGAGTAAATTGGTGATAAATATAATCTAAGAAAGATATAAGACATTAGCTCTAGAAAATATTTTGTATTAGTGACAGGTCCACCCTTTTATAAAATAGTTTGGTGAGAAATACTTTTGTTGTTTTAAGAGGACAATTTATTTCCAGTTTTACTCCTTAATTTATGACCCCTTTTTTTAATTTCTTGACTTTTCATTGACTATCTGTTCAAATTTTTTATCTATCTATTCAAATTTGTTGTCTATATGTTCAAATATCTATTCAAATTTTATTATCTGTACAATTTTATTTCCATTTTTTTTCTATTGGCTGAAATACCAAGCCAAATAAACAATTTTATCTGTTGAAATAACAATCTTATTTTAATTTATTTTTTTTTTTTTTTATCTATCTATGTACTACACGAAAATTAGAGAATTATCTGTGCAATTGCTAGCGAGATTTATCTATTGCACTACCGTACCAAACCTTATCTGTTAAAATTTTTTTCTTTCTATCTGTTCAAATCTCTCTCTCTCCTCCTCATCTGTTCAACACAAGAACAAACAAAAAATATTTAATCTGTTGCAATATGTTTCTTCATCATTATCAACAGATCTAAACTTACATTTAAAAAAAAAAAAATCAGATGAGAGAGAGAGAGAGAGTGATCTTAGTCTCACCGGCGTCTCCTAGGTTTCCAACAACTACTGATCTAAACCAGAAATTCTTAAATTTATATGAAACTATAACCAAAATTTATATGAAACTATAACCAAAATCAAATCAATTTTAAACTACAGTTCTAATTTGAAAATGGTAGACTCCGAGGCCAAGCCAGTAAGCGTAGCCATTAATGGAGGTTAGATCGTAAACATTAAGGTGGCCTGGTACCGATCCACAGAGAGAGAGAGAGAGAGAGAGAGAGGTCAGCAGTGGTGTTGGATTATCAGCATCGCCATGGTCCGATGAGGAAGCCGAGATAGAAGGCGCTTGTTCCACACGCTGAGTCTGACTCAGAGTGGACTCACCATCACCGTCTTGCTCTGAAGCTTGAGTAGCAGCTTCAACTTCTTCTCTTTCCTACGCTCGTCTTCCTCTTCTTCGTCCTTGTTCTCGTCGTCATCGTCGATGTAATCATCGAAATCGAAAGTGACCTGATTGTCCTTGTCCAAATCTTTGCGACGATGGCGCTTCCAGATACGACGGTGAACCAGGTGTGGCCGAATGACAGTGATTTTGGGACGGTGGTGGTGGAGACAGTAGCAACCGAGACAGTAGCAGCAGAGAGAAATCAATAATTAAACAAGAAATCAACGATTATACACACACATATATATATATATATGGAGAGAGAGAGAGAGAGAGAGAGAGGTGGATATGCTTGAACAGAACTATGAAACAGATAATTTTGAGACAACATTTACATATTAATTAATACAGCATGCAAATATATGTATATGTATGTGTTGCATACAAGCTAGACAGAGAGAAAGAAGAGAATACAATGGAATTGTTATTTGGAACCGTAGCACACTGAGATCTAGAAAACAACCTCACCGAACAGATCGAAGTAAGCGCCGGAGTGAGAAATGTTCTCCGGCCAGGGTGATTGCCAGCTGAAAACTAGGGTTCCTTCGACAGCCATGCTGAAGCTCGGAGCTCGAGACTTGAACTCGCCGGCGACGGGCGATTGAACCCGCCGTTGCTTCCTAACAGTCGGTGACCGCGACAGTCACGAAGAAAACAGAAGAGAGAGAGAGAGAGAGAGAGAGAGAGAGAGAGAAAAGAAGTGTGGTTTTGTGTTCCACCGTG
The DNA here is from genome assembly GCA_036172215.1 of Camellia granthamiana. Classification (NCBI taxonomy): domain Eukaryota; kingdom Viridiplantae; phylum Streptophyta; class Magnoliopsida; order Ericales; family Theaceae; genus Camellia; species Camellia granthamiana. The sequence goes on from CM069909.1 coordinate 6,814,545, forward strand.
AAGTTCAGCGGCAGCGGCGGTTGTACTAAGAAGGGAGGAGTTGAAGAAGCCAGATCGGCCGTCGTTGATGCTGAGGGTTTTAGAGAGAGAAAACTAGGGATTTTAGAGAAAGAGAAGAGTACTGGATGTGGGTGATTTTGGGGGTTGTAGAAAGAGGGGGAGTACCTGATGGTTTGTTTTGAATACAAATAATATTAGAAATATTAAATTTTTTATTAAATAAAATAATTAAATGGATCATATAAATGCCGCTTCATAACTCATACAAAATATTTAATCATTTATTTAATAAAAATTTTATAACCTATAATATTTCCCTTTAAATGGATAAGACGAGTTCGGATCATCTACGGCTCTCCCAGCGGCACTTAAAAACGACGTGGTTTTGAATTTTATTTTTTTTTGTTCCTTCTTTTCAACCCCTTTTCCTTTTCGTTTTTGAACCCTAGGAATTCAGGTGATCGTCGTCTGAATTTGACGAACTCGGTCTGGTAAGATCTTGAGAATTTCTGGGCATTCGGCTAATTCTTCGGCTTGCTCTGTCGTGAGTCTCGTAGCGAAACTGTTAATGTATACCACCTACTCCACCTACACCTACCACCTACTCCACCTACTCTCCACACCTTCTCCTATATATTAGTGTGTTAGCTTTATGTTAGTGGTTTAGACTTTATGTATAGTGCAATGTTAGTGCTTTAGGTTTTCATCATTACAATTTGTAAATCGTCTCATATATAAGGAGGCCCTAACCATATGAATAACTATAATCTATTCTCCCTCTCTATATAGTAAATCAACATGGTATCAGAGCTGAGTTAAGATCTTAGTAATTTCGCTTCACCGGCGGGCGGCAGCGTCGCCTTGGCCGCCCGCCGGACAAACCCAAATTAGCCGGACCTCTGCATGACTTCCATCACAGTGAAGACACAAGCCCTGTTCAGATCAACCTTGCCAATTTCAATTATGTACTTCAGCCTCTGTGTGCTTCCATACATGCCGCAGATCTCTCAACAATGGCAACAACTCTCACTTCTTCTCTCTCCTCCAAGCCCAAGACCCAAAATTGGATCTGACCAAGACCTCTTTCTTGGACCAGTCCTCCTTCAAGAGCTCACAACCACCTTAGCCATACACGACTGTGTGTCATGGTTCATGGACACCAAAGCCCAGTTGGTCACAACATCACCGCCGACTACACGGCGACATGACCACCTGCACAGCCCCAAGGCTCCGCTGAATGGTCACGTCCAGCAACAACTTCGTCAGCTTCAACGGCCGTCCCTCCGCCACAACACCACCGCCGACTACATTCTTACTAGCCAGCAACTCCGGCACCGTCCTCGGCCTTATAAGTTGCTCTCCCATGGCACCTCCACTCCGGCGCTTTAAAATTGTTGATCTGGCCAGCTTGCCTAGATCACCATACAGCTCAGCAGCTATCATACCACAGGCCTCTCACATCAATGGCTCTCTTGTCCCACTCCTCAAACAGGCCGGAGCTCTCTGGCTTTGACCTCTCTCTCTCTCTCCTCAACTCTAATCCTGCACCCACTCCCTGCGTATCCTGCGCACCTCCCCGCTTGAAAGCCACAACAATGGGTAAAGAGGGAGCACCTCCCCAGGAATGATAATCATAAGCCCCACTTGCTCTTTCTTTTTTCTTTTTTTTTTTTTCTTTTCTTTTTTATTGCCCACCGAACCTCACTCATCCATGCTCTCTCTTTAATCATCAACCCACTCTCGCTCTCTCTGCTGGACCATCTTCTTATTTTATGTCATGACAACCCACCATCCCACTCCCTCCTCGTTCCACTACAAACCCACCAACCCAAACCCCTGGGCTGGTTTCTCCCAAAAAAAAAAACAAAAAAACAAAAAAAAAAAATAAAAAATAATATTTTTTTTTTTTACCACATACACTCTGTGTTGAGCTGTTTTGCTCCACTTTCTCCATCCCTTTGTTTCAACCTCCAATCGGTTTCTCTCTTCACACCTCTTTAAGTTTGAGGGGGGGTATTCTATATATATCACGGTGAGCATGGTTAAACACCATGCGAACCACCCACACCACCCCATGGCGCACTCCCTAAGTCGCCTCCTTAGTGCACCACCAAAGTTTTTACCAACGGTCTGACACGACCACACAGTGTCCTCTACAACGGTCCGGCGTGACCCCATAAACTGTCCCGACATTGATTCCGGTCAGCTTCTACAACCACGGTCTGACACGACCACACAGTGTCTGCTACAACGGTCCGACATGACCCCATAAACTGTCCCGACATTGATTCCGGTCAGCCTTTACCACAACGGTCTGACACGACCACATAGTGTCTGCTACAACGGTCCGACATGACCCCGTAAACTGTCTTCTACAACGGTCCGACATGACCCCGTAAACTGTCTTCTACACCGGTCCGACATGACCCCGTAAACTGTTCTCTTACAACGGTCTGACACGACCATACAGTGTCTTCACCAACGGTCTGACACGACCATACAGTGTCTCCTATCCACTTTTATTTTATTTGTCAGTTTAGTTTCCTGTTTTGTTACTCTCTCCAAACTCAAGTTGGTTTGTGTCTATCCTCCTTGAGTTTGAGGGGGGCTGTTAATGTATACCACCTACTCCACCTACACCTACCACCTACTCCACCTACTCTCCACACCTTCTCCTATATATTAGTGTGTTAGCTTTATGTTAGTGGTTTAGACTTTATGTATAGTGCAATGTTAGTGCTTTAGGTTTTCATCATTACAATTTGTAAATTGTCTCCTATATAAGGAGGCCCTAACCATATGAATAAATATAATCTATTCTCCCTCTCTATATAGTAAATCAACAGAAACCATGAAAAACAGTCTTATACACATGAATGAAATCTCTCTCTTTTTCTCTCTGGGTGGTTTCAGACTTTTTCGAGTCTGATTGGTATGAACTGTGACTTGCAATGGTGGAACTGTACCAATCCTCCACATTGGAAAACCCAGATGGTTTAAGTCGTTTCGGATTCTGACAATAAAGCTTTGGAATTGGGTGTCTTGGACATTGGTGGAATTTTTTTTGGCTAATCCCCTGTTTATTTCAAGATTTCCACACAAAAAATTCATTATCTTCATCTGGGTTTACATGATTACTATTTGAAATATTCCTTTATTATCAAATTATAATTGAAAAAAACACTATTAATTATAGTATGACTCTATTTAGTTGATTGGTTTTTCTCATCATCATATTCAAAGCTTTGGTTGTTCTTTACAGAGAGTGGGTGTGAATCTAGGTTTATTTTTTAATGGGTGTGATTTGGTGGTTTTTAGAGAGAGAAAAGTGGAAGAAGAAGGAGATGGTGGGTTTGGTAGTTTTTATAGAGAGTAGGTCTGGGTTTATTTTCTAACAGGAAGAAGAATGGAAGAAGAAGGAAAGGAGATGGAGAAGAAGAGGTGGTTCAAAAACGAAACGGGCTGAGAAAAAAAAAAAAAAAAAAACTAAAACGTCGTTTTGTAAGGTCACTGGAACGGCCGCAGAAAATAGCGACAGATGATCCGTATTCGGATAAGACACGTAAAACCAAATAAAAAACTAAGCGCGTGATTATATAATGAGTGGTCCTTTCGTAAACGTGCATCGTTACGGATTTGATATTTTAATGCGTGAATTTTTTATTAAAAGTAATTTTAATTTGGACAGTTACACAGAGCCCCTTAAATTTAAAGTTCTGCTCAAAGCATCTTCCATTTATAAAAAAACTAAAAATTGCTATGTACTCTAAATAAATTATCATTTTTTTACCATCAAACTTTATATATAAATATGTGTAGGTCTCATATTTATATGAGAGATTTAATAAAAAATTTAATAATTTATTTAAAATTCCTAAAATAATTTTAAAAAACTTTTGACGTTAGTACTCCTCGAATTTCTAACCTCATTGTATTAAAATTTGAATAATGTTATACACATTAATTTAAGTATCAATTAGTCTATTAACCGATAATGTGACATATAAGTAAAAAACTGTTTTTTGAGTGATAACATCTCATGATAATATATATTACAAAATGAATTATTTGCATCCCCATATTTATATGTGTTAGCACCATCAAGACTATAGGAATTTGCATTTCCAAATTAATTAATTAGTTTTACTAATTAAGTTTCATCAAATATTAATTACTATTCGTATTTATTTTTATTTTTAAATAAATTTTTTGGTTGATATATATTCTCCATCCTGGTATATACTCTCCATCTTATTTTGTTTGTTTATTTTAAGATGGGAAATCCCCTACTACAAAAATGTATAGTTTTATCATAAAATTTTTGTAATATCAATCATAAAATACATAATTTCGTCACAAATATTGCAAAAGTTATGACTTGATTACGACATTTTTTATTATTCAAATTTGTGGTGAGATTACGGATTTTATAATTAATAATATGAAATTTTATGATAAAATTATATATTTTATGGTAAGATACATACAACATTTCCCTTTTAAAAATTTTAATTTCTGAAGAGAACAAATTTTTTTGAAACATTCAAAATTTTAGAAAGTGATAAAATTGGAAGAGAGGGAGTAGTATATAAACAATTTAGGGAAATTCTAATATTCATCCCCTTGAAAAGGGTTTACAAATGAACCCTTTTTTTTTTTGTTTTTTGAATTGGAAAAAGATGATGCTCCTTGGTGCCATCATTATAACCCCTAGGCTCCGGCATATGGGCCGGCATATGGGCCAGATTTATCCCAATTTAAAGTAAATGACTTACTATCGGGATAAGTAGGGAATGCACCAATTCCCAACACAGAAGACAAAGTTATGAGCAAAGAATAGCACCGTCAACTTCACTAAATAAATGAGTCGCTAATCGTGCCCTCCAGGAATCGAGCTTTGTTCACCTGTGTAAAAAGCCAACATCTTTTTACTCTACTACCACCTCGGTGGTGTACCATATGCATCTCTAATTATATCATTTTCTTATTTAGTTATGAGATTATTTTAATTACGACTCATGTATTTTTTAATTATGTATCATATTATGTTTGTTTATGATATTTTTTTAAATTATAATTTAAAAAATATAAAATTATACTATTTTTTTTTTTAATTATAAAGTGCATATTTCCAACAGTTTATTCCAATGTAGGTGAAAGACAGGGATAAGTTAAAGTTCAAAATAAAAATAAAAGAGTCAAGTGAATATATACATACAGTTTTCACAAGGTAAACAGGAAATCCGTGAGTCATAAGAAAGTGAGCTGTTTAGGCCTCTTTTGCATCCTTGCCTTTTAGTCACTTTTTTAAATTCGTAGTAAAAATTAAAATTTAACTTTTTTGTATTTAAAAATATTTAAGAAGTTAATTTTCAGTCACTGATGAAATTATAAATATTTTAAATTAAAAGTGAATAGTTTGGTCATTTTATTATAATTTGATATCATAAATAAATATTAATTAAAAAAATTAAAAGTAACTTTTTATCAACTTCTTAAATCATTTGTCTAAAAAAATTAAAAACTTGATTAAAAGGCAAAAAAATCACTTATCATCTTCCTAGAGCACCCCTTAGGCCTCGTTTGCCAAGTGACTGTTTTAGCTTAAAAATCAAAAAGTTACTAAAAAAATTAAAAAGCCAATAAGTTATACTAAAAACTCAAAGATTCCTTTTTCTCTCTACTTTTTGCATATCTTTTTGTAAAAAATCAAAAAATCATCCCAAACATATTAATTTTTTTTACCTCACATTTAATTAAAAAGTTACTAAAATAACTTATTCCCAAACGAGACCTTAGTCTCAGCTTAATTACGCCTCCAGAGGAGAGAGAATAAACTTTGTTAGTGAGAGAAATGAAGCCATCTAGTTAGAAAGAGAGACAAGGAAGAAGAAAGCCAAGAGCGCACTCAACGCCTCTCTGCAGTAGTAGTGACGCCATCTCACGACACAATCAATCAATACAGTACTCACTACGGTTCACAAGGGAGAAGAGCCTTCCCTATAAATTCCCACTCCATTCCTCTCCTTTCTTCCAATTCCTCATCGTCTATTAAACTCTACAAACCCATTCGTCTCTCTAAATTCCCACTCCATTTTTCCATGGAAAAAGAAATCCAGGAATCCGAGGTCATTTTCCCGGAAAATGTTGAAGGGTATCACCATGACGACATTAATAAGTGTGACTTTTCAGGTCATTTGAATTCCCGGGTTCCGAGAAATACAAAGCCCAAGCAGAGGAAGAAGAAAAATAATTCTGTTCCTGTGAATATTCCGCAAAAGGTTTCTGGGAATTCATGGTTTCAGCGCGTGGAATCGGATTTCTTCGATGACGACGACGACGACGACGACGATGGAGGAGAGTTTGCGCCGCCACATGTGATATTGGGTCGGCGGATTTACGAGGGAAAAATGGCATTCTCGGTGTGCAGTGGAAATGGGAGGACTCTCAAGGGAAGGGATTTGAGCCAAGTTCGGAATTCAATTCTCAGGATGACCGGTTTCTTGGAACCTTGAAATGAAAATGTTTTCTTTCCATCGTTTTTTCTGTCATTGTTTATATCTGAATTCTTATTGACCGGATCATTTGTAGCAGAAAAAATGAAAACTTGAAATTTATAGAAACAGAAAAAAACGAACATATTGTTCATTGAGAAATTTAACTCTGTTTTTTTTTGTTTTTTTGGGTCTGTTATTTAACGATTATAGTTGTATTATTGTGGTGCATTTGGGTTTTGTGAGCGCACATTGTTGCACTGCTGGAAAACAGAACACTGATCGTGGAGTCTTTCTTCTTTGCACATGAGCTTTTGTTTTTTAAGGGCAATGCCCCCAACATGAACAGCTGGTTTGAGAGAGGGAGAGAGTTTTGTCAGTGATTCATCAATTTGGCAGTGCTGCAGAATTCAAGCCCAACCCTGCGAAAAACCAAAAAATTGTCTGGGGGCTTATTGTATTGGCACAAACACAAGTCAATCATTCATTTGTGTTGATATTCAAGGTTGATTTGGAAATTCACTATTTGGCCTATTTTCAAAATTGGATTAAAGGTTAATTTTTTAGTTTTTTTTTCGGTTATATCACTTTTTTATTTTTTATTTTATTTTTTTGTACATTGTTCAAAAAAAGAAAATATGAAGTTAGCTTTTAACTAGTTTTCAAAACAAGCCTTTCAATTAGTGTTTTAACTTTAGCCATTCCCCAAAAAGGAAATTGGGAGCGTGTTGTGCCTTATAGGCACTGCACGGTTTTGTGACGACCCATGGGATCTTATCTTGGGCCTATATTGTTGATTTGAAGTTTTGTATTTTAGGGTTGGTCCAGCAAACTATTTATAAAAAAATCAAATTAATTAGAAACTTCAAAATGAGACCACATTTGTTTTTAAAAGAAAAAATGATTAGAAAAATGTTAATAATGTATTTTAAAAAGTTGGAATTTGATCATGGAATTACACATGTCTGATTAACCTAATTTTTTTCATTAATGATATGTTTAATGAAATTTTACAATACAAACGATTCAGATTAACGACATAAGCTCGAGACAATACCTAATACATCTCACAGTCTCCCCATGTCTACAAACAAGATGTCATATATGGATTATTTTGGAAAGTAGGTTAAAAAATAAATTTTTGATTGTTTTCAATTTTTTTCTTTTTAAAAAAAAACGTGTAAAAGAATAGATAGATAATGTAACTCAAAAGAGATTAAAAGTTAAAAAAAAAAATTACTTTTAATTTCTTGCCAAAAAAGGCCATACATGTTATACAAATGAATGATTAGGATGTTGATTAGGAAAATTTCATTGATGATATTGAATAATTGTTCGTCATATATGAGTTATTTTGGAAAGTTGGTTAAAAAATAAATTTTTGATTGTTTTTAGTTTTTTTTTTTTTTTTAAAAAAAACGTATAAAAGAATAGATAGATAATATGACTGAAAAGAGATTAAAAGTTTAAAAAATTTACTTTTAATTTCTTGCAAAAAAAAGTATATATGTTATACTAATGAATGATTAGGATGTTGATTAGGAAAATTTCATTGATGATATTGAATAATTGTTCACTGAAAAGACGTTATCATGATTGAGATATGCTTGACGCATGACAACATTGTATAATTATTTACAGAAAAGACATTAATATCCATGGTCAATGGATCACCCTAATATAAAGGGTAATTCCGACATTTCACTGGCATGAATAAAAGGAGTGCCTTGTTAACATTTGAGGGTAGGATTGTCATAAATATTTAGGGTTTTTTTTATCTGTGTGTTTGGTTTTTTTTTTTTTTTTTTTTAAAATTTCACAATTAAAATTATGAAAAAAATATATATATATTTGATGTTAATACTATTTTACTGCAATTGTCTTTAAAATTATCCATTGGCAGACCGGGGTACAACGAAGGCTATGGCCCCTCCTAAACTTCACAAAAAAATCTTTTACATGTATTTTTCTGCAATTCTTTATAGTTTGTCTGTTCTTTGCATATATATTACTCAGTAATGGCCCCCCAAGGCAAGGTTAATGGAAATTTCCTAATTACTTTTTCTCACATACTCGTGAAAGATATGGTTAATCAAAATTATTTTATATTTAATAAATTTTTATTACTATTATATATGATGGTCATTTAGTAAAAAATTATTTTTTATTTTATATGCTACCACTACATTGATAATATATATGAGTCATATGACAACTACAATTAATTAAACTAGTATAATAATGATAAATGAGACGACAATTAATTTTTAAAATACAAATATGATTATTATAATATTAATTTTGAAATTTACTTCCAATAGACTCCCATCATAATATTGGTAATATATATGACATGATTGCTTGCATCTATTGTAAAAGTTTTATAAAACACCAAGATGAATATGATTTTTTTGTTATATACGATGGGCTGTTTGACAAATGACTATTTTAGTTAAGGGTAAATTATCCACAAGTCCTTTTTAAAAAATGTGTATTCTGTTTAATCTTAAAATCTTTTAGATAGACTCAAAAGTCCTATACTCATTTATCATTTCATCTTTCGTTATACCTTACTTCTTCTCTGTATCTCTCTTTCTCTTATTTCGGCGACGATCACGACCACGACCACGACCACACTTTCCTTCCTTTATTTCTTTCTCTTTCTAATCTACAGCTACCGGCGATCGGCAACCACTATTGATTGGGGTTCACGGGCAACCACCGAGTACCAACTCTTTATTTCATGCTCACCGACGGCAAAAGAGATGAGTTTCCGACGAAGAAGATGAGTAGATCTATTTAAATCTAATGTAGATACATTAGATCTGAGTATATCTACATTAGATCCAGCTAGATCTAAACTAAAAAATAGTTATCGGACTACAAACATCTCTTTCCTTCGATCTCTCAGCTTTAATACTTTTTTTTGTACTATATAATTCTATTTTCATGTTATAATAGAGAAAATTTTCAAATTCTGAACAAGTTGTTTATAAATTTTAATCACAGGTGGTGAAAGTTATAAAATTTTTACAGTTTCAATTTTTTTGGTGTTGAATTTAATCATTCTTTATAATCGTAAAATTTTGCAGTTTCATAACTTTCTTTACAACTGTAAAATTCTACAGTTTCATAACATGTTTTTCAGTTTGATTAATAATGATAAATACGTAATAGAATCATACTTTGAAACTGAAACTATAACATTTTATAGTTTCAAAACTTGTTTTTTAGTTTGATCAATATTAGAAATTATTTGCTTAAACCCTACAAAAATTAAAATGACATATGTTTTTTTCATTGTTGTTGTTTATTGTTCTTAGGTTTCTTTTCTTCTTTCAATTTATCAATATTTAGCATATTTTGCTATATTTTTTTCACTTTAATTTCCCAGTTTATTCTTCTTCTTTTTTGGTCTCTGGCGATACTCTTGACTTCCAGTGAATATTCTAGACATTCCGGCGACTTCCAGTGACGTTCAGAACATTCCGTCAGTACTCTGGTGAATTTTCAATGATATTCCGGCAACTTTCCTGTGATCTCGAATATTCTAGCAAGTCTCCAATGACCGTTTGATGGAAGTCCGACGGTGATGGGATGTAGGAGCGTCTTTTTAAAAAAAAATAAGATTATTTGATAACAATTAAAAATATATAGGATTAATTGGTATACGCATTTTGTTTTAGGACTAGATGGATTTTGAACTTTGTGTATAAGACTTATCAGTAAGTTCCCCTTTAGTTAAAAAGTCAAAAAATAAAAAATAGAAAATAAAATTCAACTCATCGTTTATAATGGCGGGTTTGAGGCAGATCTGGCCAAAAAAAAAAACTCATTACACTACATTTTATATATTTTTCTTAAGTCATTAGCAAATATGTTGATTTTTTTCATCTTATATTTTAATCGAAAGCCATTAAAAAGCTACTTCCAAAGAGACTCAAGGTAAAAAATAAAAAAATAAAAAAGCGTGCCAGTATAATTCTCTTTTATTTGAAAATTTTAGGATAAATTACACTTGTCTCTCTTGAAGTTTCTGACAATTACAGAGACCTCCCTTATAGTTTTGAAAAATTATACTGACCTTCCTTACTTTAACTGACAATATATAAATGCCCCCTTCTGTTAACTTTTCCTTAGACGCTGTTGAATTTTGCAATGAAATGCCCAAAATGCCTTCTATTTGCTCTTTTTCTTCTATATTTTCTGTTACCAACCATTAATTATTCCCCCTCTCAATTTGCAGCTATCTTAACCATTGCTTAATGCTTCTATCTCAGTTTCTAAAGTGAAATTAATGTGCTAATTTTATTTTTTTTTAATGTATTTTTAAGATAATGTTACACCTTCTTTTTGTTTTTTTTTTTTTTAATCAAAATATTGCTCAATGATTTGGAATATGATATAATCTATTATGATTGAGTAACATTTTCATAAATAAATAAATAAATAATACTACCATAAAAGTACATAATTGTATCACAATTGTTATAACAAAAAAAATCTAATATCACATTATCATCACACTATCACTAAATTAGTTAATATTTGCTACAAAAATTTGTAATATTTATGGGGGAAAAAAATACATAATAAAATTTTGGGGGGGAAGAGATCTTATCCAAAGTAGAAGCATAACGAATATTAGTCTTCCAAATAGTATAATAAAATAAGAAAAAAATATGAAATCAGTCTAACTTATTAAAATTAATTATAAATTAGTGAAAAAATTATAAATATTAATAATTAAAAATGTAAATTTTTTCATGAATTTGTAATTTTTTTGGAGAGAAATTACACTAACACCTCCTGAGAATCTGTTTAATATAGCTCTCCTTCTCACATTTGAAAAGTTATACTTACCCTCTTATTAGATTAAAATGACATATTTACCCCTTAGCTTTTATATATATAAAATAATAAAATAATACAGATATTTTGTTCATTTCATTTTAAGAGAAGTAACAATCATCTTCTTTGGTTTAACTTGCACAAAAAATTGAGTTTTTTATTTTTATTTTTAGTGGTTTTTTATTTTTACTGAATTTGTTTAATATTTTAACTAATTTTTTTTATTTTTTAAAATACGCCTAATCTAGATATCCTTAAGAAGTATAATATTTTGTGATTTTTTTAAATTCACCTAATACAAAAAAAATATAAAATGTAAAAATTCAATACATTATCTTATTTTGTTGTATTCAATGATTTTTTTTATAAATTTTTTTGTATAAATTTTATACTTTTTAAATATATCTAAATGAAATTGATCTAGTCTAGATATAATAGTGGAAATAAAATGAAAAATTATATTCATATATAAAAATTTATACAAAAAATATCATAAAAATATTGTGATAGTGATATTGTTGTAAATTTAAATCATGTTTATGGGTGTTTTGTTTCGTGTTTGAAAATTTTGTATAAAATTTATGTTTATGTATCATCATTTAACAAGAATATGTTCAGATAGAATTTAACGATGTAAAGTTATAGAATGTAATCATGGTGATAGAAAGAAGAAATGGTAGAAAAAATGGTAAGATGATCATTTAGAAAATTTTAGAATATGACATCAGTAATTTATGAGGTAATTTGTAATAAATTTACAAATCTCAAGGAGGAAATATAATTTTTCAAATGTGATAAGAAAATCTATATTAAACAAAAATCTCATAAGGTGTGAGACTAATTTACCCTTCTTCTAAAAAAATAAAAAATAAATAAAAAATAAAAAATCCCACTGGGATGCAATTATGCCATAAAATAATACATGGATGCCATATTCAACAACACTACTCTTATGACGTTCAGCTTACAGTCCATCAATACAGAAATCTAGATTTTGTTGTGACATTTGTACTGCTGTAATATGGATATAGATAAATTTACATAATAATAAATAAATTTTACATTTGTTGCGACATACGTAGTGGTGTAACTATAGATACAAACACAGTTGGACACTAAATAGATCAAAAATGCTAGACTCAAATAAATTATTAAATATTTTACATAATATTCACATGAGTGTTATATGTAAGTCACACACCTATGTGAGTATTTTATAGAATATTTGATAATTTTTTTTATTTTATTTTTTTGTATCTCTAGTATTGCTAAAATAAATAAAGAGATGGCGAAAAATCCACACAAATGTGTCATATGTTATTCGGTCTAAGGTTTAATCTTTTTTGTTATAGTGACATGTTTAATAAAATTATTTAGTGAGAAGAACAAATTATTGTTTTGAATTTTTTTTTTTTAATTTTACCCCACTATTGCTAGACCACCGTCAAACCGCCACCACCAAGAAGTCACTGGAAAATTTTTCATCACTGAAAAATAGCCGAAAAGTTCACCGGAAAAGCCATCGAAAGTGGGCCAATGATGGTAGGCGGTGGTAATGATATGAATAGATAAGTAGATTAGGTGAACAGATATGTAATATATAGACAGATAGGTGGATAAATAAATGACACTTACACAAATAAATAAGGTGGATAATAGATAGATATAGGAGGATAATATGATTTTTTAATTATTATTATTCTTTCGACCTCAAAAGAATAGAATTTGAGATAAATATGAATATGTTGTGCTATATATATAAAACATGAAAAATATTAATTATTATTCAATCGAGAAATGCTAATAGTATAGAATGTATTTAATATTACTAGCTTTTTCTGTTTTTTTGTTTTTTTTAAATATTACTAGCTAGTACTCTAGTTTCACTAGAAATCATATGAAGCCAATTCTTTTTTCCCGCGTATAAATAGGAATATTCTTCACTAATTTGGTAAGTTATCTCATGGATATTTAGGGGTATTAATCTTTGATATTTGCAAAAATTAGGCTTATGCATTGCTTTCCAACTTCAATCTCTACTTATTTTTGCTGTATTATCCAACCCTTCACAACAGTTATATGCGTGTCTAAATAAAGTATGATATAACTATTTGCTTTTTTTTTTTTTTTTTTAATTCAAATGGATATTTAAAATAAAATAAAAAATAGTTCAATCAAATAAATAGTTCACATGCTTCACATGCTTCACATCTAGCAGGTACCAAAAACCTCCGTCTTCCGGTCCCCAATGCATTTCGATTTGTAAAATGTAAAAATCTTATCAACTTCTTTTGAGTGAAAACGACGCAATTTTATATGTCATAATCATATAACAAGACAATAATGAATAACTTGTAGCTGGCCATAAAGATAGAACTTGACTTGGCAATCCTTCTCTATGGAGAGAGAGAGAGAAAAGAAAGAAAAAAAAAATGTGAATTACAAAAATATTTTTTGAAATTTGTTTAAAATACGGATTGTTTCATTAGATTTAAAAAATCACAAATACTCTCTTATCTAAATTTTTTATTAACAGAATTAATTAAAAAAATAAAATTCATAACTGTTCTCATATATAATGATAAAATTATCTCAAATATTAATTGAAATAAATTTATAGCATCATTAAAAAATATTAATTGGCTTAATAATTTATTAATAAAATTGCTCATTTGTTATAAAATTAAAAATTTAAAAGGGCGGGATATAATTTTTATAATCACATGAGACAAATCATATTTTAAACAAATTTCAGTGAGTATATCTGTAATTTACCCCCAAAAAAAAAAAAAAACTTTTACACCCTCCTAAAGTTTGCTAAACATACAGATTACTCATTGTGGTTCTGAAAATTATATCATGCCCCTTTAAGTTTTAAATCGCATAACAAATTATCTCCTTTATTAATAAATAATGAAATCAATTAACACTTTTAATGTTATTATAAATATATTTCAGTTAATAACTTAGATCATTTTATTACTATATAAAAGAGTAATTAAGAATTTTATTTTTTCTGTTAAATAAAAAATTCTAATAAGAAAATATTTATAATTTTCAAAATTACAGAAATAATTTGTATTTCAAACAAATTTTAAACAGGGTTTGTAATTTATCCAAAACTTTTTGGTTGAAAAAGGACAAATGTACTATTTTCCAATGTTTCCATCTCGTTGCTTTTGGGAAAGAAATTGAAGATAAATAGACTACCAATCAATCAATGCTTTAGAAGAACTAATAGCGTCTCGGTTCAAAACTAATTTAAAGAGTTCCACAAGAATAACATGTTCCACTTAGTCCCTTTTCATTGAATTAATGTTGGAGTTATCAAAAAGGGCAAAAAGTAAAACATCAAAAGATAGTCAACAGATGATAAGGATTGCCGCACTTGTTTAAATCGGAATGATCAAAGCTACCAACCATGTCCTATGTGCTACTGTTTTAAGAACCATATCTACACCCTTCAAATAGAAAACAGATCAATGATGCTAGATGATGTAAATCTCACACCTATATAAGTATTGTGTAAAAAAATTTATCATTTCTTTAGGGTCTAGCATTTGTATATTAAATACGGTGATAAATGTGATGACTTTATCTTTTTCCAAAACAAACGGACGAAAGAACCCAACAAAATTATAGAGTAGTGTCTAAGTGACAATGTTTTGAATTAAACACATGAATGATTAATCATTGTAACAATAAGTTTAGTCGTTTATACTTCGTATTTGGAAAACTTCTATATAGCAAAAAAAAAAAAAAAAAAAAAATTGATTTTTGAGCTGAACAAATAAGCTGAAAACTCAGAAAGTTTTACCAACCACTTTTTTAACTTTTTAAAATACCACTGTTTAAGTATTTTAAATTTCAAGCTACATAAACTACAAATAAAGTTTGCCTAACAGGAGAGTTGGCAATAAATGACAGTGGGGAGAGGTGAACATTGTAACTCTAATTGAATGAAAAGCCTCTAAGCAGGTAGCAACCATAATTGAATTGAGCCAACTAAAGCTTCAAATCAAACTCTCAAAGTCTCACAAAAAGCCAATCCCAACTCTTGGTTGGCAGATAAGAGAAGAAAAAAAGAAGTTTTGAAGCATAAGGTGAGGGTGACTTTTAGAAGTAAACTAAATCAAATTACACCTTGTGTTTCAATCAAGTGAGGTTGACTATACGGATCTTTTTCGTCTCTTGATAGTCAATAAAGATTTTTAGAAGCAATCTCAAGCAAAATAATCTCCAATAAACCTTCCAAATCTTTCTTAGTTTGCACGTATATGTTTTCCTACAGAGCTTACCCTTCAATTGAAGCTAAAACTGTTAGACAGACGTTATAATATGCTCTCTCAAGGGATCAGCTCAGCAAAATGAACAAATTGTACGCAAACAATTGAATTCTACAAGCATCAACAAAAGGCATGCCAAACTCTCGGTGGCCACTCAAAAGTAAGCACCTAATATAGGATAAGTTCTCATCAAAACCAACCACCTGACTTTGACACATGCCAATCAACTCCTTTTTTTGCCAAAAACACTGGAAAGACATCCAGCAAGGACCTAAAGTTAAAACCTAAGTTCCCAAAAGATTTAAGCTTGAATGACAGGACATCTTATTTGTCCCCACTCTAATTGAAGTTGGGGATAAGAGTCCCCTGCTCAATAATCTAGAACCCCAATCATCATAATCATCTTTCAAAGATTCATTATAGACGGGAAAACAACACCAACACAGAAGAGTACAAAATACGATTATCTCAACACTGTATTCATTCTGGATGGAGTCAACACTCCACCAAGAAGAATGCTTTGTTGCCATTGTTGGTGAGCTTGATATGTATTGGCCCCGTTTGGTAGAGCTGTTAGAAAGTGATTATAACTTATAGCCTAACAGCTTATAGCTTATAACTGTGAATATAAGCTGATTTTTTACTTATAAATTAAGCTTCTCCTCCCCCACTCAAAGAATAAGTTGATTTTTGACTTACAAAAAGTTATAAGCTGTATTATTAAGTTGAACCAAACACATCAAACTAACTTAAATTAAGCTAAAAACTGAAATAAGCTAGAAATAAACCCTACCAAACAGGGCCATTATTGGGTCCATTTCCTAAAAGCTTTAACTTTTGGGACAACTGGTAACTTAACATGATATCAAAACTAAGGTTGGGAAAGGTCTTTTGGTCCCCGTTTGCATTCTTTCTTTTCTGTATGTATGGATGTTTACATCGCGTGCAAGACGAGGTTGCACATAAATATACATTGTTAGACCCATTGCCAAAAAGCCCCCCAAGTCTTTTAAACAATTGGGGACTTAATAACAGCCAATCACTGCATTATGTGCACTTTTCTGACTTTGTTGTGTTTGTAGCGAATTTGGATCCTCTCCTTGAGCTTGGTCCTTGAGCTCGGTCCTTGAGGGCCTTCGGGTCCACTTTGAGGCCCGATTTTGATAATCTGAACCGTTCATATTTTAATATTTACTCAGTATAACATACCTGTAAAAAATCAAGTTGATCGGATATCAGAAAGTATGTGTTCGAAAAACTGTTTATTAAAAAATAGTTTGTAGTCCCAGTTTTTCGAACACATACTTTCTGATATCCGATCAACTTGATTTTTTACAGGTATATTATACTGAGTAAATATTAAAATATGAACGGTTCAGATTATCAAAATCGGGCCTCAAAGTGGACCCGAAGGCTCTCAAGGACCGAGCTCAAGGACCAAGCTCAAGGAAAGGATCCAGATTCGTTTGTAGCATCATTGTTATAGATACATACTTTTTCAGTAAACTGAGTCGTGCTAGTCATTGGATGTGTAAAGCTCCGTTTGGTAAGAGTTTCGAATTATAGTTTTACCCATTGATTTGAGTGTGTTGTTTGTTTTGAGTTTTTAAATCATAATTCTATATCCATTTCTCAAAACTCAATTCAAAATATAATCATTACTTTTCAAAACTCATAACCAAACACATAATTCAAAACTCTTTTTAAAACTCAATTCAAATTAGTATTTTAATTTTTTAAATATTTTAATATTTAAATATGTTACGATTTTTTTAATTTTTTGAATATTTTTAAATATTTTAATTTCAAAATATTACGATTGTAATTTTTTAAAATTTAAAATATTTTATAAAAATAAATTCAAACTCTATTTTATAAAAATATTTTTAAATATTTTAATTTTGTTGTTATGTATTTGATTACGATTTGAGTGTAGAGTTGCGAAAATAGTATGAAATTTCGAGTTATGTGATTAGTTATGAGTTTTAAAAATAATTTCTTAATTGAGTTTTGTTTTATTTGTTTGATTACTATTTGAGTGTAAAGTTGTTTTTAAATTTAAAATATTAACATTTTAAATTATTAAATTTTTTGAATATTTAAATTATTTAAATTTTTACAATTTAAATTTTTTGAATATTTATTTTAATTTTTTACTTATTAAATTTTTTAGATTATTTAAATTATTTAAATATTTATGATTTAAAATTTTTGAATATTTATTTTGAAAAAAAATTATTTCCTTTGTAGTATTTTCAATTAAAAAATTGATTAATGTTATTTTCTATTAATAATAAATTTTTTTAATTGAATTTTAAAAAGAGTTTGTTATGAGTGTTGATCAGAATTTTTAATAGTATGAAAGTAGTGTTTTTTGTTATGAGTTATAACAATTTGAATTAAGTTTTAAAAACTCTTTCCAAAACTCATAACCAAACAAATTTTCTTACTTCACATATCAAATCAAACTTTCAAAACTCAATTTCACACTCAATTCAAAACTCAATTTAACATTCTATTCAAAAATCATAACCAAACAAATTTTTTACACTCAAATCATAATTCCACAACTCACAAACTTAAAATACAACTCATACTCTCAAATCATATTTACAAAACTCTACCAAACGCAACTTAAAATTCATTTCTGGTTTTTCTGAGAAAGCAGCCTAACCCAAAGTTCAACAATAATATCCAACTGTACTTGGGTTCTTAAGTTTGATTTGGAAAGGAAAATAATTGGGCCTCCAAAGTTCTTAGGGAAGCAACTAAAAAGGATGAGCCCAAATAAACAAAAGCCAACCTTGATTAACATCAATGGATACAGTGCTTTGCCTTGCACTCCTGTCCACAGACAAGCCATTTATTTACGTTTCTCATGGTATAGATTTAGCAGTGATTTGTTTACTGAAACAATAACCATTTGGTCAAAAGAGAATTCAACCACTAATTTTCAATAACACAATATCATCACACCAAGCTACCTCAAACTAGGAAAATGTCTTTTGCCCAAAAAGGTTTAATAAACAGAAATTTAGTAATACCACAGTATTCAAACAAGAACCTTTCTAACAGTTCTATCACAATACCAGTCATGCACAAAATTCTGTAAATAGAAAATTGTCGTTTAATACAAGCTCTTGATCGTTATCCATTAGCATACAAGAATGACAACCTAAAATCTAGGAGTGAAAGAGTATAATTTGACAACAAACAAAATACTTTTAAAGAAAACTGCAATCTTTTGAGCCCAGTGAAGCAAGAGGCTACAATGCATACATGGTAACAGTTACAGAGAGAGGACTACATTGTTATTATCCATAAGCTCCAGATAATTGAATATACAAAAACAAGGCATTCCATATCTCAACCTACAAGCTTATGATGCGAAGGTCGTGAATCACACAGGTGGCAGCATAATCTAAGGCCTCGACAAATCCAAAATGAGTCTTTGATTGTAGTAAGCTCTACATAGAAGATATCAGAAATAGTTTAAACTAACATAAAAGTGGAACGATAAATAAACAAAAGAAATAAGAAAGGAAATGCCAAACTTACAGACACCAAAGAATGACAACATTTAACAGTGTGGCTTTACTGAATTGAAAAACCATGAGTTGTGCCAGAACAAATTTCTGTTTAAATATCTAACCAAGCTTAGCGTCTGCATTGTGCTGAGGAAGCCTTCCGATTAGTTGGTGCATATGCAAATTTGTTTAAATCCACACCAACATTTGACCTTCAACAAACACATACAAATTACTAAGATGCTCATAGAAGGATTTGTTTAGGGGCAATAAACTTTAGCATAAAGGTCAAACAACATTACCTACTAGTACATGTGTTCTGCACATCTTTTAAAGGGGCACGGAGTCCACTAGCACGAGAACCAGATGAGGAGCACCTGAATGATGATATTACAGAAACAAACTTTTCCATTGATTTCTCTGCTATGTCAGAATAATTTGCTAAATGGGAAATGTTACATCCAAACTCCCCGCCTTCAGCCTTTGTCTCTGTAACTGTATCATCAAGGGTAGAAATGCTGTTACCTGAAGCAGAGAATCATATTAAGTCAATTCTCCTAGAGAAACAAATGTTGGAGGCATTACAAAATTGATAACGACAAGATAGAATAATTAAACAAAGTAGATACAGTTAAGAGAATCAAATTGTAGTCGAATGCAGTACATGAACACATAAGAAAATTGATGGAATGTTTGCTATGAGGATCAGCCATTCAATATCAAGGATGAAAACTGGAAATGGCTGCGATGAGTCTGCACCTAGCCAGAGGTTACAACAGCAGCACAAACCTAGCCAAAGCATGTCTCAGCTTAAAATGTCGGCCGAATTTCAGCCCTTCTTATTTCCAATATTAAGACAAGTTCAAGGTAGCTTAAAGTGAACAAACCCATGAGAAAAGACAAACAACAAATAAGAAAAAAAACAGTTAAGAGAATCAAAAAAGTTTTAAGCTGAGAAAAGATGATTATCTGGAAGCTGGAGGAGGGATGCTTTCGGTTTTTGCTTTCTGAAAAAGCTGCACCAAACAAAACCTCTGCATTCTTCTCCGGTGACCTCAGCTGTGGTATTGACCTAAGAAAAATAACTTTGAATGGCAAACGAAGAAAGAGAGAAGGTCGAAGTAAGAAGAGGGAGAGAGAAGAGCTTAAACGAAGGAGAGAGAAATGAAGAAAGAGACAAGCAAAGGAGAGAAATCAACCCACAATAGCTTCGCTAGGGCATTTGACATGCTTGTTGGCTTCACAAGGGACTTTCGGCAACTTCGTTATGACTTCAAGACCTTCGAAAGCTTTGCTAGGGCATAATTTCTTCACCATAAAAATGCAAGACCGGCTAGGGTTTACAAACTGTTGTAATCGTTTTTTTATTTAGTTTTATTCTTTAAGCTTTTCTTTTTTTATACTTTTAAGTCCATTTAAAGGTTTTTAAAATATCATTTTGACACCGCGGTCCACATGTCCTAAACATGTCTCACGTGTCCCCATTGTGTCCGAGGAAAAAAACTGGACCCATCAGACACTAGAAAGCAGCGTTCAGATAGATGTTTGTGCTTCAATGCGTAGAATTAAAGAGTCGTTTGCATGACTTTTTCATGATGATTTGAAGGCATATACTTCTCTTGAACCTTAGTTTTCATATTTAGACATGTACTTATTGATGGCAATTCCAGTGTCTAAATACCTCCTTCAACACCATGCCCACCATATCAATGTCAAACCTACAAGTTTGATCTAGACAAATATCACTCTCTGATCATCCCCCCAATCATACCAATCACAAAAACTCCTCAATCGAAGCAAGCCAATTAGAGAACACCATAGGATCATTTGTTCATTCAAAGTCTGAAACTGTTGCCTCTTCTCTAACCATAGAACCTAGTTTTCCTCACACCAAGGTTAGATTTGCATCACACAATTCACAAGAAAGCTTCAAAACTCTACGCTATTCAAACAAAAGCATTGCATAGCTTTATATACATATTATGGAACTCTTACTAGTAATATGATTTGATTTCCTATCTAAAACTCAACTCCTAGCACCTAGTTTTCCTCACACCAAGGTTAGATTCATCACACAATTCACAAGAAAGCTTTAAAACTCTTAAATAACTCAATGCTATTCAAACAGAAGCATTGCATAGCTTTATATACCTATTATAGAACTCTTACTAGTACTATGATTTGATTTCCTTTCTAAAACTCAACTCCTAATGTTGCTAGTACTCGTCAACTCCATACTAACATTACTGGCTATTCCCATTCCAATTCTTATCATTGTCATTGCACAATACCCATCCCCATGTCCCCACATCACACTTACATCCACTCTTCCGTCCACACTTACATCCATAGATGCTATTCCATACCCTCCTGCCAACAAATCTGGGAAGGCCATACAAGGAAGAAGGCTGACTTCATAAACTATCCAAAAACAAATTAAACCCATAAAATAACAGCTAATCACATAACTTGACCCATATGACAATTCATGGGCAAACTATACAGCCCATGTCCAAAAAATTATGCAAATTAACAAAATACCCCTAAGAAAACACTATAAAACATATGGGAAACAAACCAAATAAATATCTAACCTGAATGACTATAAATAAAACTCTACTAAGACTATAAACACGACTATGCTTGGTTTCTATAGGTCCCGCCTTGAAAGCATGACCACATCCGATTTTAATTGTTTCCTTAATCCTTAAATTTACTCTTTCTTGCTCTTCTTGTGGACTATATCACATGGCAAAGGACAAAGTATACAGGGATAAGATAATCACCATCAGTATGCAACTTGATAAATCATGTGTAATCATTTTTTGGGGATTCTGGTATAACCATAGTTTTTTATGCAAATAGAATATATATATAATTTGAATTAAATGAGACATGCATCTGAATTTCTTATCACAAATATCAGGCTTCAGTTTCTAACATATAATTCACTAAATAGCACTTTGACAGTGATACATACTTCGAATTGGAAGAGAAACATTTGTCCGACTGCACTTATAATTCATGTTTTCCTGAAACAAGAGAAAGAAATTGCATAGTATCAATTTGAGACATATTAGTAGAAAAACACAAGAATACAAACCAAGGATATATACACTAAAGTGAAAGCACTACCATTTGATTACTATCAACAGGGGCAACCTTCCTTTTCAGGATTGAGCTGTTAAAGCAGCTATCATCACAAGAAGCACTCTCAGGAATGGCATTCTCACATGTAGAAGTTGTAAGATCAGCCTTGACTAAGAGTTTCTCTTGTCTGTTGTCTTGATCACTTTCATTTACAGATTTATGTGGAAAATAAGAACTCCTCACCATAGTTTTTCTGTTCTTTATTCTAGTTTTGACCTCACCTGCAACTGAAGCAGGCTTATTTTCACAATCAGGATTGACATTCTCACATTTATCTGTGGAGACATCTTCCTTGCCTAAGAGATTTTCATTTTGATTCTCTTCATCATTTTCCTTTGCCAACTTCTGCTGAAAATATGAACTCCTCACGGTGACCTTGGTATTCTGTATTCTAGTTTCACCCTCATCTACATCTGAGGCAGACTTCCATTCAAACTCCTTGTGCAATGTCATACAAGGTTTACGTGTTGAATGTCTGGACTGTTGCAGCAAAGCATCTTGTGAACTTCTCTTGGCACCCAAAGTATCTTTTTTACCATGCAATCCTAATTAGTTTATGAGCATATAAATTAGTATCATTTTATAACTGATCTTTAGGCCCATTTGAGGGGAAGTTATGTCCTTACCATCACTTGGAGATTCTGTCACAACACCATTATCCACCTAAAAGAAAAGATGAAGTTTGGAATAGCATAAGATGAATTCTCACTAACAACTAATATCGATTGAAATGTAGTAGCTCCAAATTGAATAACTCACATAGTCATCTGGAGAAGAGGCTATCGCCAGATATCTGGAGTCAAGCAGCGATGCTGGTGAGCAGTCTGTTTTACAAGCAGCAGCCTCCTTGGTGACATGTTCTACAGGTCTAGAAGTTTCATTTATTGGAGATGGGTGCGTAGGTGTACTTCGAGGGGCCCTAAATCTCCTCTTTGCTTCAAGAGAAGCAAAACCTAGCTGTTAAAGGAAAACAAATGGCACCACACGCACTAAAAAACAGTGAAAACTATGAGAAACACTAGCTGCACTGATCAGCATCCTCAGAAACATAAATACACATACATGTTGAATATAGGAATTAGAGTATATAGAACCTTTTTATTTTTAGTATTATGTATATAATCTATGATTATGCCAATTACTGATTTATTGCCTTATTTATATCGTTTCCTCAATTGTATCTATTATATATACATGACCTCTACTCATTCATTGGTAAACCAAATCATTCTTTTCATCCTTTTTGGTATCAGAGCTAAGTTCAGAAACCCTAGTCCTCTGCCCAGCCACTGTCCGCAGCTCTGCCGCACTGCCCAGACACTGTTTCATTTTCTTCCTTCCTCCTTAAGTTCCGACAATCCCCTTCCAGCCCTCTATTTCACCCGACAGCCCCACCCAGCCAACCTAGACCCCCCGAAACCACCTACCCAACCCTCTACACCCCTCGGCAAGCTGCCCTAGTGCTGCATAGGGTCTTGTTGGCTGCCGACCAGGGTGTTTCATGGCCACAGATGCTTCGACAGCTCTTCTAGGGCATTTCAGTCCCTGTTTTTCCCTTTCTAGGATGTGGTGCTGAT
This sequence comes from Camellia granthamiana, assembly GCA_036172215.1. Taxonomy (NCBI): domain Eukaryota; kingdom Viridiplantae; phylum Streptophyta; class Magnoliopsida; order Ericales; family Theaceae; genus Camellia; species Camellia granthamiana. Next base: position 6,838,430 of record CM069909.1, read on the forward strand.
GGTGTGGTACTGATGTATTAAGCACTTTTTTGACCTTTTTTTTAATTTAGTAGACTACCAGATTTGTTTGGTAGCATTTATTTAGACTAACCGTTAAGCTTTTTCCAGCTTCTCATATTTTTCTGGACTGTGTTGCTGTTATTTTGTGTTTTCCAGCCCTTATTAATCTACCATGACTGATCCATCCCTTGTTGTTGCCCTTATTAATCCACCATGACTGATCCATCCCTTGTTGCTTCTGATATGCCCACCAAACCTATCCCGGTGAATTTTGATTTTTCTCTTTCTCATCAAACTATTATTCATCGCATCGCAAGTGTGGTGTTGAATAGGAAAAATTTTGCTGCTTGGAGCTGCTCCCTTAAACTCTATTTAGGGGGAAAGGGAAAGGCCCATTGGCTCTCATCTTCTATTCAGTCTCCAGTAACAGATCCTACTCGTGCCCGGTGGGATATAGATAATTACACTATTCTAGGATGGATGTTCAACTCTATGGAGGACTATATTTACCACATGTTTCTTTGTTGCAACACAGTTTCGAGTCTTTGACGTGCCTTGTCTCAGATGTATGCCCATGCTCAAAATGATGCTGCATCTTTGAGCTCTATCAGGACATTGCTCGCACCTTCCAGTCTGCTTTGGGTCTCTCAGTGTCAGATACCTTCAAGCCCGTTGGGAGGAATTGGCTCAATATTAGCCCTTGACTGAGTCACCTGCAGATGTCGCTGCTTTTGCGTCCCGCCGCCTTGCCCGCCAGCACCCTTACCAGTTTCTAATGGGTTTAAACTCTGAATTTGAATCTCTTCGAACTTAGATTTTAAACACATCGCCCATGCAATCCCAATATGAGGCAATCGCTACCATTGATAATGATGAGCGTTGTCGGCTTCTAGTTCAGCCCACCACTACTCCAGTGACTCCTGTCTTATCTGACCAGATGGCCCTTGCCGCAAACTCTAGTTCTCGGGGTTCTACTGATTCAGTTACCTGTCATCATTATGGGGCTCCTGGTCAGTTCAAGACTCGCTGCTTCAAACTTCATCCTGAGCTGAGGCAACGATCTTCTCGCCCTTGTGTTTAGATTCTGGGGCTAATGATCATATGATGGGTTAGTTTTCCTTTCTTTCATCTCCAGTTCCTACTACTATAGACCAATTTGTTTGTCTTGCTGATAGGTCTTTATCCTCAATTCATCACGAGGGTCAAGTGTCTTTATCTCCTGATATTACTCTATCCTCTGTTTTGTATATTCCTAATTTTGCATATAATCTATTATCTGTCAGTTGGCTTGCCAAGTTCTTCAATTGTGCTATTATTTTCTTACCTTCTTCGTGTCTGTTATAGAACTTGTATTTGAAGAGGATTTTTGGCAAGGGATATGAGAACGATAGACTTTACTACTTTGGGAATCCATTGGACCAACATTCTATTAGAATAATATATGATTATTTGGGCTATTATTTTGTAATTATTTTATGCCTTAGGGCTTCCTTGTAATTATTAATCTTCATTAATATAAATAGGGGATGATATCCTTATCATTAACCCTAATCTTGATATTTTCTAAATCTATCATGGCATCCTAAACCCATCTTCCCCAAATAGTTCTGTTACTCACCGGAGCTAGCCGGAGACAACCCACTTCATTCAACTAGGTGTTGATGGTCCCCTAGGGTGCGGAACATACCTGGGTCTCTCGCAGCTTCCTCACCAACTGTCCTCTCTGTGATCAACGTCAACTTCTCCTCCATAACAGCATCGTCGATAGCCCTCCTGGCCTAGTCGACTGCCACCGACGGCCCTTCTGGCCTAGTCGACTGCCACCGACAACCCTCCTAGCCTAGTTGACTGCTACCGACAGCCCGTTGGCTTCCTGCGACACCTCTGGTGGCCTTTTTCCCTCGTCTCTCTCTCTCTGGTTTCGTTTCCTGTTTCGTTTGTTTTATATATATCAATGTTTGACTTGGTCCAGTGTTGAACAATGCTTTTCTAAAATAAAAATAAAAAAAGTATGAATTGTTAATTCTTTAGTGGTCGTTGTGTTTGTTTTTCCCTTCCAGCACCACCTTTCGGGTTTGTGATTGGCACTAGTTTTGTTGAGGGTTCGGTAGTACAATATCTATGACAGATTCCACTAGTGTGTCGACACCTAAGAGTGAGAGTTCCATTATACCTACTACTATGACTGATAACCCCAACCCTAGTATTAAAATCACCACCTCTCCATTCAATGGTCAGAACTATCTAGCGTGGTCGCAAAGTTTGACTACGTTTTTGAAGAGCAAAGAGAAGATGGGGTATGTTGATGGCAGGATACAGGCGCCTAGCACCACTGACCCAGGTTATGACCAATGGGAGATTACCAACTCTTTGATTATGGGTTGGCTTATTCATTCGATGGTACCAGACATTGGCGAGGGCTACTTGTTTATGGAGACTACCCAAGATGTTTGGATACCATGGCTACTACCTATTCCCGCAAAGGGAATTTCTCCCAGGCATTTGAGTTACGCCGCTCTATTGAGAGCTCTGTTTAGGGGGAGCAGACTGTTCTTCAGGACTTCACCTTCCTCACCAATGACTGGAAACGCCTTGATCACCTGCAAGATTATAAGCCTGTTTGCACTACTGATTCCGTCGAGTACAGGAAGTTCATTGCACAGGAAAGGGTCTTCAAGCTTCTAGCCGGTCTCAATGTGGAGTATGATCCGATTCGGAGTCGGATTCTGAGTATGGACACTCTTCCTTCACTTCAGGAGGCATTTGCCTATGTATAGAATGAGAAGAGTCGCCCGTTTGCTATGATGTCCCCTGTCTCTACTGACCGCTCAACATTACTGTCTACCTCTCGAGATGGCCTCAGCCTGACTCCCATCCCTCCGTCTGCCGCCAAGGAGTTTATATTCTGTGATTACTGTAAAAAGCCGCGGCATACTCGTGAGACGTGTTGGAAGCTTCATGGGACTCCATTCGGGGGTCGAGGTGATCGGTCTGGTTCTAGAAGAGGTCGGTCAAGCCAGTCTAGAGGACGTGGCTCCTATCCCCGGGCTCATCAATCTAGTGCCGTTAATACACTTGATTCTAATTTTGCTTCCGTTGGCCAAGCTTCTGATGATCTCTCTGGCATGACTACTCATGAGCTTGAGGATGTTCGGCGTCCATTGCTAGACCGCCGGTCTTCTACTGCTCTCAGTACATCTTCCTTGTCATTTGCCCGCTCAGGTAACTTAGCCTCTTCTCCTTGTGTTTTCCTGTCTCATAAGTCTTTGCCTTGGATTATTGATTCTAGTGCCTTAGATCATATGTCTGGCTCCTCTGATCTTTTCTCTGCCTATAAGCCCTCTTCAGGTCAGGCCAAAGTTAGGATTGCAGATGGTACTGTTTCTTCTATTTCTAGAAAAACTTTAGTCCATGTCACTCCTGCTTTACCTCTCTCCTGTTCTCCATGTTCCCAATTTCTCTATTAACCTGCTATCCTTGAGTCGTATTACAAAGCATGTGAATTGTAGTGTGACATTTTTTCCTGATCATTGTCTTTTTCAGGACCTTGTCACGAGGAGAACGATTGGCAGTGGTGTGCAGAAAATGGTCTCTACTTCCTGGATCAACCGGACAAGCTTGCTCATTCTTCCACCATATGTCCTACTACCACCTATGACATATGGCTGTGGCATCAGCGTCTTGGGCATCCTTCTTTTTATTTACTTAAACATTTATTTCCATCTGTTTTTTCCTATAATAATGTGTTTGAATTTCTTTGTGAGTCTTGTCAGCTTGGCAAACAATACAGAGCTTCTTTTGCTCCCAGTTTTAATAAAAGTTTAGTTCTTTTCTCATTAATACATTCTGATGTCTGGGGTCTATCTCGTGTTGTGTCTGTAAAAGGTCATCGTTGGTTTGTTACATTTATTGATGATTTTTCTCGTACTACTTGGGTGTATCTCATGAAAGATAAGAGTGAGATTTTCTCTGCGTTTCACAATTTTCATAAGATGATTTGTACTTAGTTTGGGACCATTGTCAAAATATTCCGTTCTGATAATGGGGGTGAATGCATTGATTCTGGATTAGGGCAATATTTTTCTACTCATGGCATTATCCATCAGACCTCTTGCACCAATACCCCTCAACGAAATGGGGTGGCGGAACGCAAGAATCGCTATCTTCTTGACATGACTTGGTGCATGTGTTTTTCTATGAGTGTGCCTCGGTCCTACTGGGATGACGTTGTTCTCACCGCTGCCCATCTTATTAATCGTCTTCCTACTCAGGTCTTGCAAAAACAAACTCCTCTTCAAGTCCTCCTAGGTTCTCCGTCCTTGTTTTCTATTCCTCCTAAAATATTTAGTTGTGTCTGTTTTGTCCATAATCACTCTCCTACTCGTGGTAAGTTGGACCCTCGTTCCCTCAAATATGTTTTCCTTGGGTACTCTCCTACTCAAAAAGGATATAAGTGTTACCACCCTCCTTCTCGTAAGTGGTTTGTGTCCATGGATGTCACATTCTTTGAGTCCCAGTCCTATTTCTTGTCCTCTCCGATGTCACAGTCCTCCCTTCAAGGGGAGCCTTGGTGTGAAGTGATTCCTGTGGTGGAACCAGTTGTTCTTGCACCACCATCTCATACTGGGACTGCAGAACCCAATGTCACCAAGGATAGGGAAGGGCAAGTTTATGCCAAGGACAAAGACAAAGACAAACAGAAAGTTAACTGGATACAAGAGACCAATTCTGCTCCTCCACTGTCATCTCCTGCTTCTGATAAGAGTCTAGGTAACTTTGAATCTCTTGAGTCCATTGATCTTGATGTTCCGATTGCCAAGAAAAAGGGTGTGAGGTCTTGTACTCAACATCCTATCTCACATGTTATGTCCTACTCTCATTTGTCGTCCTCATATAGAGCGTTTATGTCTAATATTTCCTCTGTTAGCATTCCTAACCATTTTCAGGATGCTCTTGCTACCTCTGAGTGGAAACTTGCCATGATTGAGGAAATGAAAACACTTAGGAAGAATGGTACTTGGGAATTGACTGAGTTACCTAAGGACAAACGACCTGTGAGATGCAAATGGGTGTATACTGTGAAACATAAAACGGATGGTTCTATTGAGCGTTACAAGGCTAGACTTGTGGCAGAAGGGTTCACTCAGATGTATGGCGTTGACTATCAAGAGACCTTTGCACCCGTGGCTAAGATGTATTCAATCAGAGTGCTTCTCTCTTTAGCAGCTAATCTAGATTGGTCACTTCATCAGTTTAATGTAAAGAATGCATTTCTCCATGGTGACCTCGAAGAAGAGGTATATATGGACATTCCTCCTGATTTTGAGGATCATCAGACATAAGGCAAAGTATGTAGGCTTCAGAAGTCATTATATGGTCTCAAGTAGTCTCCGAGAGCTTGGTTTGAGAGATTCACTCAGGCTATGCTTAAATATGGATTCAAACAGAGTCAGGCAGATCACACCTTGTTTGTAAAACATTCCTCACTTGGTAAGACTACAACACTCATTGTTTATGTAGATGACATAGTTCTTACGGGTGATGATAGTGAGGAAATTCCTCTATTGAAGAAATATTTAGCCAATGAGTTTGAAATCAAAGACTTGGGGAGCTTGAAGTATTTTCTGGGAATTGAAGTTGCTCGCTCCAAGGATGGGATATTTATCTCACAGAGGAAGTATGTGCTTGATCTGTTGAAAGAAACTGGGATGCTTGGCTGCAAGGCCTGTGACACTCCACTAGAACTCAATCAGAAACTGGGGGATGATGAAGGGGGAGCAGCTATTGACAGGGGGAGCTATCAGCGATTAGTGGGTAAACTCATTTACCTATCTCGCTCTCATCCTAATATTGCTGTTGCTGTCAGTGTAGTTAGCCAGTTTATGCATGCTCCTCATCAGATTCACTTCGAGGCTGTCATGAGAATTTTGAGGTACTTAAAGTCTGCTCCTGGTAAAGGTCTTTATTTTTCAAGACATGATCATCTTCGTGTGGAAGCCTATACAGATGCTAACTGGGCTAGATCAATGACTGATAGGAGATCGACTTCAGGGTATTGCACCTTTGTTGGAGGCAACCTAGTTACTTGGAGGAGTAAGAAACAGAATGTGGTTGCCAAGTCAAGTGCAGAAGCTGAGTTTAGAACTATGGCACTGGGCTAGATCAATGACTGATAGGAGATCGACTTCAGGGTATTGCACCTTTGTTGGAGGCAACCTAGTTACTTGGAGGAGTAAGAAACAGAATGTGGTTGCCAAGTCAAGTGCAGAAGCTGAGTTTAGAGCTATGGCACAAGGAGTGTGTGAGCTCTTATGGATCAAGTTATTATCGAGTGATCTAGGTATTGATCAGACGGACTCCATGCGGTTATACTGTGATAATAAGGCCACTATCAACATCGCTCACAATCTGGTTCAACATGACAGGACAAAACATGTTGAGATTGATCGCCACTTCATTAAGGAGAAACTCACTAGTGGCATAATATGTACTCCCTTTGTGCAGTCTGGTGAACAATTTGCTGACATCCTCACCAAGGGAGTTGGGAGTTGGGAGTAAGCCATTTCATGACATCTTAGGCAAGCTGGGCATGAGAGATATCTTCGCACCAGCTTGAGAAGGAGTGTTAGAATAATATATGATTATTTGGGTTATTATTTTGTAATTATTTTATGCCTTAGGGCTTCCTTGCAATTATTAATCTTCATTAATATAAATAGGGGATGATATCCTAATCATTAACCCTAATCTTGGTATTTTCTAAATCTATCACCTTCTTCTACTTTAGCTAGTTTTCAAGCGTTTGTTTTGCCTGCTTCTATATCTTGTGTTTTTAATAATGTTCAAACTTTAGAATTGTAGCATGCACGTATAGGTCATGTCAATTTTCAATACTCATGTCAATTTTTTCCTTCATTAAATAAAGCTTGCAAAAATTATAAGTTTCATTATGTGATTTGCGAATTATCTAAACATACTCGTACCAGTTACATACCTCATATGACTCATGCCCCTAGTGCTTTTGACCTTATACATTCCGATGTTTGAGGTCTGTCTCTTGTTCCTAATTTTTCTGCCTATAGATATTATGTCACCTTTATTGATGATCACACTAGATGCACTTGAGTATATTTGCTCCGTCGTAAGTCTGACGTGTTTCTCATTTTTGTTCAGTTTTTGCAAATGGTCAAGACTCAGTTTCGTACAGTTGTTAGGAATATCCATTCTGATAATGGTGAGGAATGTATTTCCAATGCTTTTCGTTCCCATCTTAATCAGGCTGGTATTCTTCAACAACTTATGTATCCACGGACTCCTGAGCAAAATGGTGTTGTTGAATGTAAAAACCGTCATATTAATCTGTTGTGCGGTGCCTCCTTTGTGGTATGAGTGTCCCTAAGTCCTATTGGCATATGGCTGTCCTCACCGCTATCTACCTTATTAATCGGACCCCTAGTCGTGTGTTACAGGGTCTTACCTAGTTTCATGTTCTTATGCCCCACACTACTCTATATCCTCTTGTACCCCGTGTCTTTGGTTGCAACTGTTTTGTTCAGGATCGGAATCCTACTCGTACAAAGTTAGATGACACGTCTATTCGTTGGGTCTTTTTGAGATATTCTTGCATGTCAAAAGGTATAAGTGTTTTGATCCTGTGTCTTGTCACTTCCATCACACTTTGGATGTTACTTTTTGTGAGGATCTCCCATTTTTTGGTACCAACCCTCCTTTGCAGGTTTCCACTCCCGTTACTTCTAGTGTTCGCCCTGTTCCTATTTTAGACGAGGTTACGGATGAGGTTGTCCCCCTCTCCTCATTCTCCACCTTCGCCTCCTTAACCCCTGCTACCTCTCTGATCTATGGGTCAAGTACTTCTTCTCCTTTACATACATCCCCTCCACCTCCTCGTCGTAATCTCCCTCAAGATCGACATTCTCCAAATCGTTGGGGTTATTTGAGTAGTACTAATCATCCCATTTCCCATTATATTTCATATGACAGGGTCTCCTCTACCTATTGCTCTTTTCTTGGCAAGCTTGAATCAGAGGCCATTCCTCGTTCTGTATCAGAGGCCCTTCAGAATCCTAAATGGGTGGAGGCTATGCAAGTTAAGATGATAGTTTTAGAACAGAATCATACTTGGCATCTGGTTCCTTTACCTTCTGGCGAGAGTACTGTCGGTTGCAAATGGATATTCACTATTAAATATCTAGTTGATGGCTCTGTTGACCGTTACAAAGCCCGCTTGGTGGCCAAGGGCTTCACCCAGGTTCCTAGGAAGAATTTAGAGCCACTTTTGCACCTATTGCCAAACTTACCTCAGTTCATCTTCTCATCTCTCTTGCAGCATCCCATTCTTGGCCTCTTTATCAGCTTGATGTCAAGAATGCCTTGCTTCATAGGGATCTTCTTGAGACGATTTATATGGCACCTTCTCCTAGTTTTCGGGCCGAGGGGGAGTATTTGGGAAAAGTGTGTTGATTGCATAAGTCTTTGTATGGCTTGAAACAGTCTCCACGAGTTTGGTTTGGTCGTTTCAGTTCTATCATCATCTCTATTGGGTTTGTTCAGTGCCACTCAGACCATACTTGCTTCATCCGTCATAATTCAGCTAGTTAGTGTATAGTCTTGTTGGTTTATGTGGATGATATTATTCTCACAAGTGATGATTCAGTAGGCATTAATTAAGCAAAAAGGAATTTAGGACATACCTTTGATATTAAGGATTTAGGGAGTCTCAAGTATTTTCTTGGGATTGAGGTGGCTCGCTCACGATAGGAAATTTCCTTATCTCAGAGAAAGTACACTCTTGACCTACTTCAAGATACTAGTATGTTAGGGAGTAAACTTGTTTCCATTCCTATGGATCCCAATGTCAAGCTCACATCAGAGTTTGGCGAGTTGTTAGAGGACTCAGGCATGTATCAGCGTCTTGTTCAACATCTAATTTATTTGACCAACACTAGACCTGACTTGAGATTTGCGGTCAGTGTTGTTAGACAATTCATGCATGCACCCTGTATAGAACATCTTGATGCGGTTCATCACATTTTGAGATATTAGAAGACCTCTCCTAGCTTGGGATTATTCTTTACAGCCACTCCTCAATCTAGGCTCTCTTGTTTCACCAATGTTGACTATGCAAGATTTAGAATTGATCGGCGTTCTACTTCTGGCTTCTATACTTTCTATGGTGATCATCTTATATCATGGTAGAGTAAAAAGCAGGCAATTGTTTCTAGATCTTCTACAAAAACTGAGTATCGAGCTATGGCACAGGGAACATGTGAGATTCTATGGCTTCATTCTATCCTAGCAAAGTTAGGTTTTGAGGAAACTGGTCCTGCCTCCTTATTTTGTGACAAGTCTACTATTATGCTATCCTATGATTCTATCCTTCATGAGCGTACTAAGCATACAGAGGTTGATATCATTTCATTCAAGAAAATGTTCGGACTAGTATTGTGAGTCCATCCTTTGTCTCTTCCTGTCAGCAGTTAACAGATATGTTCACAAAGTCTGTAGGACCGACATTGCTCCAGTTATCCATTGGCAAGCTGTGATTGTTGAATATCTTCATACCAGCTTAAGGGGAAGTGTTGAATATAGAAATTAGAGTATATAGAACCTTTTTATTTTTAGTATTATGTATATAATCTGTGATTATGTCAATCACTGATTTATTGCCTTATTTATATCGTTTCCTAAATTGTATCATAAATCTATTATATATACATGGCCTCTACCTCATTCATTGGTAAGCCAAATCATTCTTTTCATCATTTTATACACATCTGTGATTTCTAATGGATCCTTGGTCATATCAACAATATAACTGCACCATCAGCATGTTTTTTTGTGCTATAACTTTCAAGTGAAGAGTGTACACTAGCACCTTCTAGACTTCAACCATGCTATAGTCATTTTTCTTCAATGCAGTAAAATCATCATAAACAAAATATACAGCTGCTATGTAATTATGATAACAGGACATATCAGCAGTACATAGCGTACGATCCATCAGAAATTGCCTAATTCACTATGAGAATGGTATCTTTAGGTCTTCTAGAGGAAGCATTTGGGTTGAAATTAAGAAATCAACTGCAATATGGTGGCTGTAAAACAAAAATCAACTGAAACAAACAAAACTTCAGTAATTTTTGGGCAGTACTATTTCAAAAGCTGAAGTAGCATCCTTAAAGCTAAAAAATTAGACAAAATGGATACAAAAGTAGTTTGTAAGAAGATTTTTCTGTGCAGGCAAATCTAGCTTTTTCCTTTCACCTTCAGGTTTAAAATCTTTCAGATGGTAAGTTCTATCGACCACCAAACCAGCACCATTGTTCACTCCCTGTTTTTCAAAAGATGTAAGATTCAAGAACAAAACCTGTTAGACAACAGAAATTAAAAAAAGACAACAAATTGAAGTTAAACTCAAATGCATAAATGTTAAGTAAACTGTAGGTTTTATTTGCAATATGGTATGATGATGACATCCACATCAAATTAAATTACAAAGATGTTATTCTTCTTCCAAAAAACATTTCTGTCATTTTCCAAACATACACCCCTTATTACAACTTTAGTTTCACAATCACTTTGGTAAAGATTTAACAACTTTCACTACCACAAAAGAAGCGAGCATGTCTGGAAAGAAAATAAATAAAATACTTAGAAGGCTTCATCCCTGTAACAATTTGGTGACAGTTTTGTGACACAAAACATGAAACAGAAAACTTTGAAAAAGTTTTTGAATAGGAATAACAAAATTTAAAATTGAAACACATCACTGTATATAGTCGTACAGAGTTGATAACAATCAAGGAGGCAGCCCTTGAACATAGTGTTCTTTCTGGAATTCATTCCACTATGGACTGTAGTGCAAATCTGTCTTCCCATCTAAAATAGCTCTAGATGGGGACAAATGTTAAAATAAAATAAAAAAACTATGTACCCTACCCAGGTTTGGATAAAGCCTTTGTTGAGTTCATCAACCTATCCTATCTGTTTATCTTATTCACAAATAATTTCACACACCAATATGGCTGTAAACAACTTATCCTTGGTTTACGTATACTCCCAGCACAAAAGGTTCACATGAGTTGAACTAAAGCAAATTATGCATATTGCACCAGGGCAGAGTGGCATGAAGAATTCATCCTCACAATTGAACTAAAGGAAATTATGCATATTTCTGCAGGGCTGAATGACATGAAGAAGAGCACTTTCACCTATTACACCAATATGGTTGTAAACAATTCATCCTCATAATTTTGTTAAAGTATACACCCTGCACAAAACGTTCACCTGAGTTGAACTAAAGGAAATTATGCATATTCCCCAGAGAAGAAGAAGAGACATGATGAAGTAGAAGTGATGTGAAAGCAAAACCAATATTTTTGATGCCAAAGAAACAAATGTTGCTTAGGACATAAAAATATTAAAGAATCAGAAAATAAGTTCTTACTGCTGTTACAAGGAGGGAAAAAAATTAAAAATGTTACCTGAAATGGCATTCTAGTAAAAGGGTCAATATCACCTCTTGCTATACCTTTTGCTATATGTTGAGGCATTGATGTGTCCCTCGTTAAGGTTTGATACAAAAAAAACTGAGACATAGTGGAACCACATATGTAGCAGAGCATCAAATTACTATTAGCATTAAATCAAGGATATGGGCCTAAGAAGTCTAAATCATCGCCAACATTGTCAGGTAGGTCAGTCAAATGTACAATATCTTCGATCATAGGGTCATAAACTCGTTGATGCTGGAAAGTCAGTATAGCTTTCTTAAATGATTCTTCATAGCTAGGAGACACAGCAACTGTGCTGTATTTTAAATGCTCAATTACCTGTAATTGATAGTTGATCAAACTCAATCAGAGCTCACCAGCAAATATAAGGAAACAGTACATTACATTGGCAGAGATTATCTGCGAACCAAATCCAACCCTAAGCATTGCTTTACGTTAATCGACACTAGAAAAACAGCATTTCTTGACCTATCAAGTAAACATGTGCAAGTATTAGGTTCCTTGTCAATGACTCACCTTTTCATGACATTTGAACTTTTTCACTAGTGCATGAGCCTTTTTCAAGCCCATTCCAGGCAATGACTGCAAATAGTCACACCCACTCAGAATACACATCTCAAGAAGCATCTGCTTAGTAAATCCTGTAAGATTCAGTTCACTGTTCTGTTGTAGCATAGAGGATCGAAATTCAACACCTTGCCCAAACTTGTCCATCTTGTAGATGATCTAGATTTATGACATGATTAAAGTATCCATCAAAAAACTTTGCAATGAGAAGAAAAAATAGGAAAAGGATTCTGTTTACACTACGAAACAGAAACAGAAACAGAAACAGAAATTAAAGCAATAAGCATACAAAGGCCAGCAAAAGAATGACAACTATATCATGTTTAGAGTAAACTCTCTGAACAACTAATCAAAAACTTACTCTGGGACAACCAAAAGCAATGAGGTCTGAGTCCTCAGTTACAACTGCATCAACCTTTTTGCTGACTGCCAAAAACGTCATTTGGGCATCTGCCTCATAAGGAGCCACAACATAACCCACATTCTCTTGCTTTAAGACCTTCAACACACAACCATGTAATGGAAAAAGAGAAAACATCATGTATTGCTACAAAGAAAAAAGATATATTTAAGATAATATCCTGTGAAGCTGTCATTTAATCCATCTGGAGTCAGTTTATAATAATGTCAAAAGAGCAATGCCTGTTACTACCTGAATTAGCTCATATGCCACTGAAGGTGAGATATCAACAGCCTTCTGATAGCACTTATAAGCAGCAGCATTATTGCCATTTGATTCATGCTCTATAGCCCGCGCAAGGTTTTCCTTCCTTGCTCTGTTTTCAAGGAATACACAACTTATCAATAGTTCAAGGCCTACCATTGCTCCAAGTGTTGACCATCAAAACTAAGCAATTTCCTTTCCAGCAAAATAAGCTCTTGATCTTTATTAAAGCAAAACTCTCAGGATCTAACAATTCTTGAAAAAGTAAAACAAATATCCAAGGTTGTTAAAATCGGGATCCTATATTGGATCGTTGGAGGTGTTTAAAGGATCGGATCGTAGAATCGGATCGAGGATCGTAAGATCCTACCGAAAAAGATAAATTACATAATAATTTAATTTAAATAAATATTTCTTAAAAAGTATACACAAAATGAGCCTATATTCTATTAAAAAGAAGCGAAGATATTGTAAAAAGTAAAATACTCCATGTAAAATGTACATATAATATTATAAAATAGAAAACTCGATAGTAAAAGTTTTGTATTTCATCAAAAAAGAAGGTAATGAAGAAGAATTCTATAACAAAATACTTTACAATCTACATTAATGCATAAAAAGTGAAGAAAAAATATTTAACAAAGTTGGATATGAAAATAGATTAAGAACTCAAAAAAGTAGCTTAACCAAATGATAAGGTTTGTCGTTAGCATCACTAGTGGAGTGGATTCAAGTCACAAAAATAATCTCTCCAAAAATTGGGATAAAGTTGCAATCATCTTACCCTCCTTAGACTCCACTAAAGTTAAGTTTGTTTTTCCGACTAGTTAATTTTCTTAAATTACCGCAATATTTGAATGTTTGTTTCCTAGTTTGTTTTTCTTAGACTATTTGATTCAATACTACTTATTTTTTATTATTTATTTTGATCACATAAATTAGTATTTAGACAATAAATATAAAATTTATAATAAAATATGTCATACAATACAAAATAAGACTTATAAATTGGATCGCATAGGATCGGATTCGGATCTGGATTCCACGATCCTATAAGATCCCATTACCAGGATCGAAAGATCCTACCTATAATAAATTTTTTACACGATCTGGATCGATTGTACTCAAATGGATCGTAAGATCGTAGGATCGTAAGATCCGGATCGGGATTCTGATAACCATGCAAATATCAACGAGAAGCTAAAACACAACTAGAGTAGAAAAGGAAAGCAATTTGGCTGTTTCTACAATATGTGAAAAGTAGAAAAGATACCACAAGAGGATGTCAAATAGAACCAGAGTCAAAAGGACAGCAGTTTGCCTGCGTCCACAATAAACATAGAAGGTTTTCAGTCCACTCAGGTCAGAATGCTTCTCTCACCTCTTTTTTTTTTTTTTTTTTGGATCAGCAATAAAATGATATTTTATTGATGAAAAAAGGAAAACAGAAGAAGAGAAGAAGTCCTCTTAAATGAAGACAATTGTTAAATCAAAAAAGAACCTAAACATCACAAACAGCTTTCCAATATTCAGAAATTAAAAAAAAAAAAAAAACAGAACCTCTTTAAAAGAGGGGGAGGTAGGCACCCAAAACAACAACAAATGAAACTTTTATCCCACAATGAATCAACATTCTCAACCTTGTCCTCGAAAATCCTTGCATTCCTTTCCAACCATAAACTCCAAAAAATTGCAAAAACAACACATCTCCACATAACTTTCGCTCTTTTCTTGAAACCAAATCGTCGAAAATCAATTAATACCAATTGAGCACTTCCGCTTCTCTCACCATCACTCTCTCAAACTTCAAAGGAGGTCCCACACAACCCTACAAATTGCTCTTAGGGATAATATAAAATAATTAAACATAAAGATAGACTTTACACCAGTGTTATTAAAAGCGCGCCTAGGCGCGCGCCTAGGCGCAAAGCCCAGCCATGCCCCACACTTGCGCCTTGCAGTGGTCAAGGCGAGGCGATGTCACTAAGGCGCGCTTAAAGCGCACGCTTCGAGCTAGGCTCAGTTAAGCCCAAGGCGCAGGCCTTGAGGGCTTTTTTTTTTTTTTTTTTTCATACAGCGAGAAGAGTAAAATGGAAGGGAAAATGAGTACAAACCTGGTCATCGACGATGCAGAGCCCTTCGACTTCGACGATCCAGAGCCCCCCTTCGACTTCGACGAGCTCTGTCTCTTGCCTTTGCCTTCTCAGATCTCTCTCTCTCTCGCCCCTTTGCCGTCTCAGAGCTCTCTCTCTCTCTCGCCTTTTTTTCTCTCCCTCGCGATCGCGATCCTCTCTCTCCCTCGCGATCGCGATCGCGATCGCGATCGTCTCCCTCTCCCTCTCCCTCGCTTCTGTCTTTGCTTCTGTTTCCCTCTCCCTCGGTTCTCTCCCGTCTTTCTTCTGATTCATCATATATAATACATATAACTATTATTATTTTGTATTCATATATATATATTATATAATAACTATTATTATTATTATATATTATAACTATTTTGTATTCATATATATATATTATATAATATTCATATATATATATTATATATTAACTATTATTATATATTATAACTATTATATAATAGTTATTATATAACTTATCATAAGATAATGTATACTTATACATATTAATAAATAAAAAAAATAAAAATATGTATGTAAAATAAAATAAAAAAATTAATTTCTAGTTGTGCTCTGTTTATGGTTCAATGATTTAATTTATTTAATTTCTTTACTTCTATGATTAATTTTTTATGGTTCAATTCAACTAAAATATACTAAAATTAATGTTTCAACTAAAATATACTAAAATTAATTTTTTAAAATGTTCAATATTGCATTTTGTTTATGTTATACCAGTTAGTTATTTGCTTATATGTCTCATATTAAAGTATATTATTTTAACTTGTCATGGTGCGCTTTACTTCGATAAAGCCTGCGCCTCGCTTTGCGCCTTGCGCCTAAGGCCCCAAGAGACCTTGGCGCCTTGGTGCGCTTATCGCTTTTAATAACACTGCTTTACACTCAACAAAGCCCCAACAATTTGGTTTAACTACACAGGTCCACTACAACTCCAGTCATTGTTACTGCTCACGAGTACTGTTTATATTGCCCAGAGCAGCCCAAAACAGTCCCTTAAACCATCTCTTTTCATTCCCTTTTTTACTCCATTCAAACCCTATAACTAATTTTTATCACTTTTTCTGCCACAGACCATCGATTTCCGTCCTAAATAGAGCCATTTGTTGTAGCATTGCATTAATTGGGGCTCACTAATTGTATGAGACCCCACACTCATTCTACATCAAAATGCAAGTTCCACATAATCCTAATAACATCCACAAGAGAAAAGCTCAATGAACTAGTGATTATATCAAGCCAGAAGATGCACTTGTGACCATTGCTCCTTGTCTAACCATAATGCAAAAAGGAAGAGCTTAAAAAGGTCATACCCAGTGCACAACACTCCCACTTAACATGTTTCATTCTTTGAAGACTCGCATGTTTTAGTTTAAAGTGTCTCTAGACTCCCTCTCTACATCCGATCGAGGTGGAGTGTCACAGGGCAAGGCTTGTAGGCAACCAATTCACAAGCACACCTCGTGTGAACAAGTCCAGTTACGCAAGCCCGCCAAGCTCAAGACACCTCGAAGCAAGTAAAACAAGTGAACAATCAAAACAGCACAATAAACAAATACAATCTAATGTACAATTGGAGTTACAAACTAGAAACAAAAGAGCATCATTTCATTGACAAAAGAGTGTATTACAATGCCTTAACAATGCACAAACGTGCAACAA
This sequence comes from Camellia granthamiana, assembly GCA_036172215.1. Taxonomy (NCBI): domain Eukaryota; kingdom Viridiplantae; phylum Streptophyta; class Magnoliopsida; order Ericales; family Theaceae; genus Camellia; species Camellia granthamiana. The sequence continues at coordinate 6,854,995 of CM069909.1, forward strand.
AAGTAGGCCTAAAACAACTCCAAGTAGGGATAAATTAAGGCACAGGTGGTCTCATTCATCACCTGGGTACCCCTCCTTATAATAGCATTCTAAGCCCTTTACAAACCGGTAGGAGGAAACATCTCTCATGCTTGAGGAGTCATAATGGCTCTTACAAAATTAATAAAATTTACAAGGAAAATAATAGCCACAAGCCTAGTACAACTCAAAAGTACTATATTCATAACACTCTAAGGACCTTAGGTTGTGCAGTAAAATATGTTCGGATTCTCCCATATGCGCATTGGTGGCAGCAGTAGGCAAGCTAATTGCACAGTGCTGCTGGCATGGGCGTTGCTTGGCCAACTGCTTGGGCGCTTGACAAGCACATTGAGGCGCTTGTGTGGGACATCATGGGGTGCTTTGGGGCAGCCCGTGACAAGTAGTCAGTCCTGGCAGGTAGTCAACAATCCAGAGGTTTGGGTGGCGAAGGGGAGGGGCAATTCAGCCCTGGAAGGTGGTCAACAATCCAGAGGTTTCTCACCTACCTATTGCGCCAATGGGCAGACCTCGATGATTGTATCGAACTACAATGGTTAAATATGTGAAATATGAGGAATGGCACTGCAACACTGCAATGGTAAGTTTGATACATTCATCGAAGACTCACATGTTTTGGTTTAAAGTCTCTCTCTCTCTCTCTCTCTACATCTGGTCGAGGTGAAGCCACACGAAGCCAATGGGCCAAGAAACCCTAAACTAACCCTCAGGTTTAACCTCTAAATCACAAATCCTCTAGTGCAAGGTTCTAAATACTGGCCTCATCATTGCAAATCAGCCAATTTGAAGCAGTTTTTTTAGTCCACAAATCGAATGTTCAACGGTAATACTAGTGTCATTCAAAATTGCAGACGAAACAGTTATAACCAAATAAAAATAGAGTCTCCATTGTATTGATCTGATTTGCCCAAAAATGGGCCAAATTCGGATGCTCTTGGACAAGGACCTCCAAAATTTTAATTTGTTGTGGTAACTAGGCGCTATAGCTTCTCTTCTATTTGACCTCCAAATTTTAATTTGTTGTAGTGATGCAAAGTATAAGAAGCTCAAGAAAGAGTAAATTCAAAGTAACGGCGATATTTGAAACTTGACATGATTTTAAAGAAAAAACTGATAGTAACCGCGCATAGTCATATTTCCTAGTATTATTAGTCTTACTTTATTACTATTTTTATGTTTTCTAGGATATTTAAGGTTAGGGTATTTTGGTAATTTGCAGAATTTCTAGATATGGGCTGTAAGGGTCACCATGAGTTGTCTTGTGGGCCAAGTTATTTAATTGGATTTTATTTTTGTTTCTTATTTGGTCTTAGATTAATTTTAGAAGTCAAAGATATTGTAGTAGTTTTCTTTTTGGTTATAGTTGGTTTAGGAAGTCTCCTAGTTCTATATAAAACCATTGAATGCTAATAATTCAAGAGAGTTGATATTTTACAGAATTCGAGAGTTTTAAGTCTTTTTGGTTTGTGTGATGCAATCCTAACCCCTAGGTGTGATGCCTATGGAACCTAGGTGTGATGCCTAGACTTATCTTCTTCTTCTCTCGTCTTTCTTCTTTTTGTTTCAATTTACTGTTCACAGCCCTCTAAAAGTGTACTTTTCAACCTCAAACTCCATCCAATCACCCCCAATCAACCGTAATCCCTTCCCTTACCTATTAGCCTTCAATTTAACCCTTCAAACCCTAAATTACTCACCATTTAGGCCATGAAATAACCTCTGTTTCAAAATCCAGCGCTATCCCTACTTGTCCTACATCATGTAGTAACTAGGCGCTATAGCTTCGCTTCTATTTGACCTCAATTCTTAATTTGTTGTAGATCTAACCTGGTTTTCCATTATTTCAGATGAGCAGCAACTTCGCAAGATGATTTTCCTCAAATTCCTTCATCTTCTTTCTTCAATCCATGTTGCAGTTAGCGAGAATTTAAGGGACAAATTGCTCTTCCTGCACATTAGTCTTTGGCTAAACTGTAACACAGACTGGTTGTTATGACTCAACAACCTCTCTGGCCATAAATCTAAAGCATACACATGGCCTAATTCTTCAAAGAAAACTCAGTTTATTTCAGGTTGAGCTGGCATTATTCCGTGTTTTTACTTTCTATGTGAACAATTTGGTTCCATTTTGACCATTTTGGCGTTTATGACACAGGACTAACGAAATGGGAGCGCTGCCCGGTTTCTATATTACATATAATACTTCTACATATAACAGTGTTAAATGTGAAAGAGAAAGCACAATGGCAATACAACCAGTTAGACTTGATATTGTAATGAAAATTTTTATAGGACCCAATGAAAAAAGAAAAAAAAAAAGAGTAAAGTGACTACAAGCTCTTAGTTTAATACCTAATTCTAAAAATGTTTTCTTTTATCATCTTTGCTATAATACAATACACAGGAAAAAAAAAAAAACAAAACAAAACAAAAACAAAACAAAATCACGAACGTATCCTGGTCGTACCCATATCTTATTTTTAAGATTTTGTCGCATTGTCATATCCATACCCATCTCATGTGTCCATATCCATGCTTCATAGTTGGTATGCCACGTGAAGGTGGCTATTTTCTTTTATGGGTTGTAATACAAAACAAACTTCAGCAATACAAATCAATATTTTGTCAATTAAATAATTAAAATTGCTTTAGATATAACATTAATTAAATCATGACAAATTGAGATTAAGAGTGTCTAAACATGTGTATCATTTGAGTTTTAGAGGGTTGATGATTATTTGAAAAAAATTGGCGATTGTGACACCTAATTCCCTATAACATATCAACTAATAATCTCAATAACCACAGTTGTCAAACCGGAAAAGCATATCGTTAAAAAAGAACTAAATTTTGCGAATTGAAAATCAATCAAACCAAGAGAATTGCAAGATTAGGCACAATCTATTTTAAAAAATGATGTTAAATATTCGTATATGTGGAAAAAAATAAATAAATTGATTTTGATGCATGTTCTACAACCTTTCTTATACAAGTAAATGATCAATCACATATTTGGGACGACATTGTCTTCATAGCAAGGGATGTAGGTCAACATCCACCGAACATAAAATTATTTAAAAACCATAACATATTCTCAATTGTCATTCAAAAAAGGACCTTAAACCCTAAATAGAGTAGACAAAGAAGAAAGAGTAAGTGAAAACTCTTACTTTAAGGGTTTGGCTTCTGTCAAGTTGTCATCTCAACTTGAGAGAGTGTTTGGGCTTGATATGCCCATTTTGGAACGGTTTCGATGATCCAAACCATTCACTTTTTATGAGTCACCTGCGTAGAATATTCATGCAAAAAATTAAGAAGATGGGACATCTATTTGTTTTTAAAAATGGACAACAAATATAATTTTAAGAATAGCCATTCATTTTTTGTAATACAAATTTGATTCAAACATATAGCTACCGATGTCCAATCGTCTTATTTTTTGCATAAATATTCTACTCAACAAGTCCTAAAATATGAATAGTTTGGATCGCCGAAATCGGTCCTAAAATAGGCCTACTGAGTCCAAACGCTCTCTTAAATTGAGATGGCCAACTTGAGAGAAGCTAAACCCTATTTAAACTGTTAGACAAGGTACTGGAGATTGACGGATGATAGAAATCAGTATCATCTTCAAAGTTCAGAGTTTAAGTTCAAATTTTAAAAATTCAAGGTTTGATTTGTTACAAGTGCCAAATTCTAGGGTCTTCTATTTTTTATAATTTCCCCTATTTTTTAATTATCTCTATGCATTGGATCTAAATGAAATTAAAAGAGAACTTGTTCACATATTTATGAAGATTTTAGCAATTGTTATTTAGAACATTAATATAAATAGATTTATGGTTTAAATTAGGACAAACTTAGGGTTCACTTTTATTAGCGTTTCAATATATTTACTTCTTTTGATTGTGAAACACATTTTGGGTATGGTTCTAACTTCTAAGTGAGTTTTTGAACTCCAGGAATAAAAACCTAGCTGCGCCCTTGGTTTTGAACATTAGTGTATTTTATCCTAATTTATGATTTGTTTTAGTTCAAATTTGAAAGAATATGAAAATACATGCCCATGGAAAAAATAGATATAATACTCAAATAGGGAAGATGTGTTGACTGACTGACCAAAAACCACAAAATAATCACCAAAAAATGAAATTAACCAAACCAGACCTATTCAAGTGAAATTGACACTTCAAAAAGATCTCACGTACCTAGCACGCTTGGTCTCTTGTTCGCTCTTCATTGGTAAGAGACCTCCATCAAAGACAAGAATAGGTGTAACACCATAATGCCGCAGCAAGTTCACTCTGTGCATACAGTAGTCAATATGCCTGAAATATCAAACACATAAAAACGTGCATGTTAGATTTAAATGTATCCCCACCATCCATGGCAAAAAAAAAAAAAGAGTTAATTGTTTCGTCGAATCTTATTTCATTATTGGAGCAAGGAGTACTTGCTAACAAGCCAAATACAATATCCTTTCATCCCAATGGCAGAAACTCGTTGCGTCACAATCTGAATTTTGGAAGGACAATGGAAAAAAGTACAGGAAAATACTTTAAAAACTCCCCAGATATGATCTTTTGAATCATTACCCATTCAATTTTGCCATTCATCCATGGAGCAACAAGCAAGCTTTTTCTATTCATTTACATTGTGTTTGGTTCATGGATTTGGAAGGAAAAGGAAAAAAGTGTGTGACGGTGTGTAAAATCTAACTATCTTTCATCCATCTTTTCTCTTTCATTTTCCCAATCCCCATCAAAATACACGAACCAAACACAGCATTAGTATTTTCATATCAGCTTACTCTCTTTTTAACCATTGAACAACCTCAAATCTTTTGCAACTCTTCTCTTGCCACAAACAGAAACAAACAACAAAAAAATATTATAAGCTAATCATAGAATCAAATTCAAATCCGCATTAGAATTTATTCAAACCAAAAAACCCATTTTCACTTTTATATTTCAGTTTCAACAGCTTACTTCTAATTGCTACTCCACAAATCAAAAATTACATATGCATCAAATAATACAGGATCAAAGGAAAAATTCAGAAATGAGGGTGTGAAAGTGAAATAAAAAATAAAAAAAAAAAGAGTAGATATGGAAATGGATAGAAAGAAATGTACTTGGACGTGGGTTGGCCGTTGCAGAGATCCTTGCTGCAAGAAAGGGCACCTTTGTGGAGCCAAGAATAGGTGTCAATGGCGACGGAACAGCCATTGAGGTCCTTGCTGTGGATTGGGACCATTATTGATTTCAACAGGGGCAAAAGCCCTTGTATCCCCATCTTCTCTCTCTCTCTCTCTCTCTAGCCCTCTAATGTCATCTAATCGGGTCTTTCTTTCGGATGTCAGAGCTCAAGATCAATGGGATCGAGCTCTGACCTCGATGAGTGCCCTAATATGGAGTTTCATCTCCCAACCAAGCCAAAGGGGAGACAGAAATGGCGGGAAGATTTTGGGGGAAATAAAATGCAAATGTATGAGGATTTCTTTTGGGGGGCTAATTACATCCCCCTGAATGTCAAAAATAAAAAAATACAAATACAAATTCATAAAAAAAAAATTATAATTTTAATATATTAATATTTATAAAATTTATCACTCATTTTAATTACTTTTTCAAAACTCCATTCATGTGATATATCTATTTTTTTTAATAAAAAAATTGAAATTAAAAAAAATAAAAATAATCTTAGGACAGTGGAGTGGGGAAAAAAATTACAAAAATATAAGGGGAATAAACTCATTATGTGGTGGGGTGCAAGCTAAAAATTATAGGGGGTATTTGTGCTCTTTTTTTTTTAACCTTCTTTGAACAGTAATTTTTCCTTTTTAAAACGAATGAACGAGTGTAGTCAAATAAGCATGTTTGATAAAACTCAACATTGAAAATTTCAAAATTAAATGTTAGCATTTGGTAAAGGAAATTCTATGAGTATGTACCATACACATCCCTAATTACGACATTTGTGATCTTTAGTTATGATTTATTGTGATATTAGTTATAATATTATTTTAGTTATATTCAAGAGTTCTTTGATTATACCCTATTCCCTATGTGGTGCTTGGTTATAATTCTTCTTCTTCTTTTTTAATTATGGCTTTCATAGGATTAAATTATGACATTTGTGGTAATCAACTAAAAATGTGTACTATATCATTATCCGTTTGGTAATATTTATATTTATATTTTTTATATATATATTTATAGAATTTTTAAAAATTGTAAATATAAATTTGTTTGGTTTTTATTTTTGTTTTTAAAAAGTTGTTAATAGCTTAGAGCATCCCCAGCGGCCTCTCCAAATTGTTTCCTTACCTATTTAGGGGGTTGGAACTCCTTTATACCTCCCCATCAACTCCCTTATAAGCCATCCTAAACTAATATTTGCCACAATGACTCCCTACAAATAGGGAGTCACTATAGCTCCCTCATATCTGACAAAATTGCTTCGCCAATCATCCACCGGGACGTTCGGCCGGTTGACCGACTGGTCACCCCTTAGTCACTGCTCTCAAAAAAAGACACCAAAAGCACTGATAGATGAGCTTAAGAATGATGTCAATGGGTGATGAGCCATTGTACCCAATAGCTCAATAGTTGTTCTAATAGATGAGCTTAAGAATGGTGACATTCAACTTCTGCTGAATTCAATTCGGAGTCTATCAACAATTGCACATGCTCTTGGGGAGGAGTGAACGCGCAAGGAATTGATTCCATTTTGAGCGAAAACAACGATGATGATGATGATGAAGTGCTTCTTGCTATGGCAGAAGAGTTGGGTGTGTTTATTCCTTATGTTGGCAGAGTGGAGCATGCACATATTTTGCTCCTACCTTTGGAAATTCTTTGCACTATTGAGGAATCCTGTGTGAGGGACTGGGTTGCTGAGTTCAAATTTATCTGGGAAGTGTACATCAATTTCTCATGACATTTTTTGTGAAGAAGTGGAATTGGGTATTTTTAATGTTCATATCTTTAATTTCAATCCAAAAAGAAGATGAAAAAGTGAAAGAATAGGGAAAGAATATTTTAATAATATTTTAGGAAAAGAATAGGGAGTTTGATGGAGAAAGTAAATGAAAAAGTGATTCCTAAAATAGGGAATGAATTTTTTAATAATATTTTAGGATAAAATTTAGATAAACTATTGTGGATGCTCTTCCAAGGCCTCATTTGGGAAGTAAGTTGGGACTAATAGGTTAAAAAGTCAATCAAACAAAATGTCATATCTAAACCATAATCATTTTACTTTTTCTCTCATAAAACTCCAAAAAAACCAAAAGTTCTTCACAAACAAAACTTTTTTAGCCAGGCTAAAATAACCAAAAAATCAAGCTAAAAAAGTTTTTCCCAAATAAAGGCAAAATTTATTAAATTTTATTTTGTAAATTAAAAGAAAAAAATTGTTTATATTTAAAGTGTTATTTTAGTTATATCTAAGAGTTCTTTAATTATACCTTATCCAAAATTTTCAAGTTAAAAAATTGTTGAAAATTCAAGTGTTAAATCAAAATAAATTATTTAACATGTTCAATATCAAATTTAAAATTTATTATTTTTAAATTTTATTTTTGTTACTTTTGTTATTGTAGTGATGGAGATGTCGACAACTATGGTGTAGTAGTTGTGGTAGTAGAATGGTAGTAGTGGTTATGACAGTAATGGCGATGACGGCAGAATTAGAGGATTGTGGCAATTATAGTTGTGGTGGCGGTAGTGGTAGCGATTATGGCAACAATAGTAGTAGTCGTAGTAATGGTAATGCCTATGGTGACGATGGCAATGCTAGTGGAGATAGTGATAGTGAAAATTGTGATAAAAAGGTTTTGGTGTGATGGTAATAATGGTGATAAGGAAAAGTCTAGGAGCATAACTACCAAACACAGAATGGGACACATATGTCTCACATGGGGTGGATCTCACATGTAGGTTCCCCCCATGTGAGATATATATGTCTCATTATGTGTTTGGTATTTGTGTTCCTAGCGTTTCTCTAGTGATAGTGGTGGTGGTGTAGTAATAGTCATGATGAAGTTGAACTAAACCTTTCTTTAAATTGCATTTGAAAATTGTTGAGTTTATCAGATAAAATACCATTGTTCAACGGATGTGTATTAAGCACATATTGTAAAATAATGAGAATCGGTATGAGTTGCCCTTTGTGCAATTTAAACATCATGATTTTAAATTGGTTGTTGCGGTGAATCCAGATAATGTATATAAATGATGATTAATTTTGCTAGGGAGTCCTTGGTAAAAGACTAAAAGCCCGCGTGGAGTAGGTACCCATTTGTCCTTCTGATTAGTCCCGGTAAAGTGAGGGTGATTAGGTGGTACTTAGCGATGACAACTAATAGAGTGGAGCTTATAATAGTCCATTGGTTGATTAGGTGATGGTCAACTATGACCATTGGCAGAGTAGTGCTTATGGTAGCCTACTGGTTAATTAGATGGCGCTTAGCGATGACCATTGATAGATACATGTACCTTGATAGGATTCATCGAAATAAAACGATGATTCGGATTATGAAACAATATTTCATCAAAATTATGATAACTTGTGAAACAATATTTAAGAATGATTTGAGAAATCATAGAGCATCCAATACATATGTCTAATCATGATCATGTACTTGTGTAGATGCATATTAGTTAGTAGAAAGATTATCCTACTAGATTATATGTTTACCATACATGTTTAAAATCCTTTTTAGGTATTAATGACTAGACACGATAGTGAGTGGCCTTGGACTTATGCAAGAGCTAGATGAAGCTCTCATGAGTTTTTGGCCAATGACCTTTATGTTTTATAAGCCGATTGCTTTTATATTTTGTAAGTGTTAAACCCTTTATAATTGATGTAAGCCTAAGAACATTTCTTTTGTAGAGACCCCAACTTTTGTAATTACTTTTGAAACCTTAACCTTGAGATTATTTCAATTGAGACCTTGAATTTTTACCTTATCGCAAATTAAACCCTAAAATCAAAACACATCACAGTTGAATCCATATAAACCCTAATCAATTTCAGCAGCTTAGTAATCATTTTTTTAATCCCTAATATTACTTATTAAACCCTCTAATTATAGACTAATTTCTAGTTATCACCGTTTCCACTTTTTATTCTAAGCGAAGTAGTGCAATCCGAATTATCTTTCCTATCTCTATTTTAATTAATTCTACACTTGAAATAGGTATTTTAATTTAGTCCATACCCTCATACTTCATTAATATTGCAAATTCAACCCTAAATTCATTACTTTACATATATACTTGTACACTTCATTATAATAGTAATTTTTCACAAATATCAACAATATTTTAAGATGTATTTGTACCCAAAAAAAAAATGTGGAAAATCCCCTCAAAGATCACGTGGTTGGCCTACACCTCATGGAAGATATGTGAAGTACTTCTGAAACATATTGCTTGAATCATGGAAGAAAGTTTGACCATAAGCCTTGAACCTTGGGAATTTGTCTTGTACCAACCATCAATTTAGTTCCATTTAAACTAAAGGGCAAATTACCAACACCCCCCTCAAGGTTTGACTAAAATACGGATTCCCCCTTGAGGTTTGAGAAATTACATCCTGCCTCCTGAGGTTTGTATTTGCATAACAAATTGCCCCTCATTTGTTATGCAAATATAAATCTCAAGGGGCAATTTGTAATTTCCCAAACCTCAGGGGGAATCTATATTTTAGTCAAACCTCGAGGGGGGTGTTGGTAATTTGCCCTAAACTAAACTAGAACTAAATAATGATTTAAACCATATTTAGACTACTTAATCAACCTCCATTTCATTACTTTCCAACCAAATCCAAATCTAATCCATTCAATTCCAACCAATGGCACTTTAGACCTTTCACCACTTTTCTCTTATAAATAGAACCACCCCCACAGCATGTTTTACACACTCAAACACATACTCACACACACCCATGGCTGGACAGAAAGAGAGGAGAGCAAGTGCGAGCTTGGAGGAAGAAAGAAAGAGAAGAGATGAAGCATTGTCCCACCTTAGCAACCCTTAGCAGGAAAGTGAGCCACACAACACTCTATTCTTTTCTTTTCCCTTCTAAATACATGTTATTATGTGCCTATAATATCAAATTCATATGTTCTTATATAGATTTCATGTGTTTATATAGGTGCGATCGAGTATTGTTTTGTGTCCATTCTTCATTGAAGTAATCTCACAAATTTTAATTCATTTAATGCACCATTTTTAAAGGCACACCTTCAAACTAAAAATCTAAGTTTTTAGCATATCATTAGGAATACTTTTATCATATGAGATATAACACCCTGAATAATACTATTTACGAAAATCATACTATTATCTATTTTTGAATACCTTAAGCCAAATTAGTTATCTTATTATATAAAATAGTTAAATTAACGGTTGGAAAGGATCGTAGTTAATAAGTTTTGGGAACAAACTTCTATTTAGAAGGAGAGAAATGTGACACTTCAAATGTTTAATTAATTTGATAATGAAAAATAGTAATAATATTAAATATTTAACTTTATAGTTATACGTGGTAAAATGTAATTTAATTTAAAATTAGGGGACATTGTGTTTTACCAAAATATAACAATGTAATTATTAGATTAGTTGGGCCAAAGTGAAATTTAGGAGAAAGGTGACAATTTGGCTGGAGACCTCCAAATTGAGCCACTTGTGCAAGTTATGATTACAAAACACAGGTAAGGATGTGAGTCATTGCTTGGGCTCAAGTATAAAAGGAAGTTAGAGTAGCAAGCAAATGCAACACAATAATAAATCCACAAAGTAGTAAGCAAGGAGAGATGCCTCAAAGAGATCAAAGAAAATAGGAAATAAATAGTAAGAATCAACATTAAGGGTGAAGTTTATTATATTTTGATTTATGATAAATTATTTTATGTAAATTATGTTTGAGAGGGTAATTTATATTAATAAATTGGGCCGAGCTAGGTGTTGGGCCGAGATAAGCCCAATTCGAAAGAGAAGTAGAATTACTCCGGTCCGAAAGAGAAGAAGGATGACTACGGTCCCAGAGGGAAGCAGAGTTACTCCGGTCCGAAGTGGGGTAGACCGGTCTTAATAAGATGCCTTGATGTTAGTCCGGTCGTAGCCATGGTGGTTAGTCCGGCCGAAGTAAGATCTGGTTGATATACTCGGTTGAGAATGTATTATTGGTAGCCCGGTCTTAAGCGGTTACTTCGGTCGGAGCGTGTGTAAAACCGAGGTAAACCATGGTTCTGAAAGTAGTTCGCCTTAACTCCCTTATGGATAGCTCGGTCTTAGTATGGGAAAGCCGAGGTAAGGGAGAGTATAGTAAGGGCCGAACTAACAGGTACTCCGGTCGTTTGGAGTTCGGCCATAGAAAGACCATCTCACTTGGTTTAAGCAGTGAGGGGGGTGTTGGAGGATAAGCATTATCTTCCATGGATTTGAATCCTAGGAGGACTCTACATGGAGGAGTTAGAGTCCTACTAGGATTGTGCCACGCGAAACCTATATAAGCTCACCAATATCACCTATGAAGAGGTAATGCAATTTTTGTTCCCTGACTACATTGAGCTTTTGCCTGTTTGTCTTGCTTACTGACTTAGGCATCGGAGGGGTTTTCCGGCACACACCCGCCGGCCAGCTCAAGTTTGAGTTTTCAGGTGACAGAACGACGACGTGCAGAGGAACACAGGCTTGATCAACAGGATTATACGTGAAGGTGAATCTCTTTCCCGTACAATTGGCGCCGTCTGTGGGAAAAACAGACAAGAACAACCTCTTGATCAAGTGTTTTTCTCTCAAAATTCGATGGCCAACAATGAAGAACTGCCTCAGTCCGCCATTGACGGACAAACCCCAGACGGAGGTGCAAGGCGTGAAGGCCTACCTTTGGTCCCTCCCATGGCGAACCTCGAACCACAGAGCCAAAATTCCAGGAGGGATGCAAGGGGACGAAGGAGGAATAGCAGCCCTCATCTCTCTCGTTCGCAAAGCCCAGAAAGGCAAAGGCGCAGGGTTGATCCTCAGGCCTTGGAGGATCGCGTCAAAGCACAAGACGAGTTGATACGGCGGATGGCGGCAGACATGGAATCTCTCAAACGTCAGGTGAAAGGAAAAGAAGTGGCGACAGGAGAGGGGCGCACAAACAAGACGCCCCCTCGCCACTCAGAGGGTCGTAGTAGGAATTCTACACCCTCCCAGGCAGAAGAGAGAAGCCTCAGGACAGGCGATACGCAATCAAGATCTTCCAGAACTCGTCACTCCAGGTCTGAGAGGGCGAGATCTGAAAGGTCTTACACGGAAGGAAGCACATACTGGCCTTCGCATACGCACCAAACAAGGTCCAGACAAACGGAGTTACCCAGGTCATCCGACCTACGAACCGTGCTAGAAGAAAAGGCACGACGCCGGGAGGATGCCAGGGCGCGTGATCCACATAGAGTTTCGGCCTTACAGTGGTTGGCTCCTCGGACGCATGGAAGCGTCGAGGTTGGAATGCCACAACCGCGCCCAGCCTACGAACCAACGGACAAAGTATTGGCAAGGCTGCAGACCTCACCGTTCGTCCCCGCAATTGAGAACGCGCCTTTACCGTCAGGCTTTCTACAGCCGAAGTTCACTACATACGAGGGGAAGACGGACCCCTACTTGCACTTAAGCCACTTCTGCCAGGTCATGGCTGTATACCGGCGGAACGAGGCCTTAATGTGCATCTTGTTCCCCTCAAGCCTTGGTGACCTAGGCTTGACTTGGTTTGAGAAACTCCCAGAGGGCAGCATAGCCTCCTGGGCGCAATTGGCAGAAGCATTTGTCACAAGATTCAGAACAAACACTAAGACTCCGGTGGAGATCGACCAGCTACTCTCCATCGACATGGGCGAAAAAGAGACCCTGAGGTCATATAACAGCCGTTATTGGGAGACATTCAACCAGATTGGGGACTGCCCAACTAATCTCGCCATTGCGCAATACAAGAGAGGACTCCCAGTTGGAAACAGACTGAGGGATTCTATAACCATGACGCCACCTCTTACCATGGAAGCCCTGATGGAAAGAGTGCATCAGCACATCAGGGTAGAAGAGGATGGCGCCCGTGCCAAAGCAAAGTCTGGCACGACCGCAGCGCCAGAAAAGAAGGCCTCAGCAAAGGTCAATGCGGTAAATCGGCCGAACAAAAATGGGCGTGGAAGACGCGACAACGAAGAAGACCGAGACGAGAGGTGGTTGAGAGTCCGCACTGCCATCACCACGGTCTTCAAGAAGCCGATCTACCGAATACTTAGCGAAATTCGAGACGAACCTTTTGTCAAGTGGCCAGCCAAGTTAGGCGAGGCACAGAAGGACTATGACGATAGATCACGGTGCACCTTCCACAAAGAAAAGGGGCACCGAACTGAGAACTGCACCCCGTTGAGGCAGCATTTGGAGGAGTTGGTGGCGGCAGGCCACTTAGACAAATACATTGAAGGAGGGGCACAGCCAGCCCCCCAGGACCGTAATAACCCCAACGGAATGCCAATCGACGCTCCACCTCAAGGCATTATCAATGTGATACATGGAGTTTTCGAGCCTGAGCGTGTATGTGAGCTCAAAGGTTCAATCAAAAAGGCTGAGCACTTGAGGGAGGTACTAAGTGCCCAACCTGTCGTCAAGAAGGGAAGGACAGAGGCCACAAATGTTATGTCTTTTTCGGATAAAGACTTGGACAGAATATATTGCCCCCACAATGATGCCCTGGTCGTCACTCTCCGAGTCAAGGATTTTGACGTCAAGCGGATTCTGATTGACCAGGGTAGTTCGTGCGAAATCATGTATTATGAGACGTTCAAACAATTGAAGTTGCAAGATAAAGACTTAGCACCTGCGGTGTCACCTTTGATTGGATTTAACTCGATGCCAGAATGGCCAGTAGGCAAGATCATCCTTCCAGTCAGAGCAGGGAGTGTGACGAAGCAAGTAGAGTTCTGGGTGTTAAAGGTCCCATCCACCTATAACATCATTTTGGGCAGAACATGGCTGCACGCCATGCGCTCGGTGACGTCATCCTACCACCAAGTGATGCGGTTCCCCAACGACACCGGAGTAATAGAAGAAGTCTATGGAGACCAAATCATGTCCAAGCAATGTTTTGTCACAGTGAATGGAAGCCGCGCTGCAAAGGGGTATGTTCATTCAGTCGAAGAACCGGAGAGTAATGAACTATTCGCAGACGTCGGCAAAGCAGCAAGCCAGAAAGCAGTAGAAGACTTGGTGGAAGTCAGAATAGATGAAAAGAACCCGGATAAGTTCTTTCTGCTTGGTTCATCGTTGTCCGGCGCTGAGAGGTTAGAGGTCTTGGAATTTTTGACCTCTAACATCGAAGTGTTTGCCTGGACTCCATACGACATGCCAGGCATTGATCCCAACTTCATCTGCCACCAACTCAATGTCCACCCATCAGCCAGGCCAATCATTCAGCGCACCCGCAGATCGGCACTCCACCACGCCGAAATAGTGGCGGAAGAAGTGGGAAACTTGTTGGAAGCAGGGGCAATCAGAGAGGTGCACTACCCCAGATGGATCTCCAACACAGTCGTAGTGCCAAAGAAGAATGGCAAGTGGCGCGTCTGCGTCGACTATAAAACTGTCAACAAAGCATGCCCTAAAGATAGCTTTCCTCTACCACGGATTGATCAACTGGTAGACCTAACTGCGGGGCACAACCGACTAAGTTTCTTGGATGCATACGAGGCTACCACCAGATCGCAATGCATGAACCGGACCAGGAGGTCACATCTTTCACCACACCAAGGGGACTCTACTGCTACAAGGTCATGCCCTTTGGCCTAAAGAATGCAGGGGCGACATTCCAGAGAATGGTTACCAAGATGTTTGAGCCGTTGTTAGGCAAAACAATGGAGGCATACATCGATGATATGGTGGTCAAGAGCAAGGATGAGAATGACCACCTGAAGGACCTAAGTGAGATGTTTGAGATCCTGAAGAAGCATAAGTTACGCCTCAACGCGTCGAAGTGTGCTTTCGGGGTAGGATCAGACAAATTCTTAGGCTTCTTGGTGACCAACCGAGGTATAGAAGCAGACCCATCTCAGATCAAGGCAATACAAGATCTGGAGAGACCGAACTCAGTGAAAGAAGTGCAGCATCTCACCGGAATGGCAGCCGCGCTTAATCGGTTCATTAGCCGATCGTCAGATAGGCTACGACCCTTTTTTCATGCACTCAAGGCCAAGTTTCAGTGGGACGAAGAATGTGACCGAGCTCTGGAAAGCTTGAAGGAATACATGTCTTCTCCACCACTACTTGTAACACCAATTCCTGGAGAAGAACTCTTCTTATATCTGGCAGTGTCGCAGCACGCAGTCAGCGCGGTGTTGGTCCGTGCAGAAGGAGTCCAACATCTGCCCATCTACTATGTTAGCAAGACACTGCTGGGCGCTGAAACAAGGTATTTGCCACTGGAGAAACTGGCGTTAGCCTTGATGATGGCCTCAAGAAAGTTGTCGCACTACTTTCACGCCCACACTGTAGTTATCCTTACAGCCTTCCCACTAAAGGCTTTGTTTGAAAGGGCGAATTTCTCTGGGAGAATTCTGAAGTGGGCAGTAGAGTTGGGACAATACGACATCAAGTTCCAACCCAGAACCACAATAAAAGCTCAAGCATTGGCGGATTTTGTCGCAGAGTTCACTCTTGGAAGTCATCATATCTGCCCAGTCGACCTGACTGACTCAACCGAACTAGGGACAGAAGTTGACGTCGGAATAACGCAACCCCTGGTATTGGTTACCCAACCAAGTCCTAAGGCAGACCGGAGTAATACAAACAAGGAAGAAGTAAACCATGCTATACCAAGTCCAGACTCGCCAACGATGAAACACTTGGTGCAACAAGATGACAAGGGGCAGGCAGCAGGCCTGGACTTAGATGGCGAAATCAGTAGCATGGAAGACCCCAAGGCATCATCCGATCCCTCCACTTGTTGGAAGTTGTTCGTTGGGGAGATGTGGAAGCTTTTTGTGGATGGAGCATCCAATCGACATGGAGCAGGACTTGGCATAGTCCTCATCTCTCCAGACGGCCTGGTAGTGGAGCAGGCAATCAACCTTGGCTTCCCAGCATCAAACAATGAAGCGGAGTACGAAGCGCTTCTTGCAGGACTCAAGTCAGCAGCCTACATGAAGGCCACCGAACTTATGGTCTACAGCGACTCACAGTTGGTGGTAAATCAAATTTCTGGCGATTACGAAGCAAAGGATGACAGAATGGCTAAGTACCAAGAGCTAGTCAGAACCGAGATCAAGAAGTTCGAAGTGGTAAGGATAGAACAGATTGGCAGGGAGGAGAACAGCAGAGCAGACGAACTAGCAGGTTTCGCTTCAATGGCGGATACCTCCATCCCACATCCTCTGTTGATCGACTATCTGCCTAGACCAAGTATTGAAGACCCAGAAGCAGGAGAAGTATACTGCGCCGATCTAGGTCCTTCTTGGATGGATCCTATTATCTTGTTCCTGAAAGACGGCACCTTACCAGAAGACAAGAAGGAAGCCAACAGAATCAGAGCAAAGTCGCAGCGATTTTGGCTCTCTCCATCCTTGGCATTATACAAGAAGTCGTTCACAGGACCTTACTTAAAGTGTGTGCACCCCAGCAAAGTGGAAGCATTCCTGTTCGAAATACATGAGGGTGTATGCGGCAGCCATCAAGGAGGACGATCATTGGCATACCGAGCTATTTCACAAGGATACTGGTGGCCGTACATGCAAGCGGATTCAGAGAAGTACGTCAAAAAATGTGAAAAGTGTCAGAAGTTTGCGCATCAAATACACCAACCTGCCAGAGAACTTCTACCTCTCACTAGTCCATGGCCTTTCGCAATGTGGGGCTTGGACATAGTGGGACCACTCCCAACAGCACCAGGCAACAGGAAGTTCTTTCTAGCGGCAACAGACTACTTCACAAAGTGGGTAGAAGCAGAAGCCTTGGCATCAATCAAGGAAAAAGACGTGAAGAAGTTTGTCTGGCAGAACATCATTACTCGCTTCGGCATACCAAAAGCACTGATCTCAGACAACGGCACGCAGTTCGATGGCAGAATTTTCAGAGGCTTTTGTGAGGAGTACAAGATAGAATTTTACAATTCTACACCGGCGTATCCCCAAGCGAATGGACAAGCAGAAGCTTCAAACAAGGTAGTCTTTGATGGACTGAAGAAAAGACTAGAGAAAGCTAAAGGCAAATAGGCAGAAGAACTCCCTCATGTTTTATGGGCTTACCGCACCACGCCTCGGCGATCGACAGGAGAAACACCATTTTCCTTAGCTTATGGCATGGAAGCAGTCATCCCATTAGAAGTCGGTCTCCCCACAATTCGGAGTGAAAACTTTGATCCAGACTTAAACGCCGAAGCAATAGCATTGGAACTTGATCTTGCGGAAGAAAGGAGAGACAGAGCTTTGGTTCACATCGCCTCCTACCAACAAGAGTTGTCTAGAAAGTATAACAAAACAGTGCATCCAAGACAGTTCAAGATCGGCGATTGGGTACTTCGCAAAGTGATGGGAAACACCCTAGTTCCAGGAGATGGCAAGTTGGGACCGAATTGGGAAGGACCTTACAAAGTGGTCGGCTTAGCAGGCAAAGGGGCATACCACTTGGAAGACAAGGACGGCAAAGCAATCCCAAGGCCTTGGAACACTACCAATCTCAAGTTATTTTATTTTTAGTTTTTTCTTTTTCACGAATGTGTAATTTTTTCCTTTCTCAATAAAACAAGTCGATTCTTTTCAGCATGGTTGTTTTTTCTGTAAAAGATAGTTTTGATAAGATAGGAGCAGTGTAAACTATATTCTAAGTTGGCTGGAAAAACCAACTTAGAGGTTGGCTGGATTAAACCAACACTTTATACTCTTCAGCCGAAGTATGGGTATGGCTGAAGAGTGGTTGGCTGGATTAAACCAACACCCTTCCTAAGCCCAGGATAAGGATCCAGGCTGCAGGACGTTTGGCCGGAATAACCAAACACTTTATTCTAAGTTGGCTGGAAAAACCAACTTAGAGGTTGGCTGGATTAAACCAACACTCTGTACTCTTCAGCCGAAGTAAGTTATATCGGCTGAAGAGTGGTTGGCTGGATTAAACCAACACTGTGTACTCTTCAGCCGAAGTAAGTTATATCGGCTGAAGAGTGGTTGGCTGGATTAAACCAACACTCTGTACTCTTCAGCCGAAGTAAGTTCTATCGGCTGAAGAGTGGTTGGCTGGATTAAACCAACACTCTGTACTCTTCAGCCGAAGTAAGTTATATCGGCTGAAGAGTGGTTGGCTGGATTAAACCAACACTGTGTACTCTTCAGCCGAAGTAAGTTATATCGGCTGAAGAGTGGTTGGCTGGATTAAACCAACACTCTGTACTCTTCAGCCGAAGTAAGTTATATCGGCTGAAGAGTGGTTGGCTGGATTAAACCAACACTGTGTACTCTTCAGCCGAAGTAAGTTATATCGGCTGAAGAGTGGTTGGCTGGATTAAACCAACACTCTGTACTCTTCAGCCGAAGTAAGTTATATCGGCTGAAGAGTGGTTGGCTGGATTAAACCAACACTGTGTACTCTTCAGCCGAAGTAAGTTATATCGGCTGAAGAGTGGTTGGCTGGATTAAACCAACACTGTGTACTCTTCAGCCGAAGTAAGTTATATCGGCTGAAGAGTGGTTGGCTGGATTAAACCAATACTGTGTACTCTTCAGCCGAAGTAAGTTATATCGGCTGAAGAGTGGTTGGCTGGATTAAACCAACACTCTGTACTCTTCAGCCGAAGTAAGTTATATCGGCTGAAGAGTGGTTGGCTGGATTAAACCAACACTCTGTACTCTTCAGCCAAAGTAAGTTATATCGGCTGAAGAGTGGTTGGCTGGATTAAACCAACACTCTGTACTCTTCAACCGAAGTAATTATATCGGCTGAAGAGTGGTTGGCTAGTAAGGTAAGATAGCCAAAACCGAGATCACAGTTCGGGCAAATTGAAGTTCATGAACAAATTCAATTCAAGTACAGGCAGACATTCAGAACCGAAACAAGAGTTGATAATTTTGGGAATACAATTGTGGGGCCGTAGCCCGGTTACAAGAGAGTTCAAGACAAAAGAAAGAAAAAAAAAAAAAGTACAAGTTCAATCAAACAGGTTATCTATCTCGGCATCCAGATCGGCCCCAAGGTCAGCACTTACTCTGGCATTTGCTGTTAGAGTAGTCTCGGTTGGAAGTTCGGGCGCCGCGTTTTCAACAACTGGATCCAACCGAGCTGATTGAGCGCCGGCTTGCTCTTGGATGGCCGGAGTCTCAGTTGCTTCTTCTTCATCATCATCTTCCTCATCAGATGAACCAAGAAACCGGTTCTGGATCTCGTCAGCATATTCCTTCAGCGAAGCCGGAATAAAGTACTCGGGAGCATTGTAGACCTCGGTTTCGGGTCCACAACCGAGCTTCTCCACGGCACTTCGCCAGCCACTCTTGAAGAATAAATCCTTCGCAGCTTCGCACTGCAGAGAGTAGCCAGCTTCAGCTTCCTTGAAACCTTCTTTGGAAGCGTTCTCAGCCTTCTGCTTCAGCTCAGTTATTTCGGCGTTCTTCTTGTTTTCAAGCTCCGCTATCTCCCACATATATTGGTCTTTCACTTCGGTCACGGCGCGCTGTTTGTCATTTTCAGCCGAGGTGACCAGCCCGGTCAGGCGAGCTACCTCGGCCTCCAGTTCGGCCGACCTTTGTTTGGACAATGCCAGCTCGGCCGCCCTGGCTTCGGCGTCCCTTATTGCGTGCCTGGTTGTTTTGCGAAGTTCCATTATTTGCCCATGGGCGATGGTGTTCTTCTGAATGGCCTGCAAAAGGATTCCTTGTCAGCCGAGCTAAGAGTTGGAAAAAATCAGACTGATGAAAGAAAAAACAGTACTGCTTACCAAAATCATGGACTTGGTGGATGACCGGATGGCTTTCAGCTCGGTATTTAGCTGTTTGTTATGATGCTCCATGTCTTTGGGAAGACAAACACCCCGGGCCAGGTTGAAGGCTAGGAGGTGATCCTTGTCAGCAACAACGGAGTCACTTTCGTCGATATCTCGGTTGTTGAAGACGAAGGGTGGAGCCCATTTGTTGATTGGCGTAGCTCGGTCAGAAGATTCCGGTTGAAGGTTGAGTTCGGGGCTCGGTGGAAGGATGGGATCAACCTCATCAACCAAACGCTGTTCGGTCTCAGTAGTCCGGGCGCGTTTAGCTCGGCGTGAGGAGGATGGTTGTTGTGAGGGAAGAGCTACCACAGCTTCAGTGGTTTGTTGGGTCGGTGGCACTTCGGCACTTGTGGTTGCGGTGAGCATGGCCCTCATCCTGTTCTTCTTCGCCATCTCTTGTTCGGCTGTTAGTGGCACGAGGACAATTTCTGGCAAGGTTGGGTCCGGTTCTGGTGGGTCTTCAAGAAGAAAGTCGGTCACCCTTGCTTTTCGCCGACCGGAGTAACGGTAAGTCGGTTCGAAGTCAAGGAGCTTAGCCCAACTTCTTTCCCGAACTCGTAGTGCGGCGCGTAAAAGACCGAGGTTGGGGTAGTTGTAGTTCGAGAGGAGATGAGCTTTATCTGCAAAAAGGGAACAAGTGTTAGTTCGGTTCAGAGTAGACAGCCGAAGTAAAGAAGAGAAAAAATATGAAATGCAACCGAAGTATGTATACCGGGCTCTCCGAATTTCCAGTTTATTCTCCAGCCAGGAATCTGGGCTTGAAGGTCTTCAAAATTCCCAGAGACCCAGAAGAAGTCGTCATCATTCAAGTCTTTGTCCGGTGTGTGTTTGATTATTTTTTCTCGGCCACGGCGTATTCTCAAGTAATAGCACCAGCCTTCATTCTTGGATCCTAATGAGTATTGGTGGAATATTTCGGCTAAGCCTAGGTTTAGACCGGTTTGACGGTTCAGGGCGTCTATGCCCATTATTATACGGTAAGTGTTGGTGGATAGTTGGGTTGGGCAAAGTCTGGTTTGCCTAAGAAATTCGCAGATTAAGGGCTGGACTGGGAATCGTAGTCCGGTCTCTTTTATTGACTGAATGGTGAAAGGGACAAAACCCTCGTTATTCCATGGGTCTACACCTCGGTCGGCTAGGGTAAGGTGTACATCATCTGGTATATGATGATCCTGGCGGAATTCGGCCAGACCACCTGGGGTTTCTACTAAGAATCTGTACTTCCCCATTTATTGAATAATTTATAAATAATTTATTTCGGTCGAGAGAGAGTGCTCAGTAGCTCGGTTGTGCGCAGTGGAGTGCCTGGCAACCTAAGTCTGCAAAGTGGAGAAACAAGGTGTTAAGCACAGAACATCGACCGTGCTACAAAAACAAAGCAAAGGAAGTGAATGGAGAGTGAATCAGAAATGAAGGGGTTTGTCGTTTTGTTCAAGGTGTAAGGCGGGAACTGTTCAAAAATTTCGGAGTACGAGGGCGGCGCGACAGTTGGGGTTGACCAATGAGAGCCTGCCACGTGTCATTGGAAGGACAATCGATTCAGTTTCTGCAAACTGAAGAGACGTTTTGACCGGACCCGCACAGTACGGCTCAAGTTTAGCTCGGCTGGATAAGCTAAATGGTTTTTAGCTCGGCTGGATAACTTAACTGGGTCTTATCTCGGCTGGATAGGCTAATCTGTGTTTTTATCTCGGCTGGAGAGGTTAGTCTAGCTCGGCTGGAAGACGAGTAATCCCTATCATGCTGTGCAGATGGAATTAAGGGGCAATTGAGAGGGTAATTTATATTAATAAATTGGGCCGAGCTAGGTGTTGGGCCGAGATAAGCCCAATTCGAAAGAGAAGTAGAATTACTCCGGTCCGAAAGAGAAGAAGGATGACTACGGTCCCAGAGGGAAGCAGAGTTACTCCGGTCCGAAGTGGGGTAGACCGGTCTTAATAAGATGCCTTGATGTTAGTCCGGTCGTAGCCATGGTGGTTAGTCCGGCCGAAGTAAGATCTGGTTGATATACTCCGGTTGAGAATGTATTATTGGTAGCCCGGTCTTAAGCGGTTACTTCGGTCGGAGCGTGTGTAAAACCGAGGTAAACCATGGTTCTGAAAGTAGTTCGCCTTAACTCCCTTATGGATAGCTCGGTCTTAGTATGGGAAAGCCGAGGTAAGGGAGAGTATAGTAAGGGCCGAACTAACAGGTACTCCGGTCGTTTGGAGTTCGGCCATAGAAAGACCATCTCACTTGGTTTAAGCAGTGAGGGGGGTGTTGGAGGATAAGCATTATCTTCCATGGATTTGAATCCTAGGAGGACTCTACATGGAGGAGTTAGAGTCCTACTAGGATTGTGCCACGCGAAACCTATATAAGCTCACCAATATCACCTATGAAGAGGTAATGCAATTTTTGTTCCCTGACTACATTGAGCTTTTGCCTGTTTGTCTTGCTTACTGACTTAGGCATCGGAGGGGTTTTCCGGCACACACCCGCCGGCCAGCTCAAGTTTGAGTTTTCAGGTGACAGAACGACGATGTGCAGAGGAACACAGGCTTGATCAACAGGATTATACGTGAAGGTGAATCTCTTTCCCGTACAATGTTTTACAAATTATATTAGTTTTTAAAGTATATTATTTGTAAATAAACCCTATTTGCTTAAAAAGGGAAACCTATGGATAAAATTGTTTATTAAATGTTTTTTTTTTGAGCAATTATTTTATAAGTACCACTACGGAGGTCCCATGCCTTGGGGACTTAAATAACCATTGGCCATCTGATTTGTCACTTTAGTGACCTTCTAATTGTCACTTTGGTGACCCTCTGGCTTGGAGCAAAGTGTTGTGCAGAGCAAAGTGTTACACTATTGTGGGAGCTACCTCTAGAGTCCGTACGAGCCACCTTTTGAGTCCATATATCTGTATCCATTGACTCTCTATTCTGTTCTATTCTGTTCTGTGCCATGGTTATGATTATTTTGCTTATATAATTTCTACATTATATTTCTATTATCTAAAATAATTTATTTATTTGAACCAAACTATTCACTGCTTAGCCTAAACAATTATCCATGGTAACTTTTATACCCTTATGCTCTTAGTATAATATTTATCGCTCTGCCATGTGCTAATAGTTATTAAACATTTTTAGGTGATGAGGCGTAGAAAGAGGTTTAACCCCTTGTTCATAAATTAGAAGTAGCAGGACTAGGACATGGAGTAGGCACAAGGCACTTTGTAATCATTGTTTAGCTCTGGCAATAAATAAAAGCTCCAATGTATATTTTTAGTAAAATAAATATGTGAGTACCCTTTTGTTTTATTCTGCTGTGTTATAATTTTTTTTTTTATTTACCCTTAATGACCTCAGTTATTGACTTGTTGCGACATCTAACCTCTAGATACGGGGGTTGGGTCGTGACATGAGAATTGTACGATTCCCATGGTTGCCTGTCTTTCTTCTAACTCTTTTTATTTTAAGTTTTGAGTATAAACAATCAGCATTTTCAACCAACTTTTAAAAATTCTAGAAAAATGTAGAAAAACCTTCTTGAGCTCATTTTTTAATCAAAATCTTCCTTAAAGTTTAATTTTCAAATAAAATTGGTTTTAGTGGAAATGAATGAGTAGTTTGAGAGAAAAACCAATTTTCATAGCTATTGACAAATCTGGATAGGTTTGGAGTGATTCATTAATAACTAAACATCTAGAAAGGCTATCTCACTTTCGTAAATTGATTTTGAAACTAAACAAAATTCTCTACAAACCCTAAAGAGGCCAAGTCTTCAGGACCATTAAAAATACCTCTTTGATAGTTATTTTCAAAATGATTTAAATCTGAAAATTGGTTGCAATTATTGTTTTCATGCTCTTAGTTGGTTGAATGTGCCCTCTATTAATTGATCAAGCTTTGACACGTCATCTATGTATATTTGTGGTTGTACTCCTTTAATTTTATGTCATGAAATGCTTATACTTGTGTAGTAGTTGTTATTTCATTAACTTGTTCAAACCCAAACATAACACACTTAATTCAACGGGAAACTTAATAAGGGTGGTGTTGGGTTGTCAATCACCATGGTAATTTTTATGAGATAATGACATGTTGATTTCAAATATTGATTAGTGGGATGTGTTTCCTATTCAAGGGTTAAGGATTGCGCAAGTGTGTTTTTGAACTCTAATGTGGCACGGGAGACATTCTGGCAGCTTAATGGAATTGAGAGATATAAGGCTGGCAATGAGGATTATAACGGTTCGGGTAAAGACTTGACCCGACCCTTTTATACTCTTTGATTTGGAGTCAGGTATCTATTATTGTTGTTTATATCTGTTCTAGTCCTATATTATCAATTCGGAGTTGAGAATGTAGTTTTGAGTTTGTTTTGAACAGGTTGGGCTTAGTATTTTTTGGGGAGATTCTGTCTGTTTGTTCTTAGGTTCACTTGAGCGGTCATTCATTTCTCCTAGATTTTGTGTTTGCAGTCTAGGATTCTGGAAGGGGGTCATTCTTCACTCGAGCAGTCTATTTATAGTTTGAAATACTAAGAGTTCATATTTGGTGCTCGAGCAATGTTTTGGTCGCTTGAGCGATCTGTTCTGCAGGGTTGATATTCTGGAAGTTTGGTTTCTCTACTTGAACCGTGTTTTGGTCACTCGAGCGATGTCCTATGCCTGACGCTCAAGCGATGTTTTGGTCGCTCGAGCGGTCTATTTGTATAAAGCTGGAGGAAAATATATTTTCTTTCACTTTTTTTAATCTCTCTCTCTCTCTCTCTAAAAGGTTCCAAAATCTAGTTTCTTTCCTCCATCACTAACTTTCTAGTAGAAAACTTTCAATCTACTCAAATCCATGAATCTCACCACCTTGGTGCCTTGGGGTAAAAAGTAGAGCTTGGGAAGATGATCGTTCTAATCTAATAAAGTTCAAGTTTCGTTTCTGTCAAATTTTGAGATTTCATCCCTCTTTTTTTCTGCTTTTGAGGTAGGGATTTCTTTAGTGTTTTTGCATGATGTTTGGCTTTGTTATGTGCTCTTTGAATAGTGTAACATTTTGTGATATTTAGGGTTTGATTTGGATTTGGTTTGGGTTTGAAATAAGTTATAAAAGTGGAGTTTTTGGATGGGTTACTTTGAATGGTTGTTGGGATGGGTATGTTGATGAGTAATGTTGGAAATTATGGAATTTCTCTTAAATGAGGCTTTTTGAAATAAACAGATATTGTTTTGAAAGTATGAAAATTGATGGATTTATGAAGGAATGTTATCATTCTTGATTGGATTGAAAAAGTGGAGTTTGAACATGTATTATTACTCCTATATTGAAATTCTAAAATTTATATATGTTTGCTTGAAATTTATTTTTGAATAGAGATATCTATTTTGGCTATCAGTGGAAGATAACATTGATTGTTGTAGCAATGGCATGCGAACTAGGTAAACTAAACAAACCACTTATGCATTTCATTTGAACAATTGATTTTGTCATTAAACATTAAAAATGTATAATTTTGAGAAAAATTGATGAATACTTTGGTGAATCTGGTTAGGAGGTGTGGTTGTGATTATTATTATGTTGGCTTGTGTGTCTTTGGTGAAAGTCTAGAAACCCGCACGGTTAGATGTCAATCCTTCCAGTTAGTATCGATAAAATGACTTTTGGTAGTGCTTATATAGCCTACTGGCAGACACGTACATAGAGATTCCCAATGTGTGTATCCACTGCCCTATTTTTTATGTTTTTGGAAGTAACGTTTTATGAATTGCATCATAAACATGGAATTGCATTGTTTGAAAGAGAAAAGGGTATTGTTTTGGTAAATGACATTCATATGCCTTCACCATATGGTTTTGTTAAGCATTATACAAAACATTAAATTTATCTCTATTGAGCGTTTTCTCACCCTATGTGGAAACCAACTTTTAGGTATTGATGGTATGCCTCCGCCAAGGAATTAGCTTAGGAAGATCGTGGAGCTGAAGGCTCGTTTATTTATTCTTTTTGCTTTTGTAAATATCTTCTGTACAAGCCTAGGGCTTTTATTTATATTGGGCTTGACCTACTTTTGTTATAACTAAGTATCGTCTTGGAAGTATGAAGCCATTAAGGTATGAACTCATATTTATTTCTTTTCATTTTTATATATATCTGTCACATGCTATAGATTCATAATCTAGGGTTAATGAATGTATTAATGCAAGTGACATCTTTTGTAATATCTCAAAGGAATTAATGAATGAATGATCGTTCTGGAAGATTCTTTAGTTATTGGACGATTGAGAGATTTATTATTAGTAAGCTTTCGCATATCTATTGAGTATGATGAGGGTATTTGTTGTCTTTATTTTCAGGGCGCTACAGTCTCACACGGGGAGAGTATCTTTGGAAGCCTGTTCCCTTGGGCCAGGCTATGATGTCACCACTCAGGCATGTGACCTATGTGCGTGAGTATCATTGGTAATTGTGCGATAAGCGATACACTGGTGGTTATGCAGTAAGCGACACATTGGAAATTATTTTAACTAAAGGCAGTTAGAATTGCCCGTGACCAATGTTAATTGTTGGGTAGAAATGACATTCCACATGGAGTTGCCTAAAACTAACATGATTGACTGTTATTTTTGAGAACTGAAATTTATTATAAATTTTGCTTGATTATTGCTTCCGATGTATATTATGATCCTGTCATTATTGTGTATTAGATTAGAAAAAAAATACGGGGTATGTGTGAGTTTACTAGGCATTCCATGCCAGGTGCTGAAGAATTTTATCTAGAAGACGGTGCCGAGGAAACCCTTGAAGACGTATGGCTTCCTTAGAATGATTATAAGACTCATTTCATTCATGCTTATTTTGTAATCAGATTTTTTATTATAATATTGATGAAACCTCTTATTTTGTAACTAAGGCTTAACATTTGTAATTATTACCTTTTTCTTATATATACATATATAGATTATCTTGTGTAAATCTATATTTTATTTTATTTTATTTTTTTCCGTCAACTTATGTTGTCTTTGTGTAAACCTATACCTTGCAAAAATATGTCAAAACAGTAGTTTTGCTATCTAAGGAGGTTGGACTTTGAAATGAGGCTATATTGACTCCTCCGATCTTTCTTGGGATCATATTCAGTTATTGACCAAATGACTCATTAGTGACGTTACTTAGACTTTATCCATAGAGGCTCTAGGACCAGACCCTTTTACGCTATTTGATTCGAGATCTAGTACTCATTGTTGTTGTCTATACTCCTTTTTGTCTCGATTGTTGGTTAGGATTGGTTGTTTGAATTGTTGGGTATGTTTCAAACAAGTTGAGAGTTAGTATTTTAAAGGAATTTGTGTTCGTTTGTTGTTGAGTTCACTCGAGCGGTCTTTTCTTCACTCGAGTGGTCTTTCGTTTCTTCCAATTTACATGTTTGCAGTCTGAACTTCTGGAAGAGGGTGTTCTTCACTCAAGTGGTCTCTTTGCGGGTCTAAAATTCTGAGAGTGGATCATTCTTCGCTCAAGCAATGGTTAGCTCGCTTGAGCAATCTACTCTACAGGGTTAAGGTTCTGGGAATTTGGTTTCTTCGCTCAAGCCATGGTGTGGTGTTCTGTGTTTGACGCTCGAGCAGTGTTTTGGTCGCTTGAGCGGTCTGTGCGTATAAAGGTACGAGAAAAAAATATTTTCTTTCACTTTTTGCTTTCCTCTCTCTCTAAAAATTTTTTGAGCCATTTTCTTCACTCTCTCTCTAAAACTTTCCCCATACACCCAAATCCTTGAATCTCATAACCTTGGTGCTTTGAGATAAAAGGTAGAGCATGACGAGGTGGTCATTTTAATCTGACAAGGTTCAAGAACGAACTGTGTTGATTTTGGGATTGTCCTTCCTCTCTCTTTCTTTCTTGATGTAGGTATTTCTTTAACATTTATGCATGATATTTAGCTTTGTTATGTGTTCCTTGAATAGAGTAGCATTTTGAGATATTTGAGTTTGATTTGGGTTTGAAATGAGTTATAAAATAGGGGTTTTGGAATAGGTTGTTTTGAAAGGTTGTGAATATGGGTGTGTTGATGAGAAGGGTTAAAATCTTGAAAACCTCTCTATAAAATAAGTTCTTGAAAGAAATAGATATTGTTTTGAAAATCTTGGAAATTATTGGTTTTTAGTAAGAATGAGAATAATGAGAAATGTTTGGATCCTTATTGAGTTGGAAAGTGGAGTTGGAACATGTATTATTACTCCTATATTGAAATTTTGGAAATTTATATCTGTTTACTTAAATTATCTTTCGAATAGAAATATTTGTTTTGGTTATAAGTGGAGGATATCATTGATTATTGTAGTGAGTGCATGAGAACTAGGTTAACTATAACGACCCTAATTTTCATAAATGAAAATAACGAGAATAACCAATAATATCGGGTTTACTAAGATCCGAATAATTCCATAAATTGAAATAACTTGAATTACTGAGGTTCTAATACGCAAATACAATCGTTCACGATAACAAACTGGGAAATGTCTCAATAATTATTACAACAAATTTATTCTACAAGCTAATAAAGGGAAATATAAATGCTCGAACGTCTAAGTCAACCAAGGCTCCACAAATTCCTCTACATTGCCCTCCGCTAGATCCAACTCTTCAGTACCTGGCATAAAACGCCAGGCCAATACAAAGAAAGTCATGAGCTTGATAGCCCAATAGAATATTATAACACGATAGTCAGCCCATCTTGATAATACAATTATATGCATAGTATAATAATCAACATAATTAAATAAATGAGGGTAGGACAAACAAAACACTTAAAGATAATAATTAATCATGTTAGCTTTCAACAAGTCAGTACTTCTAAGCAACTCTCCGTAGAGCGCTGTTCTTACCCAACCACTAAGTAATGGACACAAGGCTATTCGGACCCCTCCTTGGTCCTACATCGGATCCAGTACCATGGATGCCTACACCTTGGGTTATATACCAGAACCTAACATCAATGGACCGCCAAGAATCACGGCCTTCCAGAGGTACTCTCTCGATGTGCGACCCTTACTGCCCCCCTTATCCACCATAAATCCGCAATGATCATAATACACCAAGTGCCATCTTAAGTTAACGTGACACACTTGCGCAAGAATTCCAGAACAGAGCTCACTCTGTTAATAATAACCACCAATTTTCTCCAAATCACATTACAGGAACATATCATAGGATCACAGATCATTCAAAAACCCAACCACCCAGTTAGTTCAGATTTCAACCTCCAAATTAGTAGTAACCATGTATAATGTGGACAATATCATTTGTAACATTAAACCACATAAATCAGATTCATAATAAACAATATACCAAATAATGGACAAAATGAAGATGCACAAAAATAACACATATCATTACCAATCTTCCAAATTATTTCCAACAAATTTCAGTACAGGTGATCCAAGTTTGTAAAATCAAAAGAAATACAAAACAGTGTCAAACTTGGTTGATTATGGATTCTAAATTTAGATAAACATGTTAGGAAGAAGTTACTAAAAGGGATTGAAGACTAAAAATTAGTTTTAGCTAGAGAATTTATTTTTGGACTCATCATGTTTGGTTCCATTTTTCTAAACCCATTTTTTTGAAAATTTTGAAGTTTTTGTTTGGTTATTTTGAAAATGGGATAAAGTTTTCAGAATCTTGGTAAAACTTTTGGATGGAAATTTGACAAAATTTTGGAATGTGACAAGTTTGACAACTTTTCAGAATCTTTTTTAGAATGTGACAAATTTTTATTTTTTTTAATTGGTCAATGTATCTAGTCCTCTCTCCCAATTTTTGGAGGGAAATTTGACAAATTTTTGGAATGTGACAAATTTGACAACTTTTCAGAATCTTTTTCAGAATGTGACAAATTATTTTTTTTTAATTGGTCAATGTATCTAGCCGTCTCTCTCAATTTTTGGAGGGAAATTTGAATTTGCATAGTGAATTTTTTTGAAAACCAAACATATATCCATTTTCAAAACAAATTTTTCAAATCACTTTTCCAAAAAATAACTCAAAAAATGAAACCAAACATAGTGGTATTTTTAAACAGAGGATTTAGGCAACTTCAAAACAGGGAGTTCAAGTTTGAAAAATGAAAAAACACTACAAATGACATCAAACAGAAGTGAGATTTATATTTTTTCTAGATATCCGATTTAGAAATACTTTTTTAGAGAACTTGAAAGCTAAAAATCTTTTTAACATGGAGAAAACATTTTTCTAAGAAAAGTGGACAAAATCTGTCACAGTTTGGCAAAACTAATATTACTCATTCGATACTGATCGGTTTTCAGTGAAATTAGTGGTAAATGAAAGATAACTCAAAATATTAACTTTCCCAGGTAGTCTTGCATGAATATAAATTTTGTAGAGAAAATGACATTCGTTTGAAATAGCTGTCTCTGTGGGGTTATTTGCAGTAGTTTAGAAAATAATTGTTTTGGTTGTAAAATACTCCCCGATGGTTCCATAAAAATTCAGAGAAGTAAAATATATGCTAAACAAGCTCATGTAATTTCAAATTTTACACATAAAATTTCTAGAATTTATTAAGGCTTTTGTAAACAAATCAAAGATCAAAATCATGCTGAAAATCATCAGTAGTTTTTTCTTCTTTTCCTTACCTGAGATATCATATCAAATAATAAGACTTAATTTCACATGTAGCATATATATTATAAACAAAATTAAACATATATCTAAGGACGGTGATAGTTGTAGATCCTACCTTAAGACTTGCACAAAACTTGGCTAAGCATGGAAACTCCTTCCTTTGATAAAATAGCTAACTCTTCCCTAATTCTAACTCTGAAATTTTTTTGTGAAGATAAAGAAGTAGAATGTGGAAGGAAAATGAAATATGTGAATTCTTTCTTAACTAGACTAGTATATATAGGAAGAGAAGATAAAGAGAGTACTCATGATTGATGTGTTGGAAAGGAAGAGAATAATATGAGAGATAGTGGGTAATTATGATGGAGGTGAAGGAATAACATGGATGATAGTGGATTGGCATCAAAAGAAGTGAAAGATGAAAGGCTAAGTATGATTGATGAGTTGGAAAGGAATGGAATATCATGGGTGATTGTGGAGATAAGTTGATGATATGTGATGATATTGGTTTTAATGATGATGGGGTGGTGAAAGGGGTGAGTTGGTGAGTTGGTGTCTTCCACCATTAGATTTCTTTATTATTATTATTATTATTTAAAAGAAAAAGGATACTGAAAAATACAATATTACTATAGAGTAATTGGTCTTTACCTAAAATATTACACCACTAAAATACGATCTAATAAAATCAAAATACCAAAACCACTCTCATTTATCATTAAAAATAATAAATAAAAATAAATAAACACGGGGTTTCCCAATCTATCCCTTTTAACAAATTTCGTCCCCGAAATTCCTGCTATACTACATTTAAAAAAGTTACGGATAATTTGCTCGCATCATGTCCTCCAGCTCCCAAGTAGACTCCTCGATTCTTTGATGACGCCAAAGTACCTTGACCAATTGAATTATTTTTCCCCTTAAATTCTTTTATCCTCTGTCTTGAATTGCTACTGTCCTTCCTCAAAAGTGGCGTCCTCATCAAGTCTAATGTCTCCCCAATTTATAACATGAGTCGAGTGTACCAGATACTTCTGTAGCATAGATATGTGGAAGACATTGTGTAACCTGGATAGTTGCAGGGGTAAGGATAATCTGTAAGCAACTTCTCTAACTCTCTATATCACTTTGAAAGGTCCAATGTATTGGGGTAATATCTTCCTTTTCTTTCCAAAGCATATGATTCCCCGATGTGGTTGCACTTTTAAGAAACACAATCACTAACTGCAAATGTCAGAGGCTTCTTCGTTTGTCTGCATAACTTTTCTAATGGTCCTGAGCTGCCTTCAGTCTTTGTTGAAAAAGCTTAACTTTCTATGTTGTCTCGTAGACAACTTTAGGGCCTACAAGACTACTTTTCCCCACTCCAGTCCAGCAAATTGGTGATCTGCAAGGCCGACCATATAGTGCTTTAAATGGAGGGCTATACCAATACTAGCTTGAAAACTGTTGCTGTATGCAAATTCCATTAATGGTATATGTCGTTTACAACTTCTTGTGAAATCCATAACGTAAGCTCTTAGCATATCCTTTAGTGTCTGAATAATACGTTCCGATTGACCGTTCATTTATGGATGGAAAGCAGTACTAAAGCAAAACTCGGTACCCAATGCTTTTCGCAAACTTCCCCAAAATTAAAAAGTGAAGCGCAAGTCGCAATCTGGCACAATAGAAACCAAAACCCCGTGTAATCAAACTATCTCTTGAATGTAGAGACGACTTAATGTCTCTAATGTATCAGTGACCTTATATGGCAAGAAATGAGCAGTCTTTGTTAATCGATCCACAATAACCCATACGGCGTCATGTCTCTTGAGAGACCTAGGTAACCCTGTCACGAAGTCCATTGTTATGTGTTTTCACTTCCACTAATATTGCCTTTTTAAATCTTGGTACATTTTAGTTCCACCCGAATGTACTACAAAAATCGAGTGATGAAATTCTTTTAGGACATTCTCTCTGAGTGCCTCGTTACTTGGCACAAAAAGTCTACCACGGTACCTTAGACTTCCATCTGGATAGAACTTCCATTTTGGCATAACCTCCCCATACTCTAATCATGCTTTGACAAAAGCTACCTCCTGATCATGTCACTGCACTTCCACAATTTCACTAACCAATTTGCGCATTGCATTTTATGCACCGAAGAAAGCCTTCCCATCCTCTATTCTCAGCTGTATCTTGAATTTGCTAAGTGTTCCAATCATATCCCATTCCTTTAATGCCAAAGAGGCAATCATCCCCTTACTTTTTCGACTCAAAGCATCCGCCACTATATTGACTTCGCCTGGGTGATAGGAGAGGGTAAACTGGTAATCCTTCAGATATTTTATTCGACTTTGCCTCATATTCAAATATTTTTGCGTGACGAGATACTTAAGACTCTTATGATTCGTAAAAATCTTGAACTGTTCGCCATACAAATAATGTCGCCATTGCTTCAGTGCAAAAACTACGGTGGCTAATTCAAGATCATGAGTTGGATATCTTTGCTCATGCGGCTCTAGCTGCCTAGAACCGTAAGTAACCACCTTTCCATTCTACATCAATACACTGCCTAATCCTTCTTTGGACGCATCACAATACATTGTGTATCCAACGTCTTGTTCTGGAATGATTAATATCAGTGCACTAGTTAGTCTCATCTTCAACTCTTGAAAGGATTTCTCACAAGCATCATCCCATTCGTACTTTACTTCTTTGTACATCAAACGAGTCATTGGGTTGGCTAGTTTAGAGAAATCTTGAATGAATCTTCTGTAGTAGCCAACCAATCCCAAGAAACTGCAAATTTCGAACATCGTCTTTGGCTACTTCCAATCCATCACTAGTTCTACCTTAGATGGGTCCACCGCACCCCATTTTTTGATACAACATGCCCCAAGAATTTTACTTCCTTTAACCAGAACTCACACTTGCTTACCTTGGCATACAATTGATTATCTCGCAAGACTTGGAGAACACTCCTCAAATGTTGTTCATACTCTTCTTCTAAACTTAAGTACACCAAAATATCGTCAATGAACACCACCACAAACTGGTCTAAATATGGCGTAATGATCTTATTCATTAGACTCATAAACACAGCCAGTGCATTGGTCAACCCAAAAGACATTACTACAAACTCATAGTGTCCATACCTGGTTCAAAACGTCGTGTTCATTATATCCTCCTCTTTAACTCTCAATTGGCGGTAGCCAGACCTAAGGTTAATCTTAGAATAACACTTCGATCCTATAAGTTGATCAAAAAGATCGTCGATCCTCAGAAGTGAATATTGGTTTTTGATGGTGACTCAGTTGAGTTGGCGATAATCAATACACAACCTCAATGTCCCATCCTTTTTTTTGACAAATAAAATAGGGGCTCTCCACAGAGAAGTAATTGGTCTGATGAATCCCTTTTCCAACAACTCTTGCAATTAGGTCTTCAATTCCCGGAGTTCAGCTGATGTCACACAATGAAAAGCCATTGATATCGGTGCGGTCTCAGCCTGTAATTCGATGGTGAAATCTACGTCCCAATTTGGCGGTAGTCCACGTAATTCTTTTGGGAACACATCCGTGTACTAGCACACTATTCGTGGAAGCTTTAATTCCTTTTGGTCTTCTTCATTTAGGATCAATCTTGCTATCCACCTTGCCATTTGATTGTGCTTTTGCATTTTACTATCCATTGTAGTTAGGGAATCCTACATATCCTCCTTAAACAAAACACACGATCCGTCCAACATGTAAACTTTTACTTTCTTCTTGTAACAGTTGATTATAACCTAATAGGTGGACAACCAATCCATTCGCAAAATAATGTCAAAGTCAGACATTTCCATAACCCGAAAATCACCAATCAAGTGAGATCCTGAGATGTTTAACTCGCAGTTTCTACACACTAACTTTACTTGCACGCATCCCCCCATTGGTGACAGTACACTTAAAAATATTTCCTAAAGGTTCACATTCAAGTCCTAATGATTTAACACATGTTAATGCTATAAAAAAATGCGATGCTCCAGAATCAAATAAGATATGAACCCAAGAATTATAAAGTGTGAGGTTACCCCTTATCACAGTTGGATCCTCATTTTCTTCATTATGTAGTGCAAACATTCGTCAAACTGCCTTCTAGTTATTACTCGGTCCTGACTTCTGGTTACTTCTATTTCCCTAATACTGCTGCCTAGTTAGCCCTGACTTGTTCATCCATGGTTTTTTCCCGCCTATTGCCTTTGCATTCGCACTAGAACCTTCTCCATGATACCCGGATCAGTAACGTCTTGGGCAATTCGCTATTCGATGCCCCAATTGATGATAATAAAAGCATTCAATTGCAATTGAAATTCTTGGATTTTCTCTTGCCTGACCGTGTGGGGAAATAATTTCCTCAAAAATAACTCCTTGAACTGGTCCCAAGTCATTGACATAATATTTCGAGACTCCTTGATCAACGTCCACCAGTGGTTAGTCTCGCTTTCTAGCTGGTAGCTTGCCAAAGCAATTCGGTTAGCATCATCTTTGATCCCTATTGTATCAAACATCTTCTCGACTTGTCTAAGCCAACTCTCTGCTATCTTTGGGTTTGGTTCACTGACGAAGACGGGAGGTCTCTGCTTGCGAAATTCTGAAGAAAAAATAGGTTTGTTGATTCTGGCACGCTTTTCGTAACCTCTCCAGTTCCTCCAATATTTGGGCATTAACATTTTTGGGCAGATTCGTGGTATGTGTAGGATCGTCATTATCAAGATGGTGATTGCGGATATCTGGTGTCTCGTTGATGTTGATGTTGTGACTAGTTGTAGACGTCCCCGAACGCATCCCGGGGAAGGAGTGCGAATCCCCCCCGTTCTGGTTCGATATTGGGTCCACTACAGTTCGAATGACTCAAATGTCACGGTTCTTAATCTTGAACCAAAGAGTCCAAATCCGACAAATCGTTTTGAAAACAGATTTTTTGAAAGAAGTGCCAAACATGGACTGCTTCGCCAGATACAGAGTCGCCACCTAAATGTTTTTTTAAATGGGAAATTTAGGAAACCCTGACTCGGTGCCAAAGGCCACGTGTCCGTCATCACCAAAATTGCCTCGGCTCGGGAACTTGGGTACGATTGGGGAAGGTCACTTCGTGAGCACCCCCGCTCGCCTGGTCAAAGACCGGCCTCTACTAACCATGATATCTGATTTTGAAAACATTGTGCGTTCTTATTCCGGT
Source organism: Camellia granthamiana (assembly GCA_036172215.1). Lineage (NCBI taxonomy): Eukaryota > Viridiplantae > Streptophyta > Magnoliopsida > Ericales > Theaceae > Camellia > Camellia granthamiana. The sequence goes on from CM069909.1 coordinate 6,890,877, forward strand.
TATTAGCCTAGGTTACTATGTGATGCGCACAGCATACAAGTATAGACTGAGTCGCCTGAATTGGAACAAAACATTTCATGTTTGTTTGTTTGAAAATGGTTTGATGGTGCTACCCGCAGGTAGGCTAAGACGTGGATTTGCCACCCTCGGGTGGGCTTAGAAAAACATGATTTTGCCACTATCTGGTGGGTTTAAAACAAACATTTGATGAATTGTCCCAATTCAAGTAACACAACCTCCACCCACAGGCATTCAAGGAGTTATATCACATAAGCAGTTAGCCTCATGGTAAGCATGCTGTTCATGGCAACACTCACACGCATGCAAGGATGCTAAAGCATAATAACTCACCGAGTACTCCAAGCCAAAACAGAAACCGATTAGAAATCCATGCATGATCCTAATTATACAGAAATGCCTAATGCAACACATGCAAAAATGCAAACTATAGCAGGCTCGGCTATTCTAAACATGGCATATGGAATGCTACAACTAACACGTGTTCGATTTGGAATTGAAATACAAATGCAGTTTGTATGATGCGCCAAGCCTGGTGCGTGCAAAACAGATGAATGATGCAAACCTGCTGTCATACTGTATGCTAATTGAAATATGCCCTATATCTAACCATCATAAGCGGGTAAATAAAAGGGAAGAAAGACGTGGGGTTGGAAGACATACATCACACTCACCCACACTTATTACAATATTGCCCTCGCACAGAGGGTCCAAATAAATAATACAGTTCGAATGAAAGAATAATACAGTCCGAATAATACAGTCCGAATAATGTACAAATTCCTAATTAATTAACAAATTAACTAAGAAAATAATAAAACTGGCATGCAAGCCAGGGACTGCCTTGACTCCGCTCCGGATAATGAAATAATGCATCTTTGGGCAGCCTTGCGCGGAAATCCACTGGGATGCCCCAATTAGCCTCTGTTTTGCAATGTTTCTTGAAATGCGTGCCAGACTCCGAAAAGTTGCTGATTCTTCATTTTGCTGCAACAGAGAGCAGGAAAGGGGCATAGCAATGTATTTCACAAATATATGCATGCCTCGATCCTCGTGCCACCAATCACGCATATCGATGCATGATGGTCGAGGAGCCGAATTGCACAACTCAATATGGGATGAATGCATATGAATGCTACAACAAAACCTAACTCCATCATGGGTAATCCGGAGTGTCGGTGACTTGGGAATTGAGACCCGTTCCGCCGCTCGGAGTACGAAACGTGCCTCGTTTCCCGTGCCCGGGCTAACTCCTATCCCGAACATGATGCAAAATGCATGATATGCATGAAATGCAGCTAATATGCAATCCTAACATACACAATGTCATGGAATGGCATACACGCTATACGAGGTAATACACAACCGGGCATACACAATGCTACGGATGAAATGGCATACGCAATGCAATAATGGGCTTACACCGATAAGAGAGAGCCTCAGCCACACTCATATAGGAGGCCATCAGATGAAAACAAGATACCTCGAAGTGCGTGCACAAACCCAGAACGGACCCTCGGGCACCGAAATGCCACTCTAATGAGACATGGCAAAGACATGGAATATGATATGCAAATATGAAAAAATCAATGGCAAAATGAGGGGGGAAAACAGCCCCGAAATGAGGTGAAATAATACCCGATGCATGAAATGATCCCGAAATGCGAAATTAGGCACCCGAAATGACTTGTAGCTATACAATACATGCATAATTGATACATGACATGAAAAGGAAGAAGCAAGGCAGCCCCAAAACTCACATTTTTACAGTACAAAACATGGCCAAACAGCAATCACAAGTAGGGCTAAGATGGCATACAAAATGGCTCCGCAAGGGAGGCTATGAAGCAAGTGGTGGATGCAAAGCCCAAACAGAAAAATACCCTTCTACAACACTGAAGAGGGGCTAAAAATATGAATATTTACAGTAGATTACAAGCCTCAAATCAGTATGAAAACATGCTCAAAATGCAATGCCAGATTAAGGCCAACAAGAGGCTATAACATGAGGTATACAAAGCATTCACCAAACAGTCAAAGACCCTTAATGAGACATGCCAAGAAGGTCAAAATATGTCTATTTTCAGTTCTGATCATGGCTGAAAACAGAAGCTAGATAAGCCTAACAAAGCATGCAAAAATGGGGGCCAAAGAGGGGTATAATGGTAAGTACAACATGGAGGCCCCCAAAAGTATTGAGCCCTTCTACAATGTTGTAGAGGGGCTCAAAATAAGCCCACTCACATTTTATATCATGCTAAAAAATAGATCACACATAGGCTAGAAATACCATGCAAAATAATGGCATACAAAGAGGTATTGAAGCAAGTACCAAATGGGGGGCTCAAACAGGGTTGAGCCCTTGAACAAACATGAAGAATGGCTCAAAATAATGACCCTTTCAGTTAGGATCGGAGCCCAAAACAATAAGCAAATAGGCTAGAAGAATGGTGCAAGAAAGTGCTACAAAAGAGGGAGATTGGCACTTACCCTTGAAGACCACTTCTTTGCTACCTCTTAGACCAAGGAATGTTGCTTCCTAGCTGCTAGAAAGCTCCCCAAGCTGCTGGAAATGGAGTGGTGGTGGTGGTGCTTGGTAGTGATGGAGAAATGGTGCAAAACTTAGAGATTTTGAGAGGAAATGAGAGAGATATGTATCTATGAGCTTAAGAGCAATCTTCCAAAACCTTGAGGGAGAGCTAGGGCTGCTGTATGTATGCAAGGATGGAGGAGAAAGGGAGGGAAAGTGTGTAGTGCTTTGGGATTAAGTTCCCTTCTCTACAAAAAGTCCCCCGAAATCAGATATTTTGGGGGAAAAAACTATACAGCTGTAAAGCACACATCCCAAGGATCATGGCCGGCCTGCTATTTTTGTTGCAGGTGGCCAGCCGGCCACCCCCTATGGCCGGCCGGCCAAGGGGCAAAATGGTCCAAAATAATTTCTGGCTGGCCACCAGATATTGGTGTCCTCCCAGGTCTCCTCAACACAACCCTGTGGTTCAAAATTGGCAACTCTAAAACAGGAGAGAGAATAGGCCACTTTTAGGAGGGGTTCAAAAGGTTCAAGTTCAGTTACTGGCCGGCCATGTGATATTAGGGTCCTCCCATGTGTGTACAACACAAATATGTGGTTTGGGCTTGAAGAAAATGCTCCTAGGGTGGTCAACATTGGCTCGGAAGTGAGAAAAACGGGCGTTGGAGGGCGCCGGCGGAGCATAACTGATTGCTGAGACAATTGCTGGCCTCCCACCCTTCAATGACCTTCCTGGTGATAAAACAGAGGTACCTGCCAAAAATGAACGAAAACTGATGCAAAACGAATGCTCGGGGGCCAAAACACGCAGTTCGGGGTCCCAAAAATAGGCCGTTAAGCACCGAAGTGGCATTCGACCACGAAGCGGGCCTCTCAGGCCCCAGTGTCCCTCGAAAGGGAGTAAATGAGATGCATGCCAAAAATCGGAGGAATCGGAGATGGTTAGACGATCCCGAACCGAGGCACACGGCCTGACGGCTCCGAAAATCGGGAACCGGGCTCCGAAATGGGCAAAATGGCCCACGGCCACGAAATGTAGCCCACGGCCACTGAGAGATAGTCTACGGGACCTCTCCCTCCCTTTAGGAAAAGAAACAGAGAAAACTGAGTCTGGTTCGCAAACCGAGGCAAGGTACAGAAGAGGGTTCGGAAGTTCGGAGGCAGGGCTCACGGCCGCGACTCTGAGACTTCTGAACGAGCACGATATGCAACACCACCGAGCGCTCAATCGGTGACGTCTGAGTCTTAAGGTCAGTCAAAAATGGGGTGTCTACACTAGTGTTTTGACCATTTCCTAAGTAGTTGTTTGCTCGTGTATCCACCATCTGCCAAATGTGAGAGTCGATTAGTTTAGTTATTCTAGGGTGCAAGAAAATGAGTTGGTAAAAGAAAGACGAGTTCTATTATTGCTGGTAGATCGCAATCCCTACCTGTTAGTGCTATCAATCAATAACTAGGTAAGTTCCCAAGAGATTGGAGGGGTCAAAGCCGTCCCACTTAAGAACCAATTTCCTTTAGGCAATGTAGCTGTCGTTCAAAGAACTTTCCTAAACATTGTTGAGCTGAGAGTTACAAACTGGAGTGTTCACAATTCGTCACCTTCATAGCAGATTCCTTGCAAAGGATTTAGCACAGAAAGCTTAAACTAACAGTTCTAAGATCATCTAGAGCCACGAGCTAAAGTACGTGGGTTAAGAGTTGAACGTATACTCTGATACCAACTGTAATGACCCTAATTTTCATAAATGAAAATAGTGAGAATAACCAATAATGTCGTGTTTACTAAGATCTGAATAATTCCATAAATTGAAATAACTTGAATTACAAAGGTTATAATATGAAAATACAACCGTTCACGATAACAAATTGGGAAATGTCTCAATAATTATTACAACAAATTTATTTCACAAGCTAATAAAGGGAAATATAAATGCTCAAAAGTCTAAGTCAACCAAGGCTCCACAAATTCCTTTACGGTGCCCTCCTCTAGATCCAACTCTTCAGTACCTGCCATAAAATGCTAAGGCAATACAAACAAAGCCATGAGCTTGACAGCCCAAAAAAATACTATAACACGATAATCAACTCATTCAGATCATACAATTATATGCATAGTATAATAATCAACAAAATTAAATAAATGAGGGCAGAACAAACAAAATACTTAAAGATAATAATTAATCATGTTAGCTTTCAACAAGTTAGTACTTCTAAGAAACTCTCCGTAGAGCGCTGTTCTTACCCAACCGCTAAACAATGGACACGATACTATTCGGACCTCTCCTTGGTTCTACATCGGATCCAGTACCAAGGATGCCTACGCCTCAGGTTATATATTAGAACCGTAACATCAATGGACCACTAAGAATCACGGCCTTCCAGAGGTACTCTTTATGTATGAGACCCTCATTGCCCCCATTATCCACCATAAATCTACAAAGGCCAGAAACACTATATCCCATCTTAGGGTAACGTGACACACTTACGCAAAAATTCCATAATAGAACTCACTCTGTTAATAATAACCACCAATTTTCTAAAAATCACATCACAAGAATATATCACGAAACATATCACATGATCACAAATCGAGCAAAAACCCAACCACCTAGTTAGTCCAGATTTCAACCTCCAAATTAGTAGTAATCATGTATAATGTGAACAATATCATTTATAACATTAAACCAAATAAATTAGATCCATATTAAACAATACACCAAATAATGGACAAAATGAAGATGCACAAAAATAATACACATCATTACTAATCTTCCAAATTATTTCTAGCAAATTTCATCACAGGTGTTCCAAGTTTGTAAAATCAAAAAAAATACCAAACAATGTCAAACTTGGTTGATTATGGACTCTAAATTTAAATAAACGTGTCAGAAAGATTTTACTAAAAGGGATTGAAGGCTAAAAATCAGTTTAAGTTAGAGAATTTATTTTTGGAAGAAAACTGGTATTTTCAAATAGGGGATTCTAGCAACTTCAAAACAGGGAGTTCAAGTTTGAAAAATGAAAAGAGGCTACAAATGACATTAAACAGAAGTGAGATTTAAATGTTTTGCTAGATATCCAATTTAGAAATAATTTTCAAAGAAATTGAAAGCTGAAAATCTTTTTAACATGGAGAAATATTTTTCTAAGAAAATTGGGCAAAATCTATCACACTTTGGCAAAATTGAAATTATTCATTTGGTACTCATCGATTTTTAGTGAAATTAGTGGCAAATGCAAGATAACTCAAAATCATAACTTTCCTAAGTGATCTTGCACAAAAATAAATTTTGTAGAGAAAATGACATTCGTTTGAAATAGCTGTCTTTGCAGGGTTATTTACGGTAGTTAAGAAAATAATTGTTTCAGCTATAAAATGATCTCTGATGGTTTTATAAAAATTCAGAGAAGTAAAAGATATGCTAAACATGCTCCTGTAATTTCCAATTTTACACAAAAAATTTGTAGAACTTATTAAGGCTTTTGCAACCGAATCAAAGATCAAAACCGTGCTGAAAAACATCATTTAGTTTCGTCATCTTTTCCTTACTTGAAATATCATATCAAATAATAAAACTTAATTTCACATGTAGCATATATATCATAAACAAAATTAAACACATATCTAAGGACGGTGATAGTTGTTGATCCTACCTTAAGACTTGCACAAAACTTGGCTAAGTATCCTTTGATAAAAATAGCTAACTATCCCGTAATTCTAACTCTGAAATTTTTTTGTGAAGATAAAGAAGTAGAATGTGGAAGGAAAATGAAAGATGTGAATTCTTCCTCAACTAGACTAGTATATATAGGAAGAGAAGATGAAGAGAGTAATCATGATTGATGTGTTAGAAAGGAAGGGAATAATATGGAAGATGGTGGGTAATTATGATGGAGGTGAAACAATAACATGGATGATAGTGGATTGGCATCAAAAGAAGTGAAAGATGAAGGGGTAAGTATGATTGATGAGTTGGAAATGAAGGAAATATCATGGGTGATTGTGGAGATAAGTTGATAATATATGATGATGTTGGTTTTAATGATGGTGTGGTGGTATGGGGTGAGTTGGTGTCTTCCACCATTAGGTTTCTTTATTATTATTATTTAAAAGAAAAAGGATAGTGGAAAATACAACATTACTAGAGAGTAATTAGTTTTTACCTAAAATATTACACCACTAAAATACTGTCTAATAAAATCAAAATACCAAAGCCACTCTTATTTATCATTAAAAATAAAAATAAATAAATAAATAAATAGGAGGTTTCATATTAACAAAAACCATTCACTCTCACATCTCATACTTGAACATTGGTTTCATATTTTATACATTGAAATATATTGTTTTGAGAAAAATGGATGAATACATTGGTGAATCTGGTTAGGGGGTGTGATTATTATTATTTATGTTGGGGGGCCTGTATGTCCTTGATGAAAGTCCAGAAATCCGCGTGGTTAGGTGCTGATCCTTCCGGTTAGTACCGGTAAAATGGCTTTAGTAATACTTGTATAACCTAGTACCTAGAGATTCTTAGTGTTGTGTACCCACTGCCTTGTTTTCTAACTTAAAAAGAAATGATTTATGAATTAGATATTGAAAATGACATTGTGTTGTTTGAGAAGGAAAAAAATGCATTCTTTTGGTAAATAATATTCATGTGCATTCACCATATGATATTGTTAAGCATCATACTGTATGTTAAAATAATCTCTACTAGGCTTTAGCTCACCCTATGTGGAAACCAACTTTCAGGTGCTAATGGTATACCTCCGCTAAGAACTTAGCTTGGGAGAATCTTGGAGTTGAAGGCTCATTTATTTTTGTGTTGTAATTATCTTTTGTACAAGTACTAGGCTTTTTATTTGTATTGGACTTAACCCACTTTTGTTGTAACCAAGTATTGTCTTAGAAATATGTAGCCCTAGAGCAAGAACTTCTCTTTTATTCTTTTACTATATGCATATCCGTCACATATTATAGATTCATTGCTTAGGATTAATGAATGTATTAATGCATATGATGTCATCTTTGTGCCACATTAAAGGAATTAATGAAAGAGAGAATGTTCTGGTAATATTATCTTAATGAATGATTGAATTTGATGAGCATCCGTATATCTATTGATGGGTTATGAGATTATCTATTGTTATGAATTTGGGGCATCACATCATCTCTTAGGGTAGAATTTGGGGTGTCACATCTTTTATCGTTGGATGTTTTATTTTGCATTACATAATGTATATTCACTCTATTTAGATGTTGAATGTAGGGTGTACGTAATGAACCAACCTCATGTACTAGATGATATTCATATATTTCTATATGTAACGCCCCAAAATAATCAACAATAGATAACTCGCAAAGTAAGCTAAAAATATGGAAAATCAATAATATTTCTAAGTCGATGGAAAATATGGAAAATCAATAATATTTCTAAGCTAAAAATGAAAAGGAATACATATGGGATCATGCCTTAATGGCTACATATTTTTGAGTCGATGCTTGGTTACAACAAAAGTGGGTCAAGCCCAAAACAAGTAAAAAGCCCGAGGCTTGCACAACAGATATTTATAACAAAAGAAAAACAAAACGAGCCTTCAGCTCCACGATCCTCCCAAGCTAAGTCCTTGGTGAAGGTATACCATTAGTACTTGAAAGTTGGTTTCCACATAGGGTGAGCTAAAGCCCAATAGAAAACACTTGAATACACTGTATGATGCTTAACAAAATCATATGGTGAATGCATATGCATGCTATTTACCAAAAATATCATACTTTCTCTTTAGAAGCAATGCAATGCCATGGTTATATATATATATCAATTCGTAAAACAATACTTTTTAAATCAGAAAAACAGGGCAGTGGATATATAACACTAGAAATCTTTAAGTACGTGTTTGCTAGTAGGCTATATAAGCACTACCAAAGCTATTTTACTGGTACTAATCGGAAGGATTGACACCTAACCGCACGGGTTTCTGGACTTTCACCAATGACACATAGAACAACATAGAAATACCATAACCCCACTCCCTAACCAGATTCACCAAGGTATTCACCCATTTTTCTCAAAACGATACATTTTCAATGTATAAATATGGAACAATGTTCAATGTAAGATGTATGAGTAGTTGGTTTCAATTAACCTAATCTTCATGCAATTTCTACAACAATCAAGGTTATCCTTCATTGATAGCCCAAAACAGATATCTCTATACAAAATATAAATAACCAACAACAATTATAATTTCATAATCTCAATATAGGAGTAGCAATACATATCCAACTCTATTCTCTTCCTCAAAGATACATTCATTTTATTATTTTAAAAACTCAACATCCTTTCTCTTTTTCCTTAGGTCAAACTAATGATTTTGAATAAAACATCTATTTCTTTTCAAAACACATTTAAAGGAGAGATTTTCAATATTTCAACACAGCTCAATAATATGCTCATTCCCACAACATTTGTCAAGAACCCATTTGAAAACCTCCCTTTTACATTTCAAAAACCAAACCTAAATTAACCCATAACTCCCAAATCATGATAATTTATAAGGAACACATAACGAAACTAAGAATCGTGTATGGAGGTTGAAGAAATTCCCACTCAAGAGTAAAAGAAGAAGAGAACAATACCCAACTTTCGACAGAGTCAAAAATGGAAACTTCACTGATTAAAACATTCACCTTTACAAGCTCTACACTTTTCTCCAAAGCACTAGGGTTGCAAGATTAACGGATTTCGGTGTGTTTGAGGTGTTTAAACAAGAACTGGAGAGAGAGAGAGAGAGAGAGAGAGAGAGAGAGAGAGACAGAGAGAGAGAGAGAGAGACAGAGAAGAAATTTGTTAAAGTTAACTTTTAAAGAGAGAGAGAGAGAGATCAAAAAGAGACAAAAGATCTTTTTCCGTACTGATATATGCACAGACCACTTAAGCGACCAAAACACCGCTCAAGTGTCAAACATAAGGAACTGCTCGAGTGAACAACTTAAGGCTCGAGCGCACAATGACACCTGTAATGCCCTAACTTTTATTACTCGGATAATCTTACCTTTTTTCTTTAAATCAGTCCATTTCAATAATAATAAACATCAAAGATATTTCGGAAGAAATAAATTACAATGTTCTCTCTCATGTATTACGTCATCAATTACAAAATAACGAAATATATAAAAGGGATTAACACTTTTTACAATACATTGGCATTCCGCCTGCATTAAAAAGGCCCCATGGCCAACAATTAATAGACTTCAAGTCTCGAGCAAGTCTTCACTCCATACCTGAAAATGATTAGTAACATGGGATGAACACAAAAGTCTAGCAGGAATCTCAATAATCCTAAACAATAGCAACATATAGATAGCTATGATCATGAATGCTTCACGTATATATATATAGGATATGTGACATTTCATACTTCAAAAAATACTTACATAAATACAATTTTCCAAAAGATCCTATTTAACATAACAAGAAACAAAAACCAATTCTTACCTTTCAAAACTTTTCATTTGCATTTAAAGAAATCTCAACCATTCATCACATTACCACGATCTCCTAAGATTGATCTAAACAATATACTCGTTCTACATTCCAACTCATTACGGCTGCAAGAATGATTACTATATATTATATATTATGTCCTTAAGCACAAGTGTAACATGAACGTTCACAAATACATATATATATATAAGCAACAATAGATGTGTCAACACACATTACCATATTTTACCGATCACAAGCACAGAAAGCCAATAATGCATCCCTTCTCATCACAACACAAGTATGAAGATACACTACACGTAATTAACACATAACAGACCCCAGCTTTGTCAAGCCATAACCACTATAACCCACTTTACCAGGTGCAAGCTAGAGAGGAGAGGAACCCATCTCAAAGCGCTAAACTTTACCGGATCTCGAGCCGGAGGGGAGAGGAACTCGTTCACACTTTACCGAGCGCGAATCGGAGGGGAGAGGAACCCATGTCAAAGCACCAAACTTTACCGGGCGCAAATCCGGAGGGGAGAAGAACCCATATCAATGCACACTTTCATTCAACTCAACAATTGGCACATTATTCCAAGTTTCACAAATAACATCAATACCATCCTTAACCGATGGCCAAGGACACATCCTCATAAACAACAAGTACCAAGTCCATGAATTCAATTTCATCCTTTTGATTTAGATTTTATCAACATTTATACGTTACATAACTCTCATCTTTCAACTTCCAATTCATGTTGTTTTCAAAAATCATAATTAAAGTCTCTTCCATCACTACCATCCCATCTTTCTGATTCAATTCAAAATATTCAAATTTGGTTCAACAAGTAGTTATTCGTCATGATACAATTATTCATTTGTTTTAAGAAAAAAAATCGTCAGCTCCTTTTACTTCTCATTTCACAAAAGTATATAAATGTTTTATTGATTTCCAAATTTATTTTCCATTCTCTCCAAACTCCCAATACCCACAACAAATCGTCACATCTTTCTCATTAATTATCAAAACTCAACTAGTAATTTATTTTCATAATCCTACACATATGTAACACAAATTAATCACATCTCTTAAACAAATAAATAACCAAAGGATTTGGGACTTTTCATCACAACCCTCATAGACGAGATTAACCAATCCAAAAATCTTTCATACACACAACATTTACCAACACCCTTTTTATTTCTTTGAAATTTTGATTTTTCGAGAATTATTACAACTTAACAATTATAAAACCATAGATAACAATTAACACAAATTAAATTTCATGATGGCTTTCTTTATTTTCTTACATATCCATTTTTACATTTGTAATACACAATATCCCATATGGTTCAAATAAAATCAAATCACCAATTTCTCCCACTTTCTCATAACCCATAAATAATTAATTAGGGCATTTTACTCTAATCTTTTTAAATATTTTCTTCAAGCATACAATCTCATATATTGACAATAAAACATCATATTTAACTCTAGATCATAAAATCCTAACCCTCATCACATGCTTTCCAAAAATACCTAACAAATCAAATTTTTAATGCAATAAAAACTATCACATGTCTATCTATAATGAGGTATTGAAAAGGAGTAAAGAAATCCCTACCTCAAAGAGAGAAGAGGAGAAAACTCTAAAAATCAACTTTGCCAAAATTTGATCTCCACTGGTCAAACCATAGCCCTCAAGATGCTCGTCATTTTTGTATAATGAACTAGTATTAAAATCTTACTTTGTAACGCCCCAAAATTTACCCAACAAAATCTTGATACATCAACCGTCATTCACTAAAGAATAATGGGAATTCCCAAATCATCATAACATTGATCATAGAAACTTGCACAAAATAGTCCCACATGCAAATTATACATTCAATGATATTACATACATGAATCTATAGCATGTAGAACGTCAAATTCAGAAGTAAGTAAAATGCCCTTAAGGGCTTACAAATTCCAAGGCTTAAGCCCGATTACATAAAAATAGTCTCTCGGACTCAAACAGTTATAGCCCTAGGCTTACAAAATAGAATCACAACAAAACAGAGCCTTGTGCTCTATATACATATGTCCACGCTCTAGATTGGCGGGTTCACCACGTCTTTTCCTGCACCAAAATCCCATAGGGGTGAGCATAAAGCCTAGTAAAGAAATCCTTAACAAAGTATATACATTTTATACAAGTCCAAAGGAATGAGACGCGTATGTCATGCTATGCTCTTTTGAAAGCAATTCACATTCTTCTCATCTTTAGAAGAAAAAAAAAAACATCATGCTCAATGATATTATGATATCTTCAACAAATTTAAAGTTTATTAATTTAATACACGGGGTGGTAAATACGACTCAGGTAATCCCTAGGTTGGTGTCTGCAAGTAGGCATAACTAGCACTACCAAAAACCCCACTTTACCAGTTGCTAACCAGAAGAGAAGTGGTACCTCCTCCGCGCGTGTTTTCGGTCTTTCACCCTGGACACTCAGGCCAACTTAATCAATTTCATCTACACCTCCTATTCGGACTTACCAATGTATTTACCCCAAAACATTTCAATAAATTTCATTTCTCAACATTTCTTTCTCAATACAAGTTTCAAATCCCAAATTCAATGAGTTTACAATAAGCAAAGTATTTAGGGTGTTCATGCAACAATAATCCATGCAATGAGATGATCAATCGTGTAATGAGGTGATTATCCATATGATGCATCGTCCTACCATTCACAAACTTTCCCACAAATTCTCCATTTGTGATCACAATTTCCACTTTTCTTTTGAATACAATTCCACATATAAAACATATGCATTTATATAGTTATCCAAGTGTAGTAAAAATCCCATATCTCATGTATCCTCAACCTTTTGTTTTTCAAGATTTTATACATATATACTTAAACAATAGATTCCAAGAAAATTTTACTAATTCAAATATACTAAGAAGTTTGACATTTTGCATCCAATATCATGAAATTTCCACTTGAACATTCATTTAACACAAGTAAATTCATAATTTCCCAACATCCACCAAAACCCCCAAATTTCTAGGTTTTTCACCCAAACAATGCATTTCTTTATTTCTTGGTAAAATCTCACCAACAACATCATTCTTAAATCAAAGTGATTCAACTCCTGAAGAACATCTTTTTAAAGAGGGCAAGAGATAAACCGCTTTTTCAAACCACTAATTTCTTGAGCCAAAAACAAACTTTTAAATCAAACAAGGAGGAAATCTCGAAATTGACCAAAACTTGTGTCACGCCCCGAAATAATTCGACATAAACTACCCCCATAACTGTTACATCAACTCACTTTCAAAATAGGATATTAACCATAACCCTTTACATAAGATCAATTGTTTTACAAAAAAATAATAATCTCACGTGCAGCTATACATTCATTGATAAACTAGTACATGAGCCTATAACATGTAAATCATCAAATCAAAACGAATAAGGCCCTCAAGGGCTTACAAGTCCCAAGGCAATTGCTTGGTTACACAAAATGGTCTCTCGGACCCATACACATTAGCCCTTGGCTTTACAAAAATTTACACAAAATATTAGAGCAAAATACTCTTCACAATCACGTCCACGCCATCAACTCGGCGGGATCACCACCTTTCTTACCTGCACCAAATCCCATAGGGGTGAGCATAAAGCCCAGTAGAGAATTCTCACAAAGTATATACAGTTATGCATTATCCTCAACATAAAATAAACATGAGTGCAATGCCATGCCAACGTTGATAAATGAGGAAAATATTCATTTTCAATGCACTTTCTCAAAATCACCATGTTCTCAATATTAGCTTGTAGTCTCATCAATTTCAACCTTCCAATATTAATTCAATGGGGGCGGTAAATACGACACTGGTAATCCCTATGCTGGTGTCTACAAGTAGACTCTGCGAGTACTACCAAACTGTCATTTTTACCGGTGCTAACCGGAAGGCTCGATACCTATCCGCACGGCTTTCGGGTCTTTCACCCTGGACACTCAAGCCAACTTATCAAATTCATCTACACCCCCTATCCGGACTTACCAACGTATTTACCCCATACACATTTCCATTAGTTCTCATGGTAATATAATCTTTCTTAAGTAAACATGATGAGAATACAACATTGGTAATAATCCACTTCATGCACATTGATAATATAGACTCAAAAGGAAATGGGATGCAATAATTAATATCTCATAACATTTCTGTATTTCCAAAGTGTCTTAACAACAATAATAAACAAATACCTTTCCACTTTTACGAATATGTTTCTTATTGCACAAATAATCATGTGCCTTCAACACATCATCACAAGTTCTCAACACCAACCCATCATGACCAAACCTTTTAACATGGCCAACATGTCATCTTTCATTTCATTTCCCCATTACATTATAATTAAGCATTTCACATCATCAATGGCACTCAACAACTCACCATCTTACAACATTACAAGATTTTATGAAATTTTCAAACATCATCCTTCAAGATTTCAATTTCACTACCATGGTGCTCAACAATTATTATCTTACCTCATTACAAGTTCAAGTGTTAGTAACAATGTTAAAATACCATCTCATATCCCATGTGTCAAGTATGTTGTTATTATGATAACATTTGGTGGAACTTACTCTAATACATCCTCTTAACACAAGAAAATAAATACTTTCAAAGACATTTTCATTATTTTGTAAAATCCCCAATTTCTAGGGTTTTTTTGTCAAAAACTTAACACTTCTTCAATTCATGATAGAAGCCTCATCAAAATCATCCCCTTTAAACAATAAATAAGAAGTCACAAGGATCAACTTAGAAACATTTCAACATTTAAACCCTCATTTGAGAAATCTCATCATCTTTGAACCAAAACCAAAACTCTCAAAACAAATTCAATAGAAACACAAAATCAACATTTAACTTGCAAAACATGTATATATAACTCAAGAATATCCCTACCTCAAGCTTGAAAGAGAAGATGAGCAAAAAGGTCAAAACCCCAAAGTTGTCGAAACAAACTTCTACTTGGATCAAAACGAAGCTCTTGACGAGATCTACAATCTTTCTCAAAGGAGTAAGGCAAGAAGATGCTTTTAAGAGAGTAGATCTAAAGACTTTTGAGCAAAAAGTGGTTTTGGAGAGAGAGAGAGAGACCCACGGTTTAGAGGGGAAAAGAGAGAAAGAAAATAAAGAAAAGGGTCAAGTGAGGACCTATTTATAGCACTAGGTAAAATTAGAAATAAGCCCCAAAGTCAACCCAAAATATCAAGTCAAAACCCCCAAAAAGTAGGGCCAAAAGTCGGACTAAAATCTGAAAAAAAAAACTCCGCAGGGGTCGACCCCTGCAACAGTGGTGTTGACACCAAAGAGGAAAATCTGGGAAACTAAGCTTAACTGCACTGCTGGTGTCAACCCTACCCCAGACTGGTGTCTACCCTATGTTCCAGCAACCAACACACAGACAGAAGAGGGTCGACCCTCTCCCAGTCTGGTGTCTACCCTATGTTCCAGCAACTCCTTCAGAACTTCACCAACAGGTAAGGGTCGACCCTAGGAAGGCTGGTGTCGACCCTATAATGGAATTTCTAAGTCTCCAAGGAACTTTTGACAAGAATAAGCGTGAACAACCAAACCCAACAAGTTTAGTTCGGATTATACTCCTCCAAAACCAACCCATAACAACACCAAAGGTTTCCAAAATATAATAATAATTCAAATACACTTCCTAAAAGTTTTAAAAAGGATGCAAGTGCTACAACCTCCCCACCTTAGGAAATTTCGTCCCCGAAATTTCAACAAACCATTAAATCAAAGTGTTCTAGCAACAACCATCATTTTAACAATATATCCAAGTCACCACATCAAAGTTCAACTAATCATAGGTTACTTTCTTCCTCACCATTCCATCAAAACACAAACGTTCATGTTAGAAATGAAATGAAACCTCTAGAACAATAATTTATCTTTCCATAACATCATACTCAAAATGACAATACATACAACAACATGTGATCACAATTTAACATTCTCCCCTTCATCACTGGGGGACATTACAAATTCTAAAACAATGCAACTAGACATGCTCAAATAAATCCGGATACTTGGAGCGGACCTCCGCTTCCCGTTTCCAAGTCGCTTCCCCAATCCCATGGTGTCTCCACAACACCTTCACTAACGGTATGGTCTTACCCTGCAACACTTGCTCTCGGGTATCTAAGATTTGAACTGGTCGCTCTTCGTCGGAGACATCCTCATCTTCCTCCAAATCAACCCAATCTTACACATGAGAAGGGTCGGGCTCGTACTTCCTAAGCATTGACACATGGAACACATTATGAACTCTCGAAAATTATGGCAATAAAGCTAATCGATATGCTACTTCCCCAATCCTCTCCAATATCTCGAAAGGCCCAATGAACCTCTGAGACAACCTACCACTCTTACCGAACCTCATCAAAGTTCGCCTAGGTGAGATCTTAAGGAACACGTGATCACTTACTTCAAAAGATAAAGGTCGTCTACTCTGATCGGCATAACATTTCTGTCAGCTTTGGGTCATAGCTAACCTCTTTCTGATGAGAGCAACTTTCCTGGTTGTCTCCCTCACGATTTTCGGGCCCAACAAAGGTGCATCGCCTACCTCAGCCCAATAAACTGGTGTCCTACAAGGTCGGCCATACAAGGCCTCAAACGGTGCTAAGGAAAATCTCCTAACTAACCAAGGAAACACAACACCAACTTCCGGTCACAACCAAAATTGGAATACCACCCCGACTCTAGGAATGTCAAGGATACCAAATTAGTTAAGAGCACAAGGAAAGGGTCACCGACTTCCCCTCGATTCACACCACTAACTGGGTCTATGAGACTAGAACAACAAACAACCGCGGCAACCCCATGTACGCCCTGGGTATCTGCTACCACTAACCCAAACACTCTCCACGCTTCGCACTCCAACAAGATGGGGACTAGATTTTCACTACAAGATCCTTGGTTACCTCGTTTAAAGGAAAAAGGTTACAACAAAACTCGGCTCAAGACAAGACTCCAGCCTAACAAGTTCTTACAACACCCAACCATTCAACGCCCAACCATTCACATAACAGAATATACAAAATTCAAGATTTAGCAATACAATTAAAGCAGTTATAGCATCCCAATCATATGGGTATAATAATTAACAATTCATTCTCAAAAGAAAATTTCATCTTTTTCCCAATTCTTGGTAAAAATTGTTTCTTTTACATATAAAACATTTTTTCAAGGGTGTTCCAAAACTCACACCGATCATTAGCCAAAATACATTTTCTGCCTTACAGGTAAAACCCAAATTTCATTTATTTTCCAGTACCATTCTTACATAACAACCGGTGAACCTCTACCGTCACCCAATAACGTCCATCACCCACACGGCGATGCCACAACCAACATAACATATCATTTTCGCAATGTTCATTAACATTTCCACAATATTATCAACACAAATTACCACAATCACACCATTTCGTTCAGCCAATATCATTATGTTTACTATGTAATTTACCATCCACACAAGATAGCGAAAGGACACATAAACTAGTTTCAACAAAATTGCTTACATCATCTTGAATGAAAACTCTTTTCCTCATTTATATGTTTTTATCAAAATTCGTTTAAATTCATACCATTTTCCAACCAAATTTCATTTCATAAATACAGAGTACAACTCATTATTTTGTAAACATTTTCCCAAAACAAGTCTTAAAATCTCACCCCAAGGTTTTTAGTTAAAATAGAATTGTCATGAAAGTTTTCAAAAGTTGGAAGCCACCCCTCATTTTATCTTCTCAATATATAACCGGTGAATCCCGACCATCACCCAATCACATTCATCACACTTACAACGATTTCTACAATGCAAAAATTACATTTCCATGACAACAAAAGTTAGTAAATAAGTACGGTGCCAAAAGAACTATGCAACACGCATAACTTTCCAAACTTCGAAGGTTTCATACCAACACAACACTAACCAAGAAGACCATCGATACAAGAGGACTTACAAACGTTCCCAACCAAGGGGCTAACACTTTACCCCGACTCTCGGGTTTCAAAATTCGCATCGGGAAGTGCACACCGACTACTACCCGCACAAGCAAGGCTCAAACACAACCCATGGTACAACATCGCCTTCTAGCTCATTCTATGCTAAATTTTCCAAAGGTTCAACCTTACACTCCACATCTAAACCATTCTAAAGTGACGATGTGTCACTCACCTGGATGCCAATCAACTTAGCTAATCACCTGAGACTTTTCCACTCGCACTCCATTCACCTAGAGACAGGTTTTCAAACACTATTCCACATACTTTCAGGGTCTTTTCGGCCTGCCTAAAACAGACTACTCCACTATTGTTCCCATAGAAATTTTACTCATACACCAGGATGGCAAGCACACTCGTACATTCAACACGAGACCGAATAGGTCAAAGGCGATCACACGATCCCGGGCACCCAAGACAAATCTCTCCAATGGTACACTCATCACTTGAGAACACAAACCGTTCGCCACACTCATAATACTTCAAGCATCTACTCATGAAATTCTTTTCTCACTCAACTCTCTACCCGCAATCTAATAACGTCCCATACTCATAACTGACCAAGGCATAATAGTGACCCCACTTACGATTGACAAGACCACAACCAACTCACTAATCAACAACTCGACGCACTAAGCGACACACACTAGCACTCTTCTCACTATACCAAGATATGGATCTCACACTTCCTTAGACATTCCCACATCACTTCCACCAATCTTCACTAGATTCTAAGGTCTCACGTTTCCTCAAACTTACCAAAATAAAAAGCTTAAACTTTTGGCCCTCATTCCAACACTACGCTAGTCACAAAGATTTTCCGCGAATCTTTCATTTTCCACAAACAAGTTCCAAACTAATTAAGAATTTAAAGGTCATCGCATGACCAGCACAAAGTTTAACATTCATTATACTGCCACACTAGGATCATCAATATCCTTAACAACCTTTCAGTACACATACAGAAAAGAGTATTCAAGGCTCATTGCATGCCCAACACATAACGGTCTACAAACAACAATGTATATACATATACAACACATAACCATGGTGCCCTAGCACCCTACAGCACACCGACCAATAACAAAAGCTTCACAGCTAACAACATCGATCTTTAAAACAAAAGTCCCCCCCTAAAGGGTGGTACTACTGTGCTGGTTGAAAAGCCGATCCTCGCGAAGCTCTTAAAACCTGGCCTCTCCGGACCTGATACCGATAACGTCCCCGACTGGACTGATGGAGAGAGAGAGAGAGACCCACGGTTTAGAGGGGAAAAGAGAGAAAGAAAATAAAGAAAAGGGTCAAGTGAGGGCCTATTTATAGCACTAGGTAAAATTAGAAATAAGCCCCAAAGTCAACCCAAAATATCAAGTCAAAACCCCCAAAAAGTAGGGCCAAAAGTCGGACTAAAATCTGAAAAAAAAAACTCTGCAAGGGTAGACCCCTGCAACAGTGGTGTCGACACCAAAGAGGAAAATCTGGGAAACTAAGCTTGACTGCACTGCTGGTGTCAACCCTATGTTCCAGCAACCAACACACAGACAGAAGAGGGTCGACCCTCTCCCAGTCTGGTGTCTACCCTATGTTCCAGCAACTCCTTCAGAACTTCACCAACAGGTAAGGGTCAACCCTAGGAAGGCTGGTGTCGACCCTAGAATGGAATTTCTAAGTCTCCAAGGAACTTTTGACAAGAATAAGCGTGAACAACCAAACCCAACAAGTTTAGTTCGGATTATACTCCTCCAAAACCAACCCATAACAACACCAAAGGTTTCCAAAATATAATAATAATTCAAATACACTTCCTAAAAGTTTTAAAAAGGGTGCAAGTGCTACAACTTGCAAAAACATATATGTAACTCCAAGAGAAATCCCTACCTCAACCTTGTTGAAGAGATGAGAAGAAACCCTAAAATCAAAGGCGTAGAACTTCGATCTCCACCGCACAAAGTGAAGTCCTTGCTTTGTTCTCCAAAACTTGCGAAAGATAAAGGATCAAAACCCAAAAGATTCCAAGAAATCAAGGGTTTTTAGTGTTTGGTGAGAGTTTTTAGAGAGAATGGAGGAGCAAAAGTGCTTTTAGAGTGAGAATGGAGTGTTTAAAAGTGATATACACTCAGCCAAAAAGAAAGAAAAAAAATAGAGTTTTCGGACTTAGCCTGTCCCGCAAGTGCAGCACTTGCCCCACACGTGTAGAGCGTGCTTCCCGCCCGTGCGGCTCTCCCAACTGCACCACATCCCGCACCTGCATATAATGCAGTGAGTAGCCCAGAATTCCTCTGGTTTCCGCACGTGCGGTCCTGTTCCTCCAGCCTAGAATTTCCTTGGCTCGATTCCAGACATTCCGGGCTCGACCATGTACCCTCCGAAACAAGTGAAACTCAATCCCAGAATCAACAAGGACAAGAATTTTGAGAAAAACCTCCGAACACTACAAACCCAAAGAAAATAATGAGTGAAGGGAAGCACAACGTGACTGGTTATCACATGCTTGATCTTTGTAGATCGAAGAAAATGTGAAATTTGGTGAGAGTTTAGAGAGAAGGGAGAGAAAAGAGAAGTTAAAGAGAGAGAGATGAGAAATGGTCAAAAAGAGAGAGGGATCTGATTTGAGTGAAAATGACACATAAATCGATGTCTGGACACGCAAAATCCATCGTGCGGATTTTAAAATCGCTTGTGCAGATCAACTCAAAGAAGAAATGGCTTTCTCGCGAAATCTGCTCGTATGGATTTGACTAGACAACTTTTGCTAGGTGACTTCAAATAGGCGTATCTCCCTCGTTCAGAAACGGAATATGGTCAAATTTGTGTCTAAATTGAAGCCCTAAAAATAAGATTTCCAACAGTTCTAGCCTCACATCAAGATTCAAAATATGGAGAAAGAAAAAGGCAAAAAGAGTGAACACTATTCAAAATAAAAATTTGAATTTTGCATTCTTGGTCTAATCTTGCCCCACCAACATGTTAATTCATCAATCAAGACTCCAAATAATAAGAAGGTAATGATTACCACTTAACATAAACAAGTCGGGTCTAAGACCCGGGACACTACAACACCCTCCCAATAGTTCAGACTTGCAAGAGACCTCTCGAGCAACCAACCCATGCCTCGAGCGAAGAATACACCCCTCTTAGAAGTTCAGATTGCAAACTTAGATATCGGAAGGAACCAAAGACTGCTCGAGTGAAGAAAAGACCGCTCGAGCGAACCTGAAGAAAAACAGACAAAACTCTTTTGAAAAACAAACTCTCAACTTGTTTACAATACAATCGAATGACTCCAAACAACCAGTCCACACTACAACAAAGCAACAAGAAGTATAAGCAATAATCATGATCACCGGATCCCGGTCCAAGAATACAAAAGGGTCAGGTTTTAACTCGAGTCGTTATAATACATATAAGAATCTCTTTCCTGCTTGTGGCTTGTTTTTTTATTCCTATTTTGCCCTTAGCTTGTTTTGAAATTGCTATTTTGCCTTTAGTTTGATTGGTGAAACAATTTGGGTGGTGGCCTTTTCAAAATTATGTAAGAAATGTTGGTTATTTTGGTTAGGAAGGTTTGTCTTGGGTTGCCTATTTTGATCTTAGCTTGTTTTTGAATTTCCTATTTTGCCCTTTAACTTAGTTGGTGAAATAAGAAAAATTATTAGGTACTCGGGAATACCACGTGTCCATACTCCCTCACCAATCACCATTCACCATGCCACCTTATATTCCTCAATCACCCAACACAAAATCATAATGCTACACTTTTTTCACCAATCATAATACTATGGAGTACCACGTGGCCGTACTCTAAGACTATCCAATAATCACCCGTGAAGTAATTGGTGTAGTGGGCTTTTGAAAATTATGTAATAAAATTTGGTTCATTGTCATTAGCCTAATAGTTCAAAAGGAGAGAATTTTTTTTTAGTTTATTTATTTTTAAAAAGTGATGTTAGAGTGATTATTTACATGGTTGTTATACTTTCAACTTTTGATTGTTGTATCTTCAATTTTTGTACAATTAAATACTAGTCATATAAAAAAATTTGTTCAAACTTGGTTCATTTATGAATTTCAAAATTTGTTCAAAGTTGGTTCATTTAACTTGTTTTAATTGCTGAATGTAACATTTCATTTTTTAAAATTGATTTTTCTATATGTCAAATAATTTATTTTTTAACTTTAGCATGGTTGAATTTTTGATAAATAACACACAAAAATAATATCAAACACCATATAAAATTGAAAACTAAAAGCTGAATGTTGAAAATTAAAGACTAAATGATAAATTTATTAAATTAAAAAGTTGGTTGTTAAAAAATTAAGCGTTGAATATAAGATCAAATTTAAAATTTTTTATTTTCAAATTGTTATTTAAAAATTTTAAACTAGAGAAGGCTTGCTTTATGACCATACCAAAATTACCTCTTTTGCTGTGAATATTTTCACTGTTTCTATTTGTTTCATCATTGACTTTGACTGTTCACTTTGTTTCTGCTTCTTTATTAGTTCAGTGAATTATCTTGTATTTGTTTTATATTTATCTGTTGAGAAAAGCTACACACCATAATTTCTTTTTATCAATTTTGGAAGAAATGCTAAAGACTCATAAATTCATCTACAATGATATGGTAATAGAATTGGGGTCTGCATCATTGGGTTTATAACAAATAAAAAAATAATACATATCATACCACATAATTGTATGTGGGAGCCAAAGTTAAATAGAAGCTCAAAAAGAGGAACGAGGTCCAACCAAGTCCAATCCAACTGGGCCCAATCTTAGATCGGCTCACTGGGAAAATCTATTGGATTGAATTAAAAGTCGAGTGAACATTGAGAATTACCTTAAATGCTGAATTAGGGATGTTCATGCCGTATGCCGAAGCCGAGTAGTCTGAGGTAGTCGGAAAGGCCCTGTTGAACAACCATGTTGTCCCATGCCAAGAAAGCATGATAAGAAAGTGGGACCAGAGAAAGACTCTAAAAAAAGGGGAAGGAGGCTGAGGAAAGAGGTGCATGAGAATTACTGATGCTTTAAGAAAGATAAAATATCAAGAACTCAGATATAGAACTGACTGAACCGCCGAAGTGCTAATTCTGGCACCATTGATCGAAGTTGTTTATCTGTTTCAGATGACATTGAAGGGATCTTCCAAGCCTATTTGAATTCGAGGAGTATTTCCAGATTTACTTCCCCACATTGTAGATCAAATTGTGTGAGCTTTTGGAGGTCTCACAATATTTCCAACAATGTGACGAGAGAGTTGGGTTCTATATCATTGGGTGTGTAACAAATTACCAAACTTAACAAAAAAAACAAAAAACTCTAAATTAATCTCCTATACAACAATAAAATACCAGAATTGTTAATTAAAATATATTTATGACATCATTAAAAACAATTAATTGACTTATTGGTTAATTAATGAAATAAGTCATTTGTTATGCGATTAAAAATTTCAAAGGGTGTCATGTTAGTTTCAAAATCATAAGTCACAATTAATGAAAGTTGAATGATCATTCAATAGTCTCCCGATAGAATGACCATTTCCTTATAATAGTGAATAAGAATCCATTTTCAATACATTTTTCATCATATGTGAAAATTAACACTTTAATTTATCATTCCATTCCACTTTCGTTTTAGTGAATTGAACACTACTGATGAAACTCACTACATCGAATAAGTATTGAATAACAAAATGAACTAACCCAAAAGACACTTACATAAAACCAAAAAAAATAAAAAAATAAAATAAAACTCAACAACTAGTTTGGTGACTATTTGAAGTTGATATGAATTTAAACATTAGCACAAGTGATAATGAACAAACACTTGAGTACTAAAAATATACCAACTTATACAAATTTGATATAATTATATTGGACTCCCTCAAAATTTTGGCCTTACTAAAAAAGGAAAAAGTATAATTATGTTAAAATTGTAAGACTTATTTTTTTCCCTATTATTTATAATACAATTTATATTATTCTATCATATATCTAATGATTTATTCTATTCAATTACATAGAACAATATTCTTATTTTTAATAAATTATCAAAATACAAAATTTAAATATTCTGTAATAATAGCACGACCTTTTTTTAACTAGTATATATATATATGAGAGGGACTTTTAAGTATATTTATTATTGCTCTTTATTTATTATTCAAGTTTATTCATTGGGATTAAGGTTTTGAGAATATGAGGAATTGCAAATTTTGTATCCCTAGCATTGCTCTTTAACAAGTAGCGTTCACCCTCCATGTGTATTTTACTATGTTGGTTGATACATCATATCGATAATAACATGATATCACCGTTATATTAAACCACTTTCTCAATTTGTACAACAAAAATATGTTATCATTATATCATCTATTTTAAGACTTGTATACAAGACTTTTTTGTATTATTCATAATACACTAGTTACAAGTAACACTGTCTTTTTTATCTTCACCAACATGTAAGGGTTTAGGCATTAAATTTTTGTCTCTAAAAGTGAAAATTTTGTTATAAAAAAAAAATTAGGGGACCAATTCATGTCATCACGAGAGTCGTTGCTAAAAGATCGTCTCAAGAAGTTAAAAAAGACCTTTAGCGACGAAATTTTAAAAATATTGCTAATAAATATAGACAAAATAATTTTGTGTAAAAAATATTTACTTTTTGAGACAAAATTTGGTCTCAAAAGAATAATAACTCATCAGTAAATGTTTAATGTTATCGCTAAAAATACAAAAATGACTCTTCTAACAATTAATATATTTCATCCCTAAACAGTAATTTTTTTCTTAAATTTTTATCTGTAAAACATGTTTTTTTTATTTATTTTTTATTTTTTATGAGTTCTAATCATCACATTATATTAAACATAAAGCTTAATAACATCAGTTGTCAGCTTATGCGCTGGTTGAATTACATTTATGTCTACCTTAATAATACAAACATAATCAAAAGTCTTACTATAATAAATAATATCATTAATAATAGTATCAATCTGCCATTGTGGATCTTTTTCTTCTTTCTCTAGTAGTCTGACCAAAACTTGACAATTAGTTTGAACTATTATACATTTTATCCCATTGTCAGCGGCCCACCCACCGGTTAGCTGCTAAGCATGCCTTGGCTTCCTCAACTAGAGGACTAGGCAAAGGATTTACCGCAATCGCGCTTTGATATATTCTTTGGTTCATGCCATCCATTCAAATCCAAGCGATCCCCGCACTAATGGAAGACGACTTCCAAGCACCGTCAATTATAATCTTTAGAGATTGAGATTCCCCAACACCATTCTGTATTTGCTGCAAAATACACACATGTATCTGTTTACCTCCACTGTCAACACAATTATCAATATGCACAAATGATTCATGATATGCATTAGAAATAGCTATCACCGAAAATTCCTTGGCTTCCTTAATTGTTTCCTCAGTAGTCTTAGACTGATGATTGAATACAAAGCTATTCCTTTGTATCCATAAAGCTCACATAATTGCTACTAATTGAAGTATTACTTGTTCGTCCTTAACCTATTCCGCCCAATTTCTAAACCATTCAAAAAAAGAAACAGGTGAACCTATGTTAAAATCAAGTCCTAACATGGAACCCCGCCACACCCTTTGGGAAAAATAACAATCAAACAACATATGTTCTAGTGTTTCATCATTTTGCTTACAGCGAGCACACCTCATGTCTACATGCATGCCTCGTCTTCTTAACTCCCATTGTACTGGAAGAATACTATGAAGGCACTTCCAAATAAATAAAGCCTATTTGGGCCGCAAGTGCCACAACTTTTTCAACACCAATTGATTCGGATCTATCTGACCCAATAACCGGTAATATCTAATCAATGCTTGTTTGTATCCAGACTTGACAGAATATTCCCCACTCTTAAGAGGGCTCCAAATTATTTTATCCTCACTAGGATGACTTGGAATATGAATTGAGAGAATGTGTCTATTGCAATCTTCAGGAAAAAAGAGTCTAATCAAAGATTCTCTCCAACATTTATGTTCATGATCTATAAAGTGCTCTACTCGCATACCAGGCAATAACCTATTCAGACGCCTTCCCCTCAATGGATTAGATATCACTGGTATCCATTGATCCACGAAAGGAAAAATTTTAGGAAAAAATTAGGGATCATGAAAATTTTTTCATAAAAAATTTATGATCCTTGGATTACCTTGATTAGTGTGTGGTACTTTATTCTAAGTATAATTTAAGGGTCACAAAGCTTTCATGATACGTAGCATTGCTGAAAATTTTATTACCTTTCCCCACCACCCATTAAATGCCCCAAGTTAACAAATCCCTACCCCACAAGAGACTACGCCATCCCCATGAAGCATTGTTGGCCTTGTTAGCAAGCAAGAAAGATTGACTATGACAATATTTTCCTAATAGGACTTGCGACAACAACATATTCGAATTAGACACCAATCTCCAAGTCTGTTTTGCTAGTAAGGCTTGATTAAAACACCTAAGATCCCTAAACCCCAATCCACCCCATTCTTTTGGCAAACACACATGGATCCACTTCTTCCAACAAACACCCTTGTCTCGGTTAGACCTCCATAAAAATTTTCTTATCATACCGGTCAATTTTGCTAAAAAGGAACCAGGCATTTGAAAGACCCACATTAAATAAACTGGAATAGTGTAAGACATGTTGAACCAACACCCCCATTCCAACAAAATTCAACAGTTCACTTTTCCATCCTTGCAACTTAACATGAATTTTGTCAAGAATAGTACCAAAAATCTCCCCTTTAGATCTACCCAAAAAACCCAAATTTGCACCCAACTAGACACCTGGTTTTGCCACTATCTTAACACCCAACACCCAACAATACAGTTTAAGCCCTAGGCTTCAACAAAATAATTACAACAATAACAAAAAAAGAAGCTCTTGGCTCTAAGTCCTCCCAAGCTACGGCCTTGGCAAAGGCATATCATCAGCATCTGAAAATGGTTTTCCACATAGGATGAGCTAAAGCCCAGTAGAGATACTCTAACACAGTGTATGAATCTTAACAAAGTTATAAGGTGAATGCATATGCAATGCTTGTGCCAAAACATTTTATATCTCTGTCCAAAACTATGCAATGCCAGGTTATATCACAATTCATGAAATCATTTCCTTTATAATAGAAAACAGGACAGTGGATACAATATTGGGAATCTCTAAGTATATGTCTGCAAGTAGGTTATACAAGCACTACCAATCGCCATTTTTACCAGTACTAACCAGAAGGCTCAGCACCTAACCGCATGGGTTTATGGACTTTCACCAATGACACACAGGCCAACAATAATACCACAACCACACCTCCTACCCAGATTTACCAAGGTATTCACCCATTTTTCTCAAAACAATATACGTTTTCAACGTGTTAAATATGCAACAATGTTCAATGCAAATGGATGAGAAATTAGTTTCAATTCTCCTAATTCTCATGCAATTCTGCAACAATCATAGCTATCCTCCACCGATAGCCCAAAATAGATATCTCTAAACAGATAGATAATTTTCAATAAAGATAAACTTTCTAAAATTTCAATATGAGAGTGATAATGCATATCTAACTCC
Organism: Camellia granthamiana; assembly: GCA_036172215.1. NCBI lineage: Eukaryota > Viridiplantae > Streptophyta > Magnoliopsida > Ericales > Theaceae > Camellia > Camellia granthamiana. Next base: position 6,918,617 of record CM069909.1, read on the forward strand.
ACCACCACCATCATCATCATTCCAATTTCATAAAACCAGCATCATTTCCATTTTCTCTTTACAAAGTCAAATATTCACATTTTAGGGAAAATCCCATTTCTTTAAAAATCAATTCCAAGAATAAAAATCTACCATTTTATCACAACCCAACCATATTTACAAATCCACAATCATATTCAAGAAACCCTTTGAAAAACCCCTCTTTTAAATTTTAAACCAAAATCCCCAAATCACAACATAGCTTAGAAAATCAAATAACTAAGTTAAAAATCATACAAAAGTGTGAAAAAATCCCTACCTCAAGTTAGAAGACAAGCAAGAGTAACGTTGAAACTTCAATGGAGTCGAAAATGGACTTTGCTCTGATCAAATGGAAGCTCTAGGTGAGCTCTACCTTTTTATCAAAGGGACTAGGGTGTAGAGATTAATGGATTGAGGTGTATTTAGAGGTTGAAGATGAGTTTTAGAGAGAACAAGTCTAGATTTAGGGTTTTGAAATATTTTAGAGAGAGCGAGATATGAAAAAGTGACTCAAAATGTGGCTAGTACAAACTAATATACGCGCAGACTGCTCAAGCGACCAAAACACCGCTTGACCGACCAGACACAATAAGTGAGACCGCTCGAGTACACAATGACATACTTTCAGAAGTTTTGTAGACAAAGGCTAACTGATCGAGTGCAAGAAAAACCGCTCGAGCCAATATCGCTTGAGCTCAAGAAGTGTCGCTCGAGCGAGAAAAACACCCTCTCAGTACTTTTGCAGGCCTATAAAAGTACTGAGAGTTCCCAAAGACCGCTTGAGCACAAGAAGCACCGCTCCAGCCAAGACCACTCAAGCGCAAGAAACACTACTCAAGCGAGAAAAACACCCTGCAAAAGTACTGAGAGTTCTCAAAGACCGCTCGAGTGAACTGACTAAAACCTGGGCAAGGACTCCTTTGAAAAATGAACTCCCAACCTGGATATAAACAACCTAATAAGACAAACAGTCCGGATCCAAAACAATAAACGGGTTAGGTCTAAACCAAAATCATTATAACCTTCTCCCCTTAAGGAATTTCATCCTCAAAATTTTTAAATCAAATAACAACACCGTGTTTAAATCAATTACAACCATGATAACAAGTTGAATCTCACAACCATGACCCATCCATTGGTCATTCACTCTCATAACAACGATAAATAAAGTTTTCAATATTGAATAAATAATTCCCTTTTTCCAAAATATATGCAATGTTTTACATTTAATCAACATAACAAGATTTTTGTTACAAGTTTCAAACATCAACAAAAAGGTCTGGATGCTTCTCAAAGGAGGGACAAGCTTTGGTTCACAAACCATCAATCAAGCAATTTCATTCCATGATGGCTTGTGAAACCAATTGTGCAAGTTTAATAAATGCAAAATAAGACCAAAATGACCATCACCCTATCATGCATGATCAAGGGCAATGGAGATCAAGGAAAGTGGCACATTTCATCACTTTTGAGTATGAAATGTCCCATTTTTCTTGTGTTCAAATTAACGTCCGATTTGAACACATGCAATGCAATACAAAGAGATGCTTATCTTGCCTCTTTTACTTGCCAATTTTGTTTACTCATTTTAATTACCAAATCATTCATTAATCCATTAAGTCCATTGGTGAGTGTCCTCTAATGGAGAGATGGCTCAAACCACAAGTTGCTTTGGACACGAAAGAGGCATTATACTGTTCGTAATGAACCCCCTAAGGGATTAAACCATTAGGTGTAGCACCTTCATTTCACACTTAGGCAAACAAGTGGTTTGAAACCACTTTTAAAGCAAATCAAAAGTGAAGAATTGAAGGGAATTGCAGAGATTGATTAAGTGCTGGAAATGAATGGTAAAAGCACTAAAACATGCAACCAAGTCAAGCCAATGATAGTTAAAGCCTTAAAACACTAAGCTAGTAAAGGAATTAACACTACAACCATGCTATACAAGGCTCAAATGAACTAACCAGCTCAAAACAGAGCTAAAATAGGTTATTTCAGAAACTAAAACATGCTAAACTTGAGCTAAGTTAAGCTAGAAAAACATGCTAACATGTGAAGCTAACTAGGCATGCAAACAAGACACAAGGAGGGGAGGCTAACCCCTCTAATTTTGGACTTCAAAATGAGTTTTTTGCCACTGAAAAACCTCTAAAATTCAGTGGTTAAAAGGCCCAAAAAAGTTGATTTGAAAGTGATGAATAAAATCACAAAAGCTTTACAAACTAAGAAGCAAGAAGGGTGAACCACCCATTAACTAAAAAAGAGGCCCAAACTAGCACTTTTAAGCCACAAAAATAGAGTTTTTTCAATTCAAAACCAGCCCCAAAATAGTAAGAAAAGATGGTAAAACAAGCTTGCAAAACAAAGTAAACAAAGCAAGTAAACTACCTCTTGAAGCAAAGGGCAATTCTAGGCACAACACCAAGCTAAAACCACATTCAAGAAGACCCCAAACAACCTCAGCTCAAAGGTAAAAGGATTTGAGTTAGGATATGTATGCAAATGTATAGAGAAAACAAGCACTTAGGCACAAAATTATAAGAGAGAGAGAGAGATTTTTGCTCTGAATTTTCTAACCCTCAAAAATGGGAGAGGAACCCCCCTATATATAGAAAAACATGCCTTGAGCTTAGAAACATCCTACCATACACGTGTAGGGAGATGCAGCTCAATGTGCCAACAGCTGGCACAGTTGGCAATAAATATCTGGAAATATCTGGAAAAAGAGACTGGTGGCCGACCGGCTACACCAATGGCCGACAAGAACAAGCCATGGTCGACAGCCTCTGGTGGTGGCCGATAGGTCACCACAAGGTTCCAGGCACCAAGTTTTGATCCAAAATAAGGCACATAAAGGACAAGATCTAAAGGCTCAAAGACAGGGCATTCCGTTGAGGACTTCGGGCGCTCAAAACGAACACAAACAAACATAATCATCATATGCACAAGTGATAACGTCCTAGTCTTGAGGACGATCAAAAAATGGGGTGTCTACAACCCTGAGCGGTGATTGTTTTTATTTCTTAGGGGATCAGGTTGATAGAGTCTTATTACCGGTGTATGATCCGCATGGGCAAAGTGAGCTTAGTTATTGTAACATGCCTGGGGGGTACCCGTGCCCGTTAAACAGTTCGGACCCTCGATTTCTTTGATCTAGTCTCACGAGTGCAATGTGAAACATAGATGAGAGTCCAAATTTGGCAACTGTTATTGAAAATCTATTTTATTGCAATTTTGTCAAAAATGGACTGCGTCATCATATCTCAAAGTCGTCACCCAATATTTATTTTGGGAAAATTAGGAAACCTGTGACTCATGCCAAGGCCACTATTCATTGTAACCAAGGATGCTTGGCTTGGAACCTTAGATATAAAGGGGGAAGGTCATTAGTTGAGCACACCCGCTCACCCGATCAAAAGATCGGCCTTTACTAAACCATGATATGAATATTATTTTCTTTATATGTTTATGTTCTGATTATTTAATAAACCCTAAAATTTACTATGTGAAGCATACAAGTATAGACTATGCCATTCATTTTGGAATAATTTGATTTCATGTATTTTGAAAAAGTTTTGAAGATGTACAACCCAAATAAATTGAGTTACAAGCATGAAAAATCAACATCATTCCAAATTAAGCGACACAACCTCCATCTACTGGCATTCATACAGTTATATCAAGTAAGCAAGTAGTCACATGGTAAGATGCTTAAACATAATAAGAAAAACACACACAAGCGGGAAGCTTAAGCATAAAAACTTACATATTTACTGACGTCCCGCGAACAGCTACAAAACAAAGTTAGTAAAACATGCATGATCTTATATACAAAAAAAATCTTAATGCAATTCACTCATGAGATGCAACTAAAGATTTGGCTTTTAAGATATGATATGTGAATCATCTTAAAAACATGAGGTAGTACACATAATCACATTAGAATTGATTAAATCCACAAATGCAAACTTAGCCGAATCAAAATGCATGAAACATGGATGCAAAGCATGGATATAATGAAAAACAAAATATGATGCATATTCACAAATAAAGAAAGCGAGTAAAAGAACGGGATAGAAAGAAGCGAGGTGGAGAATTATTACAACATTTTAAATATTTCAAATCCGAAGGAGATGAAGAAATATTACAACACAATATAAAAATCCTCACAAACACTCAAAATAAAATAAACATAAGAAAATGGCAGCTTCAAGTGCCTTAAAGACCATCAGAGGTTGATCTTCTTAACGTCGGAAGGCTACCCGGTTTTTCCTAGAGGTTGCAGGCATGGTCATGAAGGTCGCGGGCGCGATGATGTACTTTTAGGTGGCTACTTGGCCAACTAACGGGCTGGGTAGCCCGGTAAGCTCGGCCAAACTTTGTTTTCTTAGATTTTAACAATAAAAACAAAACTAAAAAAAACAATATCTATAGGAGTCTCAACTCACCACTTGCAGTTGGATTACAACAATATATAATATGACAAGAAATCAAACCAAAAGAGCAAAATAAGTATAAAAAAAAAGACCATGGGTTCAATATGATGTTTGATTGAACCCAACTTAATTTTATTATCTTGTGCCTCTTTTAGTCCAATTTTATTAGCCCTTTTAATTACCTTGCCATTCTTTAGTCATTTTAGTCCAAAAATGAGAGTTATGTCCACTAAAAGAAGAGAAGCGTCAAACAAGGAGTTGTTCTTGGCATGAGAGAGATGTAATGCCCTGGTAATGAACCTTCAAAGAGATTAAATCATTTAGCATGGAAGGTCTCTTTCTCATGCTAAAAACAACATATATGGGACTTCAATTCATCACTTTCAATTAGATTACAACAAGATACAATATAACAATAAATCAAAGCAAAAGAGCAAAATAAGTAAGAAATGCAAGAAAATGAAAGGTTTGTGAAATTCACCTTCCAAGGAAAGGATGAACTCCTTAGTTCAAAAACTCCCTCTTGATAACCCTCAAGTATAGGAAGTGTGTTCTCAAATCCTCAATTCGAAATTATGGAGTTTATGGTATGGAAAGTAGTTAACTCTCTAATTTTTCTCACTTTCAATCACTAAACACTCTTCCTTATCATCAAGGCAATTGATCTTTGGCTATATCAGAATTTTTGGGGTGGTTTTGGTGTATGGAAATGAGGAATTTTGGTAGCTATGGAAGCTTGGAAGTGTTTTGGAAGATAGGAGTGTGTTTAGCTCAAAAACTCAACTTTTCTCTCTTTTCTTCCTCTTTTCTCTAGCTCAAATGTTTTCTCCTTAATCTATCCTCTTGCTTCTCTCAACAATATGATGTATATATATATATGCTAAGCAAGTAGAGAAACGGTGGAAGACAGAGTGGAAGACAAAAGGAAGATATTAAAGCTAATGGAGTACTAATGGAGCTAATGGGAGACAAAAGTGGAGCATTATCTCTAATGGATCAAGCCTTAGATAATGGAGGCTGAGTGTATATTTATTTGGTGATGAATATATCAAAAATTGAGTTAATGAGGTGTCCCAACCGAACCAAAACCAAAAAAAAAAAAAAAATGGGTTTGATGCTATTTCGGGCCGGTTCAACAAAATTTACTCTTAAAGCCCAACTTCAAATGGGCATATCTCCCTTATCTGGGCTCGGTTTTAGGTGATTATTGGGTCTAAAGTGAAGCCCTAGACATCTAATTTCCAATGGTGGTGGTCTCACATTTAAATTCCAAGTACACAAAGAGTATACCTAATTTAGTAAAGGCTGTTCATTTCCACGTCAACAAAATCTACTCTTAAGCCCAATTTCAAACGGGCATATCTCCATTATCCGAACTCGGTTTTAGGTGATTCTTGGGTCTAAATTGAAGCCCCAGAAGTCTACTTTCCAATGGTGATGGTCTCACATTTAAATTCCAAGTGTACAAAGAGATATGCCTAATTTATTAAAGGTTGTTCATTTCATTCTTAATGATTTGATGTTCATTCTTTTCCTAAACTAGTTTTCTTTCATTCCTTCCTATTTCCTTCAAATCCAAACCTATAAATAAGATGTTTTTTAAATATTTTTTCAAAGAGATTTATTTCCACTTTGTTCTTACTCAGTTTACTGAAAATTGTAATATTTTAATTAAAATGTGAGCCTCAAAACATCGTAGAAACATTTGAAAAAATATTTTGAAAAGAGGGTTTTAGGTTTAAAATAGTTTGGCCAAAAATGTGTGAAGGTTAGGATTAAAGCTCAAATTTCATCTCTCTTATTGAAGATTCTGTGAGAAACACATTCTAATTGTCATCATCAGGTAATTAAAAGAAAGCGCCCAAGTCTTAGGGCCGGTCAAAATGGGGTGTCTACAGTTGCCTTCTTGCTAACTTCTTGAGCACTGAGTGTAATGAAGTTCGAGTTGAGTTGCCAAGGGTAGTTTGTGAATATCCCGGATGTTTTTCCAAAGGATTTTACTAGTTTACCACCTCACCGAGAGATCGAGTTCTCTATTGATTTAGTGCCTGGAACGGCACCGATTTCTATGGCACTATATAGATTTGCACCTGCCTAGTTGAGTGAGTTGAAGACTCCACTCCAAGAATTGTTAGATAAGGGTTTTATTCGCCCTAGCACTTCACCTTGGAGAGCATCGACTGTTTTTGCTAAAAAGAAAGATGGTGTGTTGTGACTTTGTATAGATTACCAAAAGTTGAAATGGGTGACTGTCAAGAACAAGTACCCAATGCCTCGTATAGATGATTTGTTTGATCAGTTGAAGGGGCCTTGTTGCTTCTCTAAGATAGACCTAAGATCGGGTTATCACTAGTTGAGAGTAAGGGAGGAGGACATCCCAAAAACGGCATTCTGTACGCGGTATAGCCATTACGGGTGTCTAGTAATGCCCTTTGGGCTAACCAATGCACCAACCGTGTTTATGGATTTGATGAATAGGATTTTTCGTGAGTTTCTAAACTGTTTTATGGTTGTCTTTGTAGACGACATCTTAATTTACTCACCCTCTGAGGAGGAGCACAAGGAACACTTGCAGGTGGTACTTAAGTTATTTAGATCCCACAAATTGTATGCTAAGTTTGGGAAGTGTGAATTCTAGTTGAGAGAGGTTAAGTTTTTAGGCCATGTAGTATCCGAGGAAGGGGTGACTGTAGATTCATCCAAGATAAAGGTAGTGCAAGATTGGGAACAACCTTAGAATACTTTTGAGATCCGTAGTTTCTTGGGGTTGGCTGGGTATTACTGTCTGTTCATGAAAGATTTCTCTAGATTAGCCTCACCATTGACTAGATTGACGAGGAAGGGAGTTAAGTTTGTGTGGAATGAGACTTGTGAGAAGTCTTTTCAAGAGCTTAAGGTTAGACTTACCACTGCTTCAGTATTGATTATTCCGAAGAGGAGTTTGGGCTATTCAGTGTATTGTGATGCCTCACGGGACGGCTTGGGTTGTGTTTTGATGCAAGAAGGAAAGGTAATTGCCTATGGCTTATAGCAATTGAAAACACATGAGAGAAACTGCCCTACTCATGACCTAAAGTTAGCAGCGGTGATTTTTGCCTTGAAGATCTAGAGACATTATCTGTATGGTGAGAAGTTTGAGGTATCTTCTAATCACAAGAGTTTGAAATATCTGTTTACACAGAGAGATTTGAATCTGAGGTAGAGGAGGTGGATGGAATTTATAAAGGATTATAATGTTGAGCTACATTACTATCTAGGAAAGGTAAATGTTGTGGTCGACACCTTGAGTAAAAAATCCATTAGCAGTGTAGCTTGTATCACCATCCGGGAATGAGAAATGTTAGGTGCTATTGGGGAGTTTGACTTGCATCTTGGCGAGTCCGTTGAGTTTGCAGTCTTGTTTTCGGTAGTTGTACAACCTACACTTGTGAATCAAGTGATAAAAGCACAGAAGGGTGACCTTGAGATGGAATCCCTCCGAGAGAAGATCTCTAGTGGAAAGGTAAAGAGGGACTTGAATGTGTATCCTGACTTGAGTGTGAGATACCGTGACCATTTGTTCATGCCGGAGTCTTGCCGAGAGGAAGTACTCCGAGAGTTTCACCATTCACGCCTTGCGGTGCATCCGAGAGGCACAAAGATGTATCATGATCTTAGCCGGCAATTTTGGTGGAGAGGTATGAAGAAAGATGTAGCTGTGTTTACATCTAAGTGCCTTACTTGTCAACAAGTGAAGGCCGAGCATTAGAGGCCAACAGGTTTGTTACAAACCTTGCCTATAGCTGAGTGGAAGTGGGAGCATGTCACGATGGATTTTGTTGTGGGCCTTTCAAGGACTCAACGGGGTAGTGATGCCATTTGGGTGGTAGTTGACCGATTGACTAAGTCGGCACACTTTATACCTATGCATGTAAGTGACTCAGTAGATTATCTTGCCAACCTTTACATTAAGGACATAGTGAGGTTGCACGGGGTCCCAATGACGATTGTTTTGGATAGAGATCCGCATTTCATAACTCGGTTATGGCAGAGCCTACAGAGTGCCTTGGGCACAAAATTGACTTTTAGCACAACACATCATCCTCAGACTGACAGGCAGTCAAGTGCACCATTCAGATTTTAGAGGATATGCTTCGAGGTCGTGTCCTTAACTTTAAGGATTCGTGGGAGAGACACTTGCCCTTAGTGGAGTTTGCCTATAATAATAGCTTCCAATCGAGCATTGGCATGGCACTATCTGAGGTCTTGTATGGTCGACTGTGTAGATCTCATGTGTGTTAGGCCGAGGTGGGTGATACATCAATGTTGGGCCTGGAGTTAGTCCAAGAAACGACAAAGAAGGTTGCACTTATCCGTAAGAGGTTTGCTACAGCCCAAAGTCGCCAGAAGAGTTATGCCGACCATAAGAGGAGACCCTTGTCTTTTGAGGTGAGAGATCATGTCTTTTTGAAAATATCACCTAGGAAGGGTTTGATGAGGTTTGGAAAGAGTGGGAAGTTGTCCCCTTGATTCATTGGACCTTTTGAGATCCTTGAGCAGATTAGGGAGGTAGCTTATTGTTTGGCCTTGCCACCACAGCTTTCTGTGGTTCATGATGTGTTTCGTATTAGCATGCTTCGGAAGTATGAGTCGAATCCATTGCATGTGTTAGATTGGACCGACTTAGAGGTAGATAAGGATGCCTCGTATGAGGAGAGACCGATGAGAGTCTTGGATACTCGAGACCAAGTCTTGCGAGGCAAGACAATTGGTTTAGCTATTGTGGAAACATCATGGGGTTAAGCAAGCAACTTGGGAACGCGAGTTGGAAGTCCGTGAGAAATATCCGGACTTCTTTGTTGATGTTTGAGCATGTAATGGAATTTTGTTATGTTAATGAAATATGAAAACATTGTGTATGTTTTGGATATACGGAAACATTGTATATGTTGTGTATGTTTTGGATATATGGAAACATTGTATATGTTGTGTATGTTTTGGAAACATGAATTTAATATAAACATTGTAAATGTTTTGGGAAATGTGGATTTTACTTTCAATAATGGAACTTGTGTATCAAGTTGATGAAAATAGATGACCAGAGAATGGATCATGGTATTGGAATTAATTATCTATCGTCATTGCGTATGGTTTAAACATAACTTTAAAACTTGATTTGAAATTTCGGGGATGAAATTCTTTAAGGATTTGATATTTCGGACTCGGGTTTTATGGTTTTTGAATGTTGTTCATTGTCGTTTCCCCCTTATTCTTACTTGAGTTTGGCTATTTGATTGTATTGAGCATGTTTGGAATAGGTTGGTTGCTTGGTTTTCAAACTCTTGTTGCCCAAGATTTTACCGTAAATCCTCAGTACTTTTGCAGGTCTGCAAAACTACTAGGAGAGTGCATTTTACGCTGGAGCAGCGTTTACTACACTTGAGCGGGTGGGCGCTCGAGCATTGGTCTGATGTCTACTTAACTATTGGGAGTGTGCATTCTGCGCTCGAACGTCACTTCTTGTGCTCGAGCGGAACAACTTGTTGTGTCTAACGCTCGAGCGTTAACTCTTGCACTCGAGCGGACTGTGCATATATCAGTTCGCGAAAATGACTTTTACATCACTTTTTTAGATCTATTTCTCTCCAAACCCTAAAGTCATGACCCTTTCTCTCTAAAACTTACCTTTTCTCTACTTTTTCACCTAGATCTAGTGATTTCTCCACCCTTGTGCCTTTGTTAAAAAGGTAGAGCACGTCGTGGGCTCTCTTTTCATCCAAACAAAAGTGGGTTTTGGTGTCTTTGAAGTTTCCCCTTTGCTTTGCTCATCTTCTAACTTTGAGGTAAGGACTTTCTACACTCTTCTATGAGTTTTAACTTGGTTATTTATTGATGGGTAAGAAATGTTAAGACTTGTTGTGATTTTGAACAAACTTAGGGTTTTGGTTAAAATCAAAATAGGGGTTTTCGAATTAACATATTGAAAGTGGTTATAAGAGTAGATATGAGCTTGTGTTGTGTTAAAATGGTTAATTCTGGTGTTTAGAATGAGATTGAGAAAAATGGGGCTTTGCCCTAAAATGTCTTGAATAACTATTTTGTATAAATAATGAAATTGGTATTAGAAATATGAAATTGGATGGATGTTTATATAAATGGTAGAATTAGATATGTATTATCTCACACCTATGGAAATTTGGACAATTTACCTGTTATAAAGATTGTATATCTGTTTAGAAATATCTATTTTGGGCTATCGGTGGAGGATAGCCAAAATTGTTGTAGAAATTGCAAGTGGATTAGGCAAATTGAAACAAATCTCTTAGCCATTATCATTGAATATGATTATGATTTATATACATTGTACATGTATAATGTTTGGGAGGAGAAAGGGGATGTATTCCATGTTTGGAAGGAGAAAGGGGTTAGACTCCATTAAACTAAGTTGGCCTGTGTGTCCAGGGTGAAAGTCCCAAAAATCGCGCGTATACATGGGTTCCGATTCCCACGAATGAAATTTCCGTAAAATGGCAAGTGAATGGATTTTGTATGATAATTATGTTGGTTGGAGGCCTATGGGGTGTATTCTCTGTTTGGTTGACTAAATGAAGTGGATATAACCAATGGATTGAGATGTAAGTTTGACATAACATGTTTTTGGAAAAAGTTGTAAACGATTTATCATTTGGGAATTGAACATGTGTATCATACTTATATTTTTGTTAATGTTCATATATTGTGTTAGATTGTTTCTACTGGGCTTTGACTCACCCTACTTGGGAAACCATTTTCAGGTGCTAGTGACATGCCTCCTCCAAAGACTTAGCTTGGGAGGACTTGGGAGCTGAAGGCCCTGTTTTGTCATTTTGTATTTAATATTTGTACAAGCCTAGGGCTTTATATGTATGGAGCTTAAGATTCTCTCTTTTGTTGTAACCAAGCATAATCTTGGAAAAGATGTAAGCCTGTAGGGCATTTATTTTGTTGATCATTAAATTGGTATCACATGTTATAGATTCAAGGTAGAGCTTATGAATATATATCGCATGTGTCACTTTTTTTGTAAATTAACTCTAATTAATGAAAGATTACTATTTTGTTATGTCACTGTGCATATGTTGTTGGGGGCCGATTTATGGCATTTATTTCAGGGCATTACAAGCCCCTTTTTTTTTATATGAACCCTAAGGATTTGTTCATGATTTTGATGAAACAGATAATTGATAAGTAAAATTTGAGAATCTTTGTAGTTGTTGGTGTTGTGTGAAAATGTTAATGTTTTGGAATGTGTTTGAGGTGCCCACTTGCCCGGTTCGTGTGAGGATGACGAATGTGGGGTTTTGTTTAAGGTTCCCACTTGCCTGGTCCTCGTGAGGGCGGCGAATGTCGGGACGGTGTGAGGCATCCACTGGCCGATTCATGTGAGGACGACGAAAGTAGAAAGGTTTGAGGTGTCCACATGCCATCCGTGTGAGGACGGAAAAAGTGTGGAGGTTGATTGTGAATTGTGTGTTGAAAAATCAAGTTTAAAATACAAATGAACTCTTGGGCATTAATAAAGGTCATGCATATTTAAATCAAATGTTTATGCACTTGGTTAAAGTTATTATCTACTGGGCAAAATTTCTCATTCCTATTTTTGCTAACATTTTAGGAAATGAAGAGCCCCAAAACCACCAATGAAGAAGAAGAAGAAAAAGGCTCTCTATTTTCAATTTTTGTTTATTAGAAAGTTTAATCTTTTGTGAACTTGAAGTTGTAATGAAACCATGGAACTCCTTTTCTATTTTGTTTTGGGTTTTGTAATCTTGTTTTAGATCTCATTGTAACCATTGAACCAGAGGGACAATGTATTTGTTTTGTAATCTTCTCTAGCTCACTTAACATGGATAAGTATTTTGTAATTTTTTTGTAAACAAAAATTTGCAGTTTAATGAAAAGGAGAAATATTTTGAATGAAATTGTGTTGTGTGTATGTGAAGACTGTACCTTTAACTGTTGTATGTAAATGATATTTGGTGGGGTGTTACAAATTGGTATTAGAGCTAACCAGGTTTGAATATCTTGGGCTCGTGGGAAGTGACGTTGGTCACGATAGGTTTACTAGGCTAGGATGGGTTGCTTATGTGTTTTGCATGCTTTTTGTGTTTATGTGGTTATGTGGGTCTAGGGTTAAGCTTTAGGACACAACTTGTACCTATTGCATTCATCGAAATCCTTTTGGAAAGCCACTTGATCAATGCTTTTTCCACTTGGAAGTTTTTGAGCGCTGTGGGGCAAGTTGATATCTTAGAAAAGTGATCTGTATGTGCTCTATGTGGCTACATGCTTATGTGGTTTGCCTTATGTGGTGTAGATATATGTATAGGTGTATGTTTAACTCAAATGCGACGTGTGGGAATTTGTGCAGAGTATTAAACTGTAAGTTGATTTTGTCTTTACCTTGAGGATGTTTCTCTCTAGGAAAAAGGGGTAAGATAGACTACAAGGGCCAAACTGATGGGTCAATATGATTTAGAATTTAAAGTGGATCATAAGCTAAATGGTTTTGTAGAATTATGGGTGTATGTGTGACCATCAAATGGTGGACACTATGATGCACAGTAAATGATTTGCCATTATAAGGAGTAGCCATTTCTGAAGTCTTACATTAAATTATGGAAGTGAGCTATATAGAGGATTTTGGAGGTAGAGCGGGTTAGAAATCAAACTACTAGTAGTAGTACATTGTTGAGGCTTTAATGATAAGTGGAGTGATTTAAGGTAAAATGCCTTACAGTGATGATGTCAGAATAAGTAAAAGCTAGTTCTAAACTTCTTTGGGATGGACTAAGTTAATTTTGGTTGGATTGCTTTAATTGTTCAATTGACTATTTTTAAGGGTTGTGTTGGGTCTTGGGCCAATTATCTTGGTATGTATTTAGAAATGGGTGTGGTCTTAACATGAAAGAAATTGTAGAGTGAAGTAATGTTGGAAAATTGGTTTATATATAAGGCATATTTTGGGCCGACTTTGAGCCCAAAATTGAGTGGGCCCCAAACGTCTTTTGGGGTGGGTCCGAAGAGGTGTAGTGTTCCTTGCCGTGTGGCAAGTCACACGGTGAAGACGGAATGTCAAAACCATTTATGAGTGAATGGGAAGTTGATGTTGTTTTCGGGTTTAACATTAATTTTTTAGATAAAATTCTTTTGAATTTTTTCAATAAAAATTAGTGTGGGAATTTAATTTAATTCTAAATTCAAATTTTGGATTCCTAAGTGGTTTCTTAAAGTTTGTAATTTTAGAATTTAATTTAATTCTAAATTCAAATTTTAGGTTCCTTAAAAGTTTCCTAAAATTTGTACCTCTTCATTTATTTATTTATTTAACTATTTCAATAATTTAATATATATATATATTTAATTAGATATATATATTTGAAATAATTTAAATAATAAATTAACCTTCAGTTCCAAACAGTTTGTGTTGGACTACGGATCCATTTCATTGTTTGAATAAATATATTCAAAAGTTCGAAATTTTGGTCCAACGGTCATAATTCAAATTGGAGGTGCACCTTTTCACTTTTGTGGCACCTATTCGGTCTATGTATTTGCCTATATATACTTGGGTTTTTCCAGCAGTGTTTGGGGTTGGTAAAATTCGGAAATTTCAGTCTGTATTGGTTCCTTTTGCTGTCCATTTCTCTTAGTGTATTATTCCTCATATTTAGTTTTAAGAATAAATTTTCAGAGAGTTAGAACACAGGTTTGGTTCGCCGAACAAATTGTTTGGAGTACTACTACAATTTGTGAAGATCATTGTATCCTGGGAGATAGACGCCACTCAACCGTAAGTACCATAGCGAGGCGAATCTGTCTTAAGGACAGAGTGTCACACACTCGACTTGGTCTTAATTTTATTTCGGTTTGATAAATAAATCTGGTATGTAATTTATTTATTTTATTTGAATTTATTTCAAGTTATTTTATTTACACAGAAGATTGTTCCAACAATCTTAAGACAGATTCGAATTATTCTGTTTACAGAATTTTTCGTTTGTTCCCTTTTTTCATTCTTCGTAAATAATTTCGAAAGAAAATTATTTTCTGTGGATTTACAAAATAATATTCTGGTTGGAAAAACAAATAGTGATTATATGCTATTTGACAGATAGTAGTAATATACTGTCTCTTTTCTTTGACAACAACTAGTAGTACGATACTGGTGTCATTAACAATTCAGAATATATTTTTGTGGAATTTTGTCAGAAAATTAATTTTGGTTTTTAGAATTTATTTTCTGTGTTTTCATTAATTAAAATTCTGTTTCAGTATTTTAATTATTGGAGTGTTACAAGAGATTTAATTTCTTGTGTGAAATTAATTTGGGTAAATAAAATTTTATTTTATTTCCAAATTATTTGAAAAATAAAAGTTATAATTTTTATTTCTTTTATTTTACAGAATTTAATTTTCTGTGTGGAATTAATTTGTTTAAATAAAATTTTATTTTATTTTCAAATTAATTGGAAAATAAAAGTTACATTCTTGTTTCTTTTATTTTTACAGAATTTAATTCTGTGAATTTGGATTAGTTTTCTGTGTGGAATTAATTTGGTTATATAAAATTTCATTTTATTTTATTTCCAAATTAATTGAAAATAAAAGTTACATTTTGTTTTGTTTCTTTTATTTTAACAGAATTTATTTCTATAGTTTTGGTTTAATTTGTTTAAATAAAATTTTATTTTATTTTCAAATTAATTGGAAATAAAAGTTACAATTCTTATTTCTTTTATTTTTATAGAATTTAAAATTCTGTGTTTTTTGGTTTTAATTTTCTGTGTAGTATTAAATTCTAATTATAATTGTGGTTTATAATTTAGAATTTATGGCTACTGGAACTAATCTTTGCAAAGGCAAATGAAGATCAAGTAAGAAGGTTGCTAAAGCCAAAATGATCAAAATGGATAAAATTTCCAATGGTGTAGATGTCATAAATCTTTCTGCAGTTGTTTCCGAGGCAAATCTTGTCGGAAATCCTAAAGAATGGTGGGTGGACACTGGTGCTACTCGCCATATCTGTGCCGATAAAAAGATGTTCACATCTTATTCTATAGTGAACAATGGTGAACAACTCTTTATGGGCAACTCCTCAACTTCCAAAGTTGAAGGACAAGGAAAGATTGTACTCAAGATGACATCTGGAAAGGAACTCACTCTCAACAATGTGCTGCATGTACCGGACATTCGCAAGAATTTAGTTTCCGGATCTTTGTTGAGTAAGAATGGGTTTAAACTAGTTTTTGAAAGTGGCAAGTTTGTACTTACCAAAAACGGGATGTATGTAGGAAAATGTTACATGTCTGATGGCCTTTTCAAGTTAAATGTAATAACTGTTGTATCCTCTGATATTAATAAAGATACATCTTCTTCTTACTTGCTTGAGTCTTCAAATTTATGGCATGGTAGACTAGGACATGTTAATTATGGATCTTTGCGTAGATTAATTAATATGGAATGTTTACCTAAATTTGACATTGATTCAAATCATAAATGTGAAATTTGTGTTGAGGCAAAATTATCTAAAACTCCTTTTCATTCAATTGAAAGAAGTACGGAACCGCTTGAATTAATTCATAGTGACATTTGTGATTTTAAATCAATTCAAACCAGAGGTGGAAAAAAGTATGTAATCACTTTTATAGATGACTATACTAGATATAGTTATATTTATTTAATTCGAACCAAGGATGAAACTTTGGAAACTTTCATTCAATATAAGAATGAAGTTGAAAATCAACTTGGTAAGAAAATCAAGAAAATTAGAAGTGATAGAGGTGGTGAATATGAATCACCTTTTGGTGAATTTTGTAAAGAACATGGAATAATTCATCAAACCACCGCTCCTTACTCACCTCAGCAAAATGGAATTGCTGAAAGGAAAAATAGGACTTTAAAAGAAATGATGAATGCCATGTTAATTAGTTCTGGATTACCTCAGAACTTGTGGGGGGAAGCAATACTTTCTGCTAATTATATTTTAAATAAAATACCCCGAAAGAAAGTGAATCAAACACCTTATGAATTGTGGCATGGAAGAGTACCATCCTACAAATACTTAAAAGTGTGGGGGTGTTTGGCTAAAGTGGCTATTCCTAGTCCTAAAAAGACTAAGATATGTCCTAAGACCATTGATTGCATTTTCATTGGTTATGCCAAGAATAGTAGTGCATATCGATTTTTGATTCATAAATCAGAACATTTCGAAATGCATGTAAATACTATTATTGAGTCAAGGAATGCATCATTCTTTGAACATGTATTTCCAAAGAAGACTGGACAAGAGACTAGTAATAATAAGAGATCTTTTGATACTATTACTAGTAATGATCAAGAACATGATCAAGAACAAGAGTTAGATCAAAATGAGGAAGAGGAACTTAGGCGTAGTAAACGTGCTAGAATCTCGAAATCTTTTGGTCCAGATTTTCTAACATATTTGTTAGAAAATGAGCCTTTAACTTTTAAAGAGGCTATGTCTAGTCCTGAAGCTCCTTTATGGAAAGAAGCTGTCAACAGTGAAGTTGAATCCATCTTGCAAAATCACACTTGGGAATTAGTGGACTTGCCACCAGGTTGTAAACCTCTTGGGTACAAGTGGATTTTCAAAAGAAAATTGAAAGCAGATGGATCAATCGACAAATACAAGGCAAGACTTGTAGTCAAAGGTTTTAGACAAAAAGAAGGTCTAGATTACTTTGACACATACTCACCAGTTACTAAAATAACATCCATTAGAATGCTAATTGCCATAGCATCTCTATACAATCTAGAAATTCATCAAATGGATGTTAAAACCGCTTTCTTAAATGGTGAGTTAAATGAAGAAATTTACATGGAACAACCAGAAGGGTTTTCTGTTCCAGGGAAAGAAAAGAAAGTGTGTAAATTGGTTAAATCATTATATGGTTTAAAACAAGCGCCAAAGCAATGGCATGAGAAATTTGACAATGCAATGATGTCAAATGGATTTAAAATTAATGAGTGTGACAAATGTGTTTATATTAAAAACACAGACAAAGGTTATGTCATTGTATGTCTTTATGTAGATGATATGCTCATCATTGGTAGTAATAATGACATGATTAAAACTACCAAGAAAATGTTGAATAAACATTTTGACATGAAAGACATGGGCATTGCTGATGTAATTCTTGGTATGAAAATTACCAAAACATCAGAAGGTTATACTTTGTCACAATCTCATTACATTGAGAAAATACTTGATAAATTTAGCAAAGATGATGATCATCTTGCTAGAACTCCTGTAGATGTTAATTTGTATCTTTCTAAGAATGTACAGGAAAGTATTTCTCAATTAGAGTATGCCCAAATTATTGGAAGCTTAATGTACTTGATGAACTGCACTCGCCCAGATATAGCTTATGCAGTAAGTAAATTAAGTAGATATACGAGTAATCCGGGAGTAGAACACTGGAAAGCAATTATAAGGGTTCTAAGATATTTTCGATTCACTCGTAACATTGGGCTGAATTATACTAGATATCCAGCAGTACTTGAAGGATACTGTGATGCAAATTGGATATCGGATACTAAAGACTCGAAGTCCACCAGTGGGTATGTCTTTACTCTTGGTGGGGCGGCTGTATCTTGGAAGTCTTCCAAACAGACTTGTATTGCTAGGTCTACTATGGAATCTGAATTCATAGCCTTAGACAAAGCAGGGGAAGAGGCAGAATGGCTTCGCCACTTCCTTGAAGATATTCCAATATGGCCAAAACCGGTGCCCGCTATATGCATACATTGCGATAGTCAATCAGCTATAAGTAGAGCACAGAGTCATATGTATAACGGTAAGTCACGACACATTCGTCGTCGACATAACACCGTAAGACAACTACTCTCTAATGGAATTATTTCCATAGAATATGTTAAGTCTAAAGACAACATAGCGGATCCACTAACCAAAGGGTTAGCAAGAGAGTTAGTTGAGAATTCATCGAGGGGAATGGGACTTAAGCCTATTAAATAAGAGTTACCACAACGGCAACCCAACCTAGTTGACTGGAGATCCCAAGATCTAGGTTCAAAGGGACAACCGAGTTGTGATTGACTCAGAAGGATCACTTGGGAGTCTAACTCCTACCCATTTCTATGATGAAATAGTAATGTCTGCAGCGTTTTAGGTTAAGTAAAACTTTTAATGATTCTTATATCTAGGTAAACCTAGTGGAGTATGGCAGGATACTCTTCATAAGTATCACCTATGTGAGTGTGAACTGGGCCGGTTCTGTGAGATTTGTGAAGGGCTACAATTCTCTAGAGCACTCATGAAGACCAGGTTGTTCAGGGCCAAAATGAACACAATAGTGAGAACTAAACTGTGTCTGGGAATATACTGTGTGAGTTCTATTGTCTTGGTTTACACAAACGGCTGAA
Organism: Camellia granthamiana; assembly: GCA_036172215.1. NCBI lineage: Eukaryota > Viridiplantae > Streptophyta > Magnoliopsida > Ericales > Theaceae > Camellia > Camellia granthamiana. Next base: position 6,937,501 of record CM069909.1, read on the forward strand.
CAGTTCAAGACATCGTGTTCACTGATTAGCTAGTAAATCCGATAGTGTTTCATAAGGGAAGGTTCAAAGCCAAAAGCTACCTATCCTTTGCAGAATATTTCTATTTTCTAAACTCTCTGATTAGATCATGTTGTTGCATTTTCTCTCCGTCAAATTCCATTCATGTGGGGGATTGTTGGAAAATTGGTTTATATATAAGGCATATTTTGGGCCGACTTTGAGCCCAAAATTGAGTGGGCCCCAAACGTCTTTTGGGGTGGGTCCGAAGAGGTGTAGTGTTCCTTGCCGTGTGGCAAGTCACACGGTAAAGACGGAACGTCAAAACCATTTATGAGTGAATGGGAAGTTGACGTTGTTTTCGGGTTTAACATTAATTTTTTAGATAAAATTCTTTTGAATTTTTTCAATAAAAATTAGTGTGGGAATTTAATTTAATTCTAAATTCAAATTTTGGATTCCTAAGTGGTTTCTTAAAGTTTGTAATTTTAGAATTTAATTTAATTCTAAATTCAAATTTTAGGTTCCTTAAAAGTTTCCTAAAATTTGTACCTCTCCATTTATTTATTTATTTAACTATTTCAATAGTTTAATATATATATATTTAATTAGATATATATATATTTGAAATAATTTAAATAATAAATTAACCTTCAGTTCCAAACAGTTTGTGTTGGACTACGGATCCATTTCATTGTTTGAATAAATATATTCAAAAGTTTGAAATTTTGGTCCAACGGTCATAATTCAAATTGGAGGTGCACCTTTTCACTTTTGTGGCACCTATTCGGTCTATGTATTTGCCTATATATGCTTGGGTTTTTCCAGCAGTGTTTGGGGTTGGTAAAATTCGGAAATTTCAGTCTGTATTTGGTTCCTTTTGCTGTCCATTTCTCTTAGTGTATTATTCCTCATATTTAGTTTTAAGAATAAATTTTCAGAGAGTTAGAACACAGGTTTGGTTCGCCGAACAAATTGTTTGGAGTACTACTACAATTTGTGAAGATCATTGTATCCTGGGAGATAGACGCCACTCAACCGTAAGTACCGTAGCGAGGCGAATCTGTCTTAAGGACAGAGTGTCACACACTCGACTTGGTCTTAATTTTATTTCGGTTTGATAAATAAATCTGGTATGTAATTTATTTATTTTATTTGAATTTATTTCAAGTTATTTTATTTACACAGAAGATTGTTCCAACAAGTAAGAGATGCGTTTTCCAGAGAGTTTATCTAGTTCAGAATCTTGTAACAAGTCATAGGTGAACGAAGTAGGTAAAGAATCTTGGGATGAGATTGAATATGATTTGAGTTGCATTATGTGATTAAATTTCTAGTGATGGAAAATAGTGATCTATGAAATTGTGTTATAAGTATTGAAGGTAAGGATATGTAAGTTAGTTTTGAATGCCTTTGGGACTAGTAGGGTCAATTATTTTGGAGTTTTTTGTTAATGTATTTGAGTGTAGTAGATGGATGCTTACCAAGATGATAAGTAATTGTGTTAACAAATTAGTGTTCTTAGAGAGACTGATTTTGGATGAAACTATGAGAATGTTATGATTCAATGGATTGTGACTAGCTATTTTGGAATAGTTGATGCGACTGTAATTTGAACATGGAAATTTGTTATTGGTCCACCGCGAGTAATTAATATTAATTTTTAAAGTTACCCTTAGCTAAAAGTTATAAATTGTGAAGACCAGAGATATACATGAGTATTCTGAGTTAAGTTTGGTGTGTGTAATGACAATGTGGTTTAGGAAGCCAAAATGGAGATTTATTTTGTATCCTTTGACCTTTGACCATAAGTTATCTTGTATTCATGATGTGAAATTTATGATTCCCTTGTATTGGTCCTTCTTTTTCCCATAAGGGTGGTGATAATTTTGTTGTTGATATATTATTCTGGTATTGCCATTGAATTTAAGTTGGGTGTAATTGACCTTAGGTGAAATTAACGGGTATTTAGTTTTACTTGATAGAGAATGATTCCTTGTTTCAATTTTATTCCATCGTGTTTTGCGATAAAATTATTTTAGAAGAAGTTATTTGACAAACGCCATGTTGGGAAATAAATTGATACGAAATATTTTTGTTATTTGGTTAGTCATGAAGATTTTTTGGAATGACCATTGTTAACTAAGGGGGGAAAAAAATTCTTATAGTATGAATAAGTGGTATTATAGCCTGTGGTTATATACTTAGAGTTTGAGTAGGAGGGAGCTGATTAGGGACTTCAGAGGAAATTTCAAAATAACTACAACTATGAGTATTTGTTGGTATAACCTTGTACCTTGTGTCTTGAGTTGTGTAGACTATTGTGGTGGGTTCGATACTGTAGTTAGCGTCGTTTTGTGACATGAATAGTTGTGAGAATTAGATTTTATTTTCATTTTGGTAAGCTGTGATGAATGACTTTTCGAGTTAAACTATTTTTCAAGGGTGAAGTAGCTTTACTAGTGATTGGAGTGAAGTACTGAAAATATGATTTTGTTTGAATTTAGTAATAAAGGCGTAGGATTATTTTGGTGAGAGATGTATATTGAGTTTCATTTGGAGAAATTCTCTTATAATATGAGATTAATTTATTTATTAACGATATAAATATTTGTTATTGAATAAGTTCGTGTTATAGAAGGTATTGAATTCAGGTTGATTTTGTGGGACATCATAGTCTTAGTGTGGTATGGAGTCGTGTTACAGCTTCAGAATTAGTATCATGGATTTGATTTCAAGGAATGAGGTGTGTTGTGCAAGTATAGGTAGATGATTTTCCTTACATGGTGTGTTAGTTATTATGTGGCGTCAGGAGAGGTTGAGTAAGAGTCACCTCAGAACTTATCTTAAGTCCAGAAATGAGGCTTGTGGGTGAGAATTGCTTGCTTGGTGTGTGTGTGTGTGTCACTCACGAGAGTGACAAATCATACTAACTACGTGTGTGTGTGTGTGTGTGTGTGTGTGTGTGTCACTCACGAGAGTGACAAATCATACTAACTGCTTCATAATTGTTTCTAAGTTAATCGCGTGTGACCCCTAAGATAAGGTAGTTGCGTTAAAAAAAATAATAATAAATTACAAGCTTGAAATTTGTAATGGTAGTTGTGGGGGAATGCGACTTCCCAAGTTTATGAGCAAAACTTATCCATTGGTTTTATTTAACCTTGTTGTTATTATTTTAAATTGTTGTTGCCTATATAATTATGATGGGGTTGTGACCTCGCCGTGGTAGTGATGTAATCCTTGGTTGGGTGATGTTTGGGAGTCACCGGTTGAAATATGTTTGAGAACGAAGTTTTCCTATTGGATATGACCTTATTTTTGCCAGAATTGAGAATTTATTGTTATGGATAAACTAGTGAGTAAAAAAGGAAAAATAGTCAGCAAGTGGGCGTATCGAGTCTTACGACATGTATAAACCTTAAACATTTTCACAAAATCGTTCCTGTTCAAACTCTTCATTTTTACCATTCACTTTTATGTAACTAAAACATTCCTTTATTTATATATATATAGTTTTGTACCAGTTTTGAATCCCTTCAAATTTCAAAGGTCTGGAAATATTGTTTTTGGGTATTGTTAACTTTTAAGTATTTCAATAATGTAGTTGAATAATGTGTGGATATAGAACACTAACTGTATTGCAAGAACAAAGTTTGTGATGCTTTGATTTTGCTGGGTTGTATCTCGTTGAAAGGCCATGATTGGTGGATAGAATTCCTATTAGAATTTTTTTTTCCTTCTCTTTCTTTCTTTTTATGAGAGGGGGGTTGAGGACTTCTGAAGTGATGTGAGGTATTCTTTTGAAAATTGGGTTACCAAGTGGCCGGTAATTGTTTCTTGGGGCGTGAATGTGCTGTGAGAACTATTTTTCTAAGGTTCTAGGTCGTTAGACAGCCGAGAGTTATTTCCTTGGAAGTTGAGTCTGTTTAAGGCAGGAGTACTGAAGGGTATGTTAGTGAGACCTTTACCCTTGACATTTAGTTTTGTGGAATCAATGGGATCTTGTGGCTCGTTAGAGGTATTCGTAACCATTTTGTCTAATCCTGCTAAATGGGGACCTGTACGTAATTGGAGTCGCCTGTCTAGGTTAAGTGGGCCTTGGTAATCCTTATCGATAAGTTAGAGGAAAGACTCACCACTTAAGTGTTGTTATTTGTATCATATGGAGTGGGTCTGAATATTAGAGTGGAACCTAAGAATACGAGAGCTATCCTTAGATTTCGAACTAGATTCTGGAGTGGTGATTGTAATTTTATTAGGAATTGTTCTACCCCTTATGTCATTGGGTTGCCTTGTCTTCTTTTGTGGGAGTTGTTTCTTATTCATCATGCAAGATCTTTCACGTTGGAAGAATTTTCTAGAAACTCATTGTTCAGTAGAAGGCATTTGTGATTAGTTGGTAAGAGTGTTAATTCCAATCTCCATTTCATGTGGATTTATCTAAACTTTAGATCTTGAATTGTCTAATTTCGGGGACGAAATTTCCTAAGGTGGGGAGGTTGTAACACTTTGTACTTCTTGAACTCATGGGATTGCTTTTGATACTCTCATTATTCTACTTGGATTGGTTGATGTTAAAGTATTGATTGGGCTGATATCACAATGATAAAGTAGGATTGAACCAAAGACATTGATTTGGATAATTATCCCATGAGTAGTTTTGCCCATTTCTCTTTCCACACTTTGAATTTGGATGTGACGTTAGAACCATTGGAAATCTTGTTTCCGGGGCTTCGATTTGGACACAAGAACGACCTAAAACAGAGTTCGAACAAGGGAGTTATGCCTGTTTGAAATTCGGGTACCTGTGCTAGAAAGAAGTCCGCTTGAGCGAACTTTTGACCGCTTAAGCGGTCTTCGCAAATTTCAGAGATTCTGGGAGCTTCTTTTCACCACTCGAGCCAAGGCCAAGCTTTGACCGCTCAAGGGGTCTGTTCTATATCAAGCACTTTAAAGTGAGTTTTTGGTCCAAAATCTTTATTCTTTCTTCCTCTCTTCTCTCCCTCTCCTTCATACTCGAAACCTTAGCCCCCAAACACTTGATTTATCCCATTTCTACCAAGAATCCACCTTAGATCTTCCAAGAGGGTTGAAGATCAAGCCTTGATTAAGATTTCTACCGATTGATTTAAGTTTTTGTTGGAGCTTCAAGTTAGGTTTCCATCTTTTCATTATCACTTTTGAGATAGGAATACCTTTACCCTTGTATATTTATATTTTGATCTAAATAGGTGTGAATCTTAAGATGTTTGGAACTATTGAAATGAATGTGGTGTATATATATATGGGCTTTGTGTATTTACTTGAAATTGATGATGGAATGTGAAATTAACTATCAAATAGTGAATAAACATACATGAATTAAGGGAAATAAACAATTGAAAAGAAAAACCCCAATTTTTTTATATGAACCCCAAGGGTTTGTTCATGATTTTGATGAAATGTATAATTGATAAGTACAATTTGAGAATCCTTGTAATTGTTGGTGTTGTGTGAAAATGTTAATGTTTTGGAATGTGTTTGAGGCTCGGTTCGTGTGAGGGCGATGAATGTGGAGCTGTGTTTGAGGGCAGAGAATGTGGGGATGGTGTGAGGCATCCACTGGCCGATTTATATGAGGATGACGAAAGTGGAAAGGTTTAAGGTGTCCACATGCCATCCGTGTGAGGATGGAAAAAGTGTGGAGATTGCTTGTGAATTGTGTGTTGAAAAATAAAGTTTAAAATACAAATGAACTGTTGGGCATTGATAAAGGTCATGCATATTTAAATCAAATGTTTATATACTTGGTTAAAGTTATTCCTTACTAGGCAAAATTGCTCATTCCTCTTTTTACTAACATTTTAGGAAATGAAGAGCCCTAAAACCGCCTATGAAGAAGAAGAAGAAGAAGAAGAAAAAGGCTCTCTATTTTCTAATTTTGTTTATTAAAAAGTTTAATCTTTTGTGAACTTGAAGTTATAATGAAACCATGGAACTCCTTTTCTATTTTGTTTTGGGTTTTGTAATCTTGTTTTTAATCTCAATGTAATCATTGAACCAGAGGGACAATGTATTTGTTTTGTAATCTTCTCTAACTCACTACACAGGAATAAGTATTTTGTTATTGTTTTGTAAACAAAAATTTGCAGTTCAATGAAAAAGAGAAGTATTTTGAATGAAATTGCATTGTGTATGTGAAGACTATACCTTTAACTGTTGTAAGTAAATGATATTTGGTGGGGTGTTACAGCAGAGATCAATGGATTGAGGTATATTTGGAGGTTGAAGATGAGTTTTAGAGAGAGAAGATCTAGATTTAGAGTTTTGAAATGTTTTAGAAAGAGAGAGATATATGAAAAAATGACTCAAAATGTGGGTGTTACAAACAAATATACGCGCAGGCCGCTTGAGCGACCAGACACAATAAGTGAGACTGCTCGAACGAATGAAGTATCGCTCGAGTGCACAATGACATACTCTCAGAAGTTTTACAGACAAAGGCTAACTGCTCAAGTGCAAGAAAGATCGCTCGAGCGCAAGAAGTGCTGCTCGAGCGAGAAAAACACCTTACCAGTACTTTTGCAAGCCTGTAAAAGTATTGAGAGTTCCCAAAGACCGTTCGAGCGCAAGAAACATTGCTTGAGCGAGAAAAACATCCTCCTAGTACTTTTGCAAAACTTGCAAAAGTACTGAAAGTTCTCAAAGACCGTTCGAACGCAAGAAGGACCGCTTGAGCGAACTAACCAAAATCTGGACAAAGACTCCTTTAAAAAACGAACTCCCAACCTATTTCAAACGTAACCACAATACTCAAATAACTCAATTCAATGAGGAATAAGATGAACAAAGATATAAACAACCCAATAAGACAAGGAGTCTGGATCCAAAATAATAAACGGTTTGGGTTTAAATCAGAATCGTTATAGTTTACATTTTTTTTTTTTTTGTAATAAATATTTAAAATTTTTGTATTAAATACTTATTATTATTGATTACAAAAAATATATATATAATTATTATTAATAAATGTTGTTTTTACTTAATTTTTTGACTTCATTAATGGATAAGGGGTCCAACAATAGTACGCAAATTATAGTATTCATGTATTATACATAAATTAATATCAGCCCTTGATCTTCCTTTTTTATTTGGGCTGTTCACCAAAAATTTTGTTAACCAGTTGCAACCGATAACAACAAAACTCATATTGTCATTCTCCTTCCTTCTCTCTTTTGGTCTCTCATCTTCCCCTGTGTCTGTATATTTTTATGATGGATAACTCTCGCTGTCCTATTTTTCTCTTCTCTCTCCTTTGATCTCTCCTTTTTCTTTTTTTTTTCTTTTTTTTTTTTTTTAAATGTCCAATAGGAGGCCATTTTCATGAATTCCGGCCCCACAATAGGAGGCCATATTCAAATGCATTCCCTTCAGCTCCTGACCACAATGGTCAAAGACCGCCTGCCCAACATGGTAGGGCAGTAGGCTTGGCTTTTTGTTCCCATCATCATCATCCTTGTGTGGTTTTTGAAATTCAGTCACAACTAGTTACATTTGTTGAGATGGTCAATCTTAAATATGATGATGTTTTATGTCCGTATAATACGTAGATAACCAGTGGATTCAAAAATATTATTTAGGGTATTTATTAAAAAACTTTATCAAAATTATGCTTAAAAAAAAAAAATTACACTTGTCAATATCTATAATGCACATTCAATAAATCTTTTAATTTGAATATTTTCAATAACAAACAAAGAATAATTTTAATATATTGTTACTATCATTTCAAAAAATAAATATATGGAGTTATAAGAGTTGTTTTGGATATGATTTACAAGTTAACTTTTTTATTTAATACGAAAAGATATACAGAAAAGTAGATAGATGATATGGCCTAAATAAGCCAATAAATTAGCTTTTTTAGTTCATCCCAAAAGAGACCTAAAATTGCTTTCAATGAGATAAATGACTTAAATATGATTAAGTGATAAGTAACTTCATAACTAGTACTAATGGATGTAGGATCACTGTTGTGTCTCTCGCTATTGTCTTTTCTACTGCGCTCCAAAACGGGCCGTTTTACTATCTTTTTTTCTAGTTATGTTGTGTCACAAAGTGCTATTTGCTTACTATCTTTTCTTTCTTTCTTTCTTTCTTTCTTTCTTTAAAAAAAATAAAAAAAAAAAAAATAAAAAATAAAAAAAAAAATCTATTTCTATTGCTTGTATTTAGAAAAATATATTTATTTTTTAAAGTTATTTTAATTCAAGGATGTTATGATCAGTTTAATTTTTTTTTATATGTAATCTCATTCAATTAAAAAAATGTAAAATAAAATTTGAAACTCAATATGATATTTTTGGTTTCCAGTTGAAATAATGTAATCTTTTTATTTATTTATTTTTGTGGAATCAATCTATTCAATTAAAATAAAAAGGATGCACAAACATATCTTAACATTTGATGAAAATGCACATATATCTTCTAATATTTTCAATATGTCACAGATAGCCCTAAATATTTGGAAATTATATTACAAACACCCATTGACATTTAGTTAAATCATAGAGACTCATGTCATTTAGTAAGATTACACAAACACTCTTAACATTTTTCGGAAAGATCATAAGCAATCTATCAAATATTCCAATTAGGCAATATTAGAGCATAACTAACAACAAATAGAAATAATTTTTCTCAATGAATTCAATGATGTATAAAATGGAACATTTCTCAATATATTATCAATCTCAATCAACTTGCTTAAAACGTGTGTGCTATATTCTCATCATTTTTTCAATTAAAAATATTCAATTCCAATTTCTCAAAATGATCGATAAATTTCCAGTTTCTCCAAATTATAAAATTTCAAGAAGATTAACCTCGTTTGGGAACCAACCCATTTAGCCAAAAAGTCAAAAAGTTACTAAAAAAACCAAAAAGCTAACAACCCATACAAAAAGGTCAAAGATTCTCTTTTCTCTCTACTTTTTGCACATCTTTTCTTAAAAAGTCAAAAAGTCATCCCAAACATATTAGTTTTTTTTAGCTCATATTTTAGCCAAATAGCCAAAAAGTTACTAAATTAGCCTGTTCCCAAACGAGGCCTAAGGTTTTTCTTAGAAAAGTTAAGGGCTTTTTTATTTTAAAACTTCCACATACACCAATACTATTAAAAAAAAATCTCTTTTAATAGAGAATACATTAAGAAATACACAACACAAACCAAATCCTAAGTTCTCATCATACATTCTTTGAAATATCTATAATATTTCTAAAATTTATGTAATAAAATACTACATATCCGTCTATAAAAAACATATTAATGGTAATTAGAGATATCTCTGCCTCTTGGAGAAAAGAGGAGAACAAAGAAGAAAAACCCCCCAAAATTCAGATTTACCGGAATCTCAATCACTCTAGTCAAAACGACACCCTCAACACACTCGTCACTTTGGTCCAAAGAACTAGTATCAAAATCTTATTTGGTCTTATTGGATTGAGAAATTTGTAAGAAGTTGGGTGTGCTTTTAAAGAAAAGGAAGAGAAAAGAGCTATAGAGAGAGGGCTGAGAGAAAAGAGAGAGATGGCCAGATTTTGTGCAAGATTGCATGAAAATCAAGGTCAGAAAGGGGTTAGGCCGCACGTGCGATTTCCCGCAATAGACAAAATGTAAATTAAAAAAAAAAAAAACCTCCCATGTTGTACGTGCGAGCACATCCATGGCACATGCAAACATGTTCAAGTCTAATTCTGTCACGCCCCAAGCTCCGTGATAACGCCGCACACTCATTTAGGTGAGCATGCAAGGCTAAGAGTCCAACACATAACCAACAATATAAAATACTCAAATTAAATCCTTTAATATCATAATGCTAAAAACCATACAAATAGACAATTCTTATCATATGAAATTGTCCACCAAGTCCACTAATAAAATAATACTAATAATAATGATCCAAATACTTAAATCATAGTCCTACTCTCGGCACTCCCACAAGTAAAAACCCCGCGCAGCTCTACTCCTCAGAATCTGAAAAATAAAATAAGGGTAAGCCAGACAGCCCAGTAAATAACCAACCATCACTGCTAGCTGGATCAAGTATACAAAAATAAATAAATAAATCGATGACCAACAAATATAATTTTTCTACAGTTCAATAAATGAACAATTATTTGTAAGATGGTTTCATAGCTAAAAATAAACAATGTACAATACGTTTTAAATGAAAAGCCAATGTGATAATTCAAAGTAATTCGTTGTTCAAATCGATGGTTCGATATTCAGATAGTTCAATTATTCGATTCACAAAACCCAAGTCTTAATGACTACGGTCACTTAGCCCGTGACAAGGCCCAGAACCACACATAGGCCGGTGGTAAAGCTCCAAAAGAAACTAGTTTCTGTGCCAATAAATAACCCCCATTGGCTAGGGTCCAAATCATAGTCAGACTAGAGTGATGTTCAAAATTCAAACAATACACAACTTTTAAATCAAATATTCGATATTTTCGGAATAAACACTGGGTACAATTTTCAGAATAATTTCACAAAATATTCAAATAACTTTCATAATAATATTCGATGTTGTTTTATACTTGACCCATATTTTATTTTAAGAGAACAGGAAAGCTATGAATAAATATTTATGATTTTAAACGGTTCGATAGGAATAAAAATAAACCAACAGTGATAGAGGGTTACTTACCTCAAACAGCTAAAATAACACTCCAACACCAACTCCAAACACCCAGCTTCACCACTTCAATCTCACAAACCTAATAAATAAAACCTCAAATAAATTAATATTTGTTTACATGTTACATATACCCACAAAAGCCCCACCATATTAGATTAATGTATTGCTTTAATATCCAAGAGATCAAACCATTCAACCCAACTTTATAGCCAAACACACCCTTACCCATGATACAAACTCCATTGTTTCTATTACCCACCCAAAGTTACACTTACACATTGCACCCAATTCTCAAAACCTAAGTAGGCACCTATAGATCTTCCAAATCTCCTTAATGCATTGATTGTTAAATTCCTCAACATAAACTTAATAATTAACAGTAAAGATAGATTTTACCTTAACCAATGGGTGTCCCAAAATCATCAACGTGCTGCCTCCAATCCCTATTGTAGCCTCACTTGAACCTCTCTTCTCTTTTTCTTTTCTTTTTTTTCTTTTACCTTCTCAAACCCTAGCCGCCTATGGAGCAATTCCTAGCCTCTGTTTTGTTTGTTTCCCAAGACTTAAAGCCACAATATATAGGTGGGCTTATTAACCTAATTTCTCAAAGTTACAAAATTACCCATCTAAGTAATAGAAAATATAATGCCATCTCATAACTAATTCTTTGATATTAATAAATGACCTATATAAATTAATTTAATTACTAATCTATCCAACAAAATAATCCTACACACAACTTGGGTTTTACATTCTTCCCCTCTTAAAAGAAATTTCGTCCTCGAAATTTGACATACGTGTAGTCTCAAAAAGTTGTGGATACTTTTGTCTCATTTCATCCTCAAGTTCCCAAGTAGCTTCTCTCTCCGAGTGATTGCTCCATTGAACCTTAACATAGTGGATGACTCGACGCCTCAAAACCTGCTCCTTCTTATCAACAATTCTTACAGGGTGTTCTTCATAGGTCAAATCCTCCTTAAACTACAACGGTACATAATCAATCACATGATTGGGATTCGGTATATACTTCCTCAATATCGAAACATGGAAGACATTATGAACTCCAACTAGTAAAGATGGTAGGGCAAGTCTGTAAGCTACCTCTCCAATTCGATCTGAAACCTCAAATGGTCCAATAAATCTAAGACTCAATTTACCACGAACACCAAACCTCATTACTCTTTTCATAGGAGACATCTTAAGGAACACATGGTCTCCAACCCCAAACACCAAATCGCGTCTCCTATTATCTGCATAACTTTTCTGTTTACTCTGTGCAATGCGGAGTCGCTCTCTAATAAGATTGATCTTGTCCACTGTTTGTTGCACAATCTCAGGCCCTAATAACTTCCTTTCGCCCACATCATCCCAACAAATAGGTGATCCACACTTCCGTCCATATAAAGCCTCATATGGTGCCATTTGAATGCTCGCATGATAACTATTATTATAAGAGAATTCCACTAAGGCCAAATGCTCATCCCAAGAACCTCTAAGATCAATAATACAGGCCCTCAACATGTCTTCAAGAGTCTGAATAGTTCTCTTTGACTGTCCATCAGTTTGAGGATGAAAGGCCGTGCTAAAATTCAAACTAGTATCCAGAGCTGTATGCAAACTCCTCCAAAACATAGATACAAATCTACTATCTTTATCAGACACTATGGTCACCGGAATACCATGCAACTTCACAATCTCCTTGATATACAAATTTGCAAACTTCTCTAAGGAGAACCCTACCTTAAAAGCTAGAAAGTGAGCGGATTTGGTCAATCGATCAACAATAACCCAAATAGCATTGTTACCACCTTGGGTCCTAAGCAACCCCGTCACAAAATCCATGGTAATATGTTCCCACTTCCACTTGGGAATAGGAAGAGGTTGTAACTTACCTACAGGTCTCTGATATTTAACTTTCACTTGTTGACATACCAAACATTGAGCAACAGACTAAGCAATTTCCCTCTTCATATTATTCCACCAAAAGTTCCTCTTCAAGTCTTTATACATTTTAGTGCTTCCTGGGTGTACCGTATATCTTGAGCTGTGAGCTTCTCTTAGGATTTCTTTCTTGAGCTCTAAATCATTAGGCACACACAAACTCTCTCCAAATCTCAAGGTTCCATCTTTATGCATACAAAATTCCATCTATAGCCCTATTTCCATTTCAGCCTTAAGTTTTTGCAACTGAGGATCTTTTCCCTGAGCATCTTTAATTCTATCAATCAATGTGGGTCAAACTCTAAGGTTTGCCAACTGCACTCCATGGTTATGCCATCTAATCTTGATATTCAACCTTTGCAAGCCCTCCAAGATATTCTTTTGGTCAGTGATCAAGGTAGTCAAATTACTCCGGGTCTTTCTACTCAAGGCATCAGCCACTGCATTGGCTTTTCCTGAATGATAATTGATAGTCAAATCATAGTCCTTTAATAGCTCCAACCATCGCCTTTGCCTCATATTCAATTTTTTTTTTGAGTGAAAATATACTTCAGACTTTTATGATCAATTAATATCTCACATTTCACCCCATACAGTTAGTGCCTCTAGATTTTCAATGCAAACACCACTGTAGACAACTCCAAATCATGCGTAGGATAATCTGCTCATATGGCTTGAACTGCCTAGACCCATATGCCACTACTTTATCGTTCTGCATCAGGACACAACCCAAGCCCATCTTCGATGCATCACTATAGATGGTAAAACCTTTATCTCCGGACGGAACTATAAATACTGGAGCACACACTAATCGACTCTTTAGATCCTGAAAACTCTCTCACAATCATCAGACCATTCAAATTTAACCCCTTTTTGTGTTAAACGAGTCAAAGACATAGAAATTCGGGAAAAACCCTCAACAAACCTTCTATAATATCCTGTTAAACCTAAGAAACTACGAATTTCAGTGACACTAGTACGCCTATTCCACTCTACCACCGCCTCACTTTCTTGGGGTCAACAGACACCCCGTCTTTAGATATCACATGACTCAAAAATGATACACTCTCCAGCCAAAATTCACACTTCTTTAATTTAGCAAATAATTTCTTCTCCCTTAATAACTGCAACACTATTCTCAGATGTTCTTCGTGCTGCTATTTACTCTTTGAGTACACAAGAATGTCATAAATAAAAATTACCACAAACTGATCTAAGAAAGGGTTTAAATAATCCATAAAAGCTGCAGGCGTATTGGTCAACCCAAACGACATCACTAAAAATTCATAATGCCCATATCTAGTTCGGAAGGCTGTCTTAGGTATATCTTTCGCTTTAACCTTCAACTGATGATATCTAGAACGAAGGTCAATCTTAGAAAAGACTTGTGCTCCTTGCAATTGATCAAATGAGTCATTTATCCTAGGCAAATGATATTTATTTCGAATTGTTACCTTGTTCAACCCTCTATAATCAATGTAAAGGCAAAAACTACCATCCTTCTTTTTCACAAATAAAACGGGCACACCCCAAGGAGAAACACTAGGCCTAATAAAGCCCTTATCTAGTAACTTTTATAATTGTTCCTTCAACTCTTGCCCCTGATTTCCTCCGACTGCTTGAGAACCACTACCAATATTAGTCACATTCCCTCACCGATTGTTATTATCAGTTCGTCGATTCGTTTGACCCTGGCGTGTATTCCTAGCCATATTTGCCAATGTCTCCTCATGTTCCATTGCAACCTATATGCATCAATAATAAAACCTCATCTTATTCTATTCTCAAGTCCCTATAGCACGTAAATAAAATTAACATTTTACCAAATTATAAGCGTTCCCAATCCTACATCTACCCAATCTCACCACTATTCTATACCAACTTTTAAAATTACAACCTGGCTCTGATACCATAAAATTGTCACGCCCCAAGCTCCGTGACAACGCCGCACACTCATTTAGGTGAGCATGCAAGGCTAAGAGTCCAACACATAACCAACAATATAAAATACTCAAATTAAATCCTTTAATATCATAATGCTAAAAACCATACAAATAGACAATTCTTCTCATATGAAATTGTCCACTAAGTCCACTAATAAAATAATACTAATAATAATGATCCAAATACTTAAATCATAGTCCTACTCTCGGCACTCCCACAAGTAAAAACCCCGCGCAGCTCTACTCCTCAGAATCTGAAAAATAAAATAAGGGTAAGCCAGACAGCCCAGTAAATAACCAACCATCACTGCTAGCTGGATCAAGTATACAAAAATAAATAAATAAATCGATGACCAACAAATATAATTTTTCTACAGTTCAATAAATGAACAATTATTTGTAAGATGGTTTCATAGCTAAAAATAAACAATGTACAATACGCTTTAAATGAAAAGCCAATGTGATAATTCAAAGTAATTCGTTGTTCAAATCGATGGTTCGATATTCAGATAGTTCAATTATTCGATTCACAAAACCCAAGTCTTAATGACTACGGTCACTTAGCCCGTGACAAGGCCCAGAACCACATATAGGCCGGTGGTAAAGCCCCAAAAGAAACTAGTTTCTGTGCCAATAAATAACCCCCATTGGCTAGGGTCCAAATCATAGTCAGACTAGAGTGATGTTCAAAATTCAAACAATACACAACTTTTAAATCAAATATTCGATATTTTCGGAATAAACACTGGGTACAATTTTCAGAATAATTTCACAAAATATTCAAATAACTTTCATAATAATATTCGATGTTGTTTTATACTTGACCCATATTTTATTTTAAGAGAACAGGAAAGCTATGAATAAATATTTATGATTTTAAACGGTTCGATAGGAATAAAAATAAACCAACAGTGATAGAGGGTTACTTACCTCAAACAGCTAAAATAATACTCCAACACCAACTCCAAACACCCAGCTTCACCACTTCAATCTCACAAACCTAATAAATAAAACCTCAAATAAATTAATATTTGTTTACATGTTACATATACCCACAAAAGCCCCACCATATTAGATTAATGTATTGCTTTAATATCCAAGAGATCAAACCATTCAACCCAACTTTATAGCCAAACACACCCTTACCCATGATACAAACTCCATTGTTTCTATTACCCACCCAAAGTTACACTTACACATTGCACCCAATTCTCAAAACCTAAGTAGGCACCTATAGATCTTCCAAATCTCCTTAATGCATTGATTGTTAAATTCCTCAACATAAACTTAATAATTAACAGTAAAGATAGATTTTACCTTAACCAATGGGTGTCCCAAAATCATCAACGTGCTGCCTCCAATCCCTATTGTAGCCTCACTTGAACCTCTCTTCTCTTTTTCTTTTCTTTTTTTTCTTTTACCTTCTCAAACCCTAGCCGCCTATGGAGCAATTCCTAGCCTCTGTTTTGTTTGTTTCCCAAGACTTAAAGCCACAATATATAGGTGGGCTTATTAACCTAATTTCTCAAAGTTACAAAATTACCCATCTAAGTAATAGAAAATATAATGCCATCTCATAACTAATTCTTTGATATTAATAAATGACCTATATAAATTAATTTAATTACTAATCTATCCAACAAAATAATCCTACACACAACTTGGGTTTTACAAATTCTCCTTGAGGTGGGTCCACATTCTTGTTTTTTGTCCCCATGCCCAAAACTTGAATATTAAAGTTTCGTTTGGGAACAAGTTATTTTAGTAATTTTTTGATTTTTTAATTAAAATATAAGATAAAAAAAAGTATATTTGGAATAATTTTTTAGCTTTTTACAAAAAAAAAAAATATACAAAAAATAGAGAATTTTTTTTTTTTTTGACTTTTTAGTATAAATTGTTAACTTTTTAATTTTATTAATAATTTTTGACTTTTAAGTTAAAATAATCACTTATCAAACGAGGCCTAATTATGTTAAATGACAAGTAGAAGTTATCACCATTGCGATTACAACGACCAAAACCCGATCCATCACACCAAAGTCCGAAATAGTATTGGTGCAACCATACTCAAAGGAATATCAGTAAACTATTGCACAACAAAACTCCAAAAGTTCAAAAGTCCAGATTATCTGCTGTAATATTGCACAACATCCAGTAAAACGTTCAACAAATTCTAGTAAAAAATCACCATGATTGAAAAATACCAGTAAAATTTCATTAAGAATTCCAATAAAAATTTGTATATATTTTTGTAATATTAAAATATATTATAAACCCTAAATAAATAATTCAACAAAATCTAGCCAAAATCCCTATATTCCAAATCTAGTAAGTAATGATATTTAACAATCCAATAAATAACAATATTCGATTAAAAATATAGAAAAACCCTAAAAATTCCCAAGCCCTCAAAATTAATTAAAAATTACCCAAACAAAACTCCCAAACCATCAAAATTTCTTCATTTGCAAATACGAACATGCTTATTGAATATTTGGGGTTTCAGGTCACTGCTACACTTTGCGCGCAGTAGGGATTGCTGTGGTTAAAAACGATACAGCTTCGGTGGTACATTTTGTTAGTTTTGATTGTCTACTAATTAAACTGTACAGTTTAGATGGTTCTTTATTCACTTTATCCATTACTTGTAGTGAATAAAAAATAAATTATTATATTCTTATAATATAGAAAAATGCAAAAGTCAAATGATAACATTTTAATTCCCAACTCATGTAAATTCTCAAAAACAAAATAAAAAATGTGCTTTCAAATATTTTTCTTTTCAAAGGTTAATGATGATTTTATTTAAAATACAATTTCTATTTTTTTAGTGAATCAAATATGAAAATAGACATTATGATAGAATGATCACTTTATTCTATTTTATTTGAGTGAATCAAACATATTATAAGATGGCTGTGAAACATTTATCAACATATTACAGTGTAAAAAATAAAGTTACAAAATTTAAAATCAAGTAATTAAATAATATTAGGATTGGGTTTCTCTCAAATTGAAATATGAACTTGACCGTTATCAACTTGTCATATTCAGATCTATAGGGACTACCATGGTCTATTTTCAAAAATATACATGTATCTGTCAAACAAATTTTTTTTTTTTTTAGGCAAACACAATAAACTGAAAATGTTACGATTATTGAATAGAACTTCACAAAGGAATGATTTTGATCATTGAAATGGAATTTGTAAAACAACATCTTCTACAATGATAATTATAATATATATACACACACAAACACACACACATATATATATATATATATATTCTTTATAAATAATGCACAAAATTCATAAACTGCGTATAAATAAAACAATTTAAAAACTAAAAAATAATGATGAACAATCAAAGTTGTGTCATTTAATTAATGGTCAATTACAACTAATGAAATGGTGCCTTCTGCGCGTGGAAGAAAAACTATTTAAAAAAAGAAATGTAAAAGAATATGTAGGTTAAAATTTTTGTCTTTTCACAATGTGGTTGAAAGGTACTATGATAATTTCAACGAGGAGGGAATCTTTTCACAATGTAGTTTAAGGGTACTATGGTACCTTTTAACGACGGGGGAATCTTGGTATTATTTTGAAAAGTAAGAGAGATCAATATAATTATTGAAACCACAAAATATATATCTGCAATTATGATAAACTTCACGGGAAGTAAGTATAATTTAACCAATTTGAAACTATTACCTAAAAATTTTAAAATTAAACTATAACCTAATGTCCATAAAAATAATCATAACTGATGCTATTATGATAAAGAATATTTTGGAATTTTTGGGGCGGTTGGTCGAGTCACCACAGCAAGAAAAGATAAGAAGAAAATTCAATTAAATAGTCTGTAATCCTTATCCAATGGGCCACTTGTTTTTAGACCACACGACTACTAATAAACAAGAGTTGCTATTTGTTGATTTTGTTTTTTGATTTGGATTAATATTATTATCAAATCTCTCGTGCTTTTCGTGTCCAACTTGTGTTAAGATAATGAAATTAAATGGCTATTAAAGTAATAAATGACACAGATGACATAGACCGGGCTTACCTACTCCTCGTGCCGCATTCTAAGCATATGTTCTACATGCACTATGAGATCCTTAAAAGATGGTCAATTACCTCAAGTTAGAATAATCAAAATCCCAGTTTCCAAAGATTGATGGTATATTACTCCCTATAATTATTATCTCTATACTATATATTAAGCAAAAGGGAATTTTTAACCCCAATACCTGTAGGAGCTCCAATCTCTTAATCTTAATTTTCTAATTTTTTGATTTAAAAGAAAAAAAAAAACCTCAGCATTTATTGACTTCTCCCAACCCAACCGCAGCATTTATTGACTTCTCCCAACCCACAATCCCTTTTGACTTCTCTCATAATTATTGCAATATCCTTTTCAATTTCTCCCATAAACTATGGTTACACACAAAAATAAAAAATAAAAAAGATAAGAATTTATCTATAGATCTCACAAAGATATAACATCTAAATTTGAATTATGATTTAATAATATAATTATGTATTTTTTTTTATGTATATCTATTAAAATTTTAAATCACTTAATGGGACAAATTAATCAATTTTTCAAAATTATTGATTTTTAATTTACAAAATAGATTAAAAAAACTATTGACTGATTTATTTATTTAATAATAAAAATATTTCATAATCTCTATCTCCTAATCTCTCTCACAAATTTTCAAAAAAAAAAATATTAAAACTTACATTCATTTTCTCTTCCCCAAAAAATTAGATTGGAGCTCCAATCTCCTAATCCTAATTTTTTTATTTTTTTATTTTAAAAAAAAAAACCTCAGCATTTATTGACTTCTCCCAACCCAACCTCAGTATTTATTGACTTTTCCCAACCCACAATCCCTTTTGACTTCTCTCATAACTAGCCTATCACCCGTGCTATGCACGGGATAATTATAGATATTTATATTTGTTTTAAATTTTTTTTAATATATAAATTATGTTTTTTAAATTTTTTTATAAAAATAATTTAACAATTTTATCACTAACCATAGTGTATATGAGAAATTAAAAAGGTTACTGCAGTAATTATGCACGGGCTGCGTCTATAATTATTTGTATGAGAGAATTTTAAATGATGATCAGGGATTTTGACCAAATCAATAAATGCAGGCATGTGAAAAGACACGTGGATTGAAAAAAGTTAATAAATACTGATCAGGGGATTTTAACCAAATCAATAGATACTGAGTTTTTTTTTTTTAAATAAAAAATTTAGAAAATTAAGGTTAGGATATTAGAGCTCTCACAAGGTTTGTGTTTATAATTATCTATATATGCGAATTGTGATTTTTAAATATTTTTTTTTTAAATGTCTTCTTTTTTTCTTTTTTTATATTATATTAAAGTTTAATATTTTGATAATAATCATATGTGTTGGATTTTTTAGGGAATTAAATGTCTTTTTTTTATATTATATTATATTAAATTTTTTTAATATATAAATTATGTTTTTTAAATTTTTTTATAAAAATAATTTAACAATTTTATCACTAACCATAGTGTATATGAAAAATTAAAAAGGCTACTGTAGTAACTATGCACGGGTTTTAAATGTTGATCAAGGATTTAAAATGTTGATCAGGGATTTTGACCAAATCAATAAATGCAGGCATGTGGAAAGATATGTGGATTGGAAAAAGTTAATAAATACTAATCAGGGATTTTGACCAAATCAATAAATGTTGAGTTTTTTTTTTTTAAATAAAAAATGTAGAAAATTAAGGTTAGGAGATTAGAGCTCTCACACGACTTGTGTTTACAATTATCTATATATGTGAATTGTGATTTTTAAATTTTTTTTTTAAATGTCTTCTTTTTTTCCTTTTTTATATTTTATTAAAGTTTAATATTTTGATAATAATCATATGTGTTGGATTTTTCAAGGAATTAAATGTCTTTTTTTATATTATATTATATTATATTAAAGTTTAATATTTTGATAATAATCATATGTATTGGACTTTTTAAGAAAATTTTTTTATGCTTGTTCTTAATGCATTAAAGTGTTATTATGAGGGATAATAATCAAATGTGTTGAGTTTTTTCAAGGAATTCATATGTGTTGGATTTCAAAGAATTTTTTTTATACGTGTTCTTAATGCATTAAAGTGTTATTATGAGGGTAAGACTTGGGAGTTGGGAGAAGTTAATAAATGCTAAGATTTTTTTTTTTTTAATTCAAAAAATCAAGAAATTTAGATTGGGAGATTGGAGCTCCCACAAGACTTGGGGTTAAAAATCCCCTTTTACTTAATATAGAGTATAGATTATTGCAACGCCCTTTTCAATTTCTCCCATACATTATGGTTACACACAAAAATAAAAATAAAAAGATAAGAATTTAGCTATAGATCTCAAAAAGATATAACATCTAAATTTGAATTGTGATTTAATAATATAATTATGTATTTTTTTCTATGTATATCTATCAAAATTTTAAATTACTTAATGGGACAAATTAATCAATTTTTCAAAATTATTGATTTTTAATTTACAAAATAGATTAAAAAAACTATTGACTAATTTATTTATTTAATAACAAAAATATTTCATAATCTCTTCCTCCTAATCTCTCTCACAAATTTTCAAAAAAAAAATATTAAAACTTGCATTCATTTTCTCGTCCCCAAATAATCAAATAATATTTTCTATTAACGTTGTAAATATCTACCTATATTTTATATATTATATTATAACATAACAAAAAAAAACTAAAAAATTAAAAAAAAATCTTTAAAGTTTATCTAAATAAACTTTAAATCAATAAAACTCACATGTCTATCACATATCTAACTCACATCATAACTTACTTAAATAATAATAATTAAAAACAAATAGAAACCACAGATAAATTAAATTTAAAAAAAAAAGATGCCCACAATTCCATCTTAAATAAATTGAAAAAAAAAAAACCCGAATAGAAACCACACAAAAATAAAAATAAAAATAAAAATAAAAAGATATATCTATCTATCTATCTATATTTATGTATCTATCTATACTATATATTAAGCAAAAGGAGATTTTTAACCCCAAGGCATGTGGGAGCTCCAATCTCCTAATCCTAATTTTCTAATTTTTTGATTTAAAAAAAAAAAAACTCAGCATTTATTGACTTCTCCCAACCCAACGCCAGTATTTATTGAATTCTCCCAACCCACAATCCCTTTTGACTTCTCTCATAATTATTGCAACACCCTTTTCAATTTCTCCCATACACTATGGTTACACACAAAAATAAAAAATAAAAAAAGATAAGAATTTAGCTATAGATCTTAAAAAGATATAACATCTAAATTTGAATTATGATTTAATAATATAATTATGTATTTTTTTATGTATATCTATCAAAATTTTAAATCACTTAATGGGACAAATTAATAGGGGTGCAACGCGGGCGGGTTCAGTCAGGTTGGGGGTTTGCCCAAGCCTAACCCGAATTGTATTTGGCAGTGCCCAAGCCCGCCCAAGCCCGACCATGAACCCCGAGCATTGCTGCCCAAGCCCAGACCAAGCTTTGTATTGTGAACTCGGGTTAGCCCGAATTGCCCGAAATTCACAAATCCAAAAACCTGTGGGTAGACCAAATGAAACTCTCTGCTTGTGTCCACCAAACAATTGAGTCCCATGGTCACCTACCATGGTGTCCAGTCCTAAATCCAATATTTAAAATACAAAGGTAAAATAAAGAATTAACAAGCTTATGAAAGTGAATAGATAGAATACATAAGAAAGAATGTAATCAAAAGGGCAAAAAAACTTCAAACCTGAGGCAGTTATATATTATAAGATATAGTTGGGTTAATTTAATTTAATTTCTTAAACCTCTTTTATTTAATTTATATATATTATATAATTTATATAATATATTAAATTCAATTCGGGTTCGGGTTGCTCGGGTTGGCCATTGATTCTGCCCAAGCCCGGCCCGAATTACAATTCAGGCATCAAAAATCTGCCCAAGCCCGTCCAAATTACAAGATATAATTGCTCAAGCCCTAAAAAAACTCGGGCTGGGCTCGGGTTGCTCGGGTTGAGCCCGCCCGAGTTGCACCCCTATAAATTAATCAATTTTCCAAAATTATTGATTTTTAATTTACAAAATAGATTAAAAAAAACTATTGACTGATTTATTTATTTAATAACAAAAATATTTTATAATCTCTCCCTCCTAATCTCTCTCACAAATTTTCTCTTCTCCAAAAAATCAGATAATATTTTCAATTAAAGTTGTAGATATCTACCTATATTTTATATATTATATTATAACATAACAAAAAAAACTAAAAAACTAAAAAAAAAAATCTTTAAAGTTTATTTAAATAAACTTTAAATCAATAAAACTTACATGTCTATCACATATCTAACTCACATCATAACTTACCTAAATAATAATAATTAAAAACAAATGAAAACCACAGATAAATTAAATTTTAAAAAAAAAGATACCCACAACCCCATTTTAAATAAATTGAAAAAAAAATATCCGAATAGAAACCACACAAAAATAAAAATAAAAATAAAAATAAAAAGATATATCTATCTTTTTTTTTATATCTATACTATATATTAAGCAAAAGGAGGTTTTTAACCAAAAAAAAAAAAAAAAAACCTCAGCATTTATTGACTTCTCCCAACCCAACCTCAGCATTTATTGATTTCTCCCATCCCACAATCCCTTTTGACTTCTCTCATAATTATTGCAACACTCTTTTCAATTTCTCACATACACTATGGTTACACACAAAAATAAAAAATAAAAAAAGATAAGAATTTAGCTATAGATCTCAAAAAGATATAACATCTAAATTTGAATTGTGATTTAATAATATAATTATGTATTTTTTTTTATGTATATCTATCAAAATTTTAAATCACTTAATAGGACAAATTAATCAATTTTCCAAAATTATTGATTTTTAATTTACAAAATAGATTAAAAAAAACTATTGACTGATTTATTTATTTAATAACAAAAATATTTCATAATCTCTCCCTCCTATACTCTCTCACAAATTTTCTCTTCCCCAAAAAATCAGATAATATTTTCTATTAAAGTTGTAGATATCTACCTATATTTTATATATTATATTATAACATAACAAAAAAAACTAAAAAACTAAAAAAAAAATCTTTAAAGTTTATTTAAATAAATTTTAAATCAATAAAACTCACATGTCTATCACATATCTAACTCACATTATAACTTACATAAATAATAATAATTAAAAACAAATGGAAACCACAGATAAATTAAATTTTTAAAAAAAAAGATACCCACAACTCCATCTTAAATAAATTGAAAAAAAATACCCGAATAGAAACCACACAAAAATAAAAATAAAAATAAAAAGATATATCTATCTATCTATTTATATCTATACTATATATTAAGCAAAATGAGGTTTTTAACCCCCAAGGCCTATGGAAGCTTTAATATCCTAATCTGAATTTTTTTAATTTTTTATTTAAAAAAAAAAACTCAGCATTTATTGATTTGGTCAAAATTCTCTGATCAGTATTTATTAACTTTTTTCAATCCACATATCTTTCCACATGCCTGCAATTATTGCTTTGGTCAAAATCCCCTGATCAGTATTTAAAATCCCCTCATACAAATAATTATAGATATAATTCGTGTATAATTACTGCCGTACCCTTTTCAACTTCCCCCATACACTATGGTTAGTGATAAGAAAAAAATCTTAAAAAACATAATTTATATATTAAAAAAAATCTAAAACAAATATAAATATCTATAATTATCCCGTGCATAGCACGGGTGATAAGCTAGTTTTTGTTATATCAAAGACCGCTGTATTATAACTTGGAGAAGGTTTCTCTCCTGTCAATGTAGCGGAGTTGAGCGTATTGTTAGGTTCATGAGCTCCATTATGGATTTCATTTTAATTATTCAAACCGTTCAATACATATAATTTATAAAGTATTTTGTGTCTGTAAAAAATTATGTTGATTGAATATCGGTAGCTCCTTAATCAAAACACATTTGCCGATATCCGATCAATATGATTTTTTGTAAGCATAAAGTACTGAACGAGATCTACACATTGAACGGTTCGGATTATCAAAACGAAACTCATGGTGAGCTTTACGAGCCCAACAATTCACTTCAGTCTACTATATGAACTAAAGAGAAACCTCTCCCACCTTGCACACGCTTAATCATGTCTTACATAAATATTTATTATTGATATTCTAGAACGTAAGTAATTATTAAAAAATTAATGAAAATAAATAATAATCTAACATGTAAAATTACAAATCGAATGGCGGATTAGCCGATTGACAAATTGTGATTTGAGCAGTTTTTGGCGAATTGGCGGATTGAAGAATATTCTAACTAATTATCATACATTTGCATAATATATAACACTAATTTGTATAATATTTTATATATATATATAACACAAAGTAATTTTACATAATATGTTTCATATATGTAACTACTAATTTGTAATAAATTTCATATCTTAAATCTCTCTCACACTCATTTTTACTTTGATATTTCATTGAAGGTTAAAAAATATATATGTATTAACTATAGCAGAGCAGAGCGGTTTGGAAGGCAAATAATAAATTTTAAAGTTTAAACTACGGTTAGCGGTTAGAGCGGTGCATATCGAAGCGGATCGGTGCGATTTTAACGAATTGAGCGATATTTTACACAACCTTAGGCATAATATAGATCAGTAAGAAAAAATCATGATATATAGCATTTCTCCTTCCTATCATATTATATTTATCATTTTACATGTTAATTATATATACATATATATATATATATAAAGGAGATTTGATCAAAACTCCCTCATTATAAAACTTTAATGCATGAAGGACAAGTACAAAACATTTTTCTTGAAAAGTCCAATACATACTACTGCTACCAAAATATACTTAGTGAGTAATTTAATATTTTTAACTTTAAAATAATATAACTTTTGATTTAGATGTTGGTTTTTAATAAAATTAGTATTTTTAAAAATTAAAAAAAAAAATTCATCAAGATTTGTCAAATAAGATTCATGTTGACTATAAAATTATTAAAAAATATAAAATAAAAAAAAATACCGTCGAAATTGACGTAAACAGTAACATCTTACTTTATTTGATAGTAACATATTACTCTAGTTAACAGTAAAATTTTACTGTTACAAAAAAACAGAGTACGTACTAGATGAACTAATCAAAAATACACCTACATAATATTTTAAAACTTGTATAAAATAAAATTAAAATGTTCATCATTAAAAGGGTTATGTGATATATGTGTGTCTGTGTGTATATATGTATGGACAATATTGTTGAAGAAAAAAAAAAAAAATTTCTGTCTTTATTCAATTATGCACCTCCTCTTTAGGGAATTTATGAAACAAAATAAATTAAATTGTCTTTTTCACTAAACAATGGTCCAATGGAGGGTTTTAGCTAAATTTCTCATATATGAAAGTAGTATCTTTTCCTTTTTTATGTGGCATACTTACTATTTTCTAAAAAATGCACATCAGCATGTCTTTTTTATTTACATATAAAATTGTACATAAACTCAATTTCAATTATAATAATCAATTTTATATGGACTCTATTTCAGAAATACTTATTTTTCATCATATATTCAGTTTTTTCGTTGTTAGATTTCTTTCACATAGTTGATATTTTAATTTAATTATTATGATATATGAAAAAAATTATCTCAATATACAAATAAATAAATAAATAAGACAGAATGTGCTTAATTATGTGTATCACACGGATCAAATTAATTTTTTTATATTTTATATTTTTTATCTATCTTATTGGTGTCTTAATATTAATTTGTATTTAATTTTTTATTTAACATGAAATTATTTATTACAAAATATTTATATTTAATTTAAATTATATATATCTATACACAATATGTATAAATAATTCAAAAAGAATATTAAAGAAAAAAAAAAAAACAATACTCTACATAATAATTTATGTATCTTCTTCTTAATCCAATTATAACATATTTATATTTAATCTTTTTAAATAAATTTTGTATAATTCTATTTCTACATATTTTCATTTTTCAAATAAATATAAAATAAAAATAAATAATTATAATCACTTTTAGTTTTATATTACTAATTGTCTTTCTAATTTAACTATTATTTTTAATATCAAAATGATCGTTTATTTTACTATCTTATAATTTAATATATATATATATCATATTAAATTGTTATATGATAATTGCACTATTATAGCACGATAGAACTAAAATTATCAAAATAAATAAATAATTTAACTAAATTTATTATATATAAGTATTTAAGTAGCACTTTTATAGAACGGCAATGTCAAAATAATTAAAATTAAAATTAATATTATTTTTTTGTAACACATGTCATAATATAAAATATCATTACATTAATTAAAGTTAACTCCATTATAATTTTATTTCAAACATCATATTTCTAGAAGTGATTTACATACACGTGTAGCGTTTAATTTAATATTTGATTGATTAAAATAATGAAACTCAATACTGTTTTTTTGTTAAGTTTTTAAAAGATAAATTGACAAATGTCAAATGATAAATAGTTACAGAGTATTATTTTAAAGAATAATGATTCATTGAAAATGATTGTGTATATTTAAAGCACCTATTGATGTTTCTTGAATAATTTTTAAATAAAAATTTTGAATTTATAATATCACTGATAATGCACCTTCATGAGTTCTGCCAGAAAATATATGCAAAACTAATTTGGTTGCAATAAAAATTTTGCAATTATTATAATGTGTCACATAATTAATCAAAATCACTTTGAGAATTAAAATTATTAAGGTTGTAGAGGTTTTGTGCCTGATTCCCTTTGAGGACACTATTTATGATTTGAATTATAATTTTTTTTATGCATCAATGTCAATAATTCTTATGATCTTACTGATATAAACATAAATTTTACATTTAAATTAATCAAAAACGAGGTAAGTGCTGTCACAGTACCATGCTGTGATAGCAAAACGACATCGTTTAGTTTATTAAAAAAAAACAAAAAACAAAAATTGAATTACACGCACGCGACTTGCTTTGCTGTGGAACAACCCTTTAAGTTTAGGTGTTTTTTTGGGGGATCAAATCCTTGAAGTTTAGGTTGACTTTAGGACAATAAGGAGAACTCAAAATAAATAAATAAATAAATTAGAAACACAAGCCTGTGACCACGTTTTTGTGTTTAGCCTAAAATTATAATTTTAGACTTAAGGTTCACTTTAGGAAAAAAGGACAAGCTTAACATCTACAAAGTTTTTTCTACCATTATCACAATAATTCACCATCAGCCTTCATTGTCAATCCTCACTCACAACACCATCTTGTGCTCAATCACTTTTTTGTTTTAGGTATTGTAAATTGTTTATATATATATACATGTGTGTGTATGTATAATATATATGTGTTATTCTAGAATCCACACTTTTAAAAGGGTATATATCATATGCAAATATAAATGTCATAACTAAAAAAAAAAAATTTAGTCATAACCAAAGTTCACATAGAGAATAATCAAATACCTTTTCAATTATGATTAAAATGATAAATCAAATAAGTCATAATTAATATCACAATGAATCATAACTAAGTCGTAATTAATACTACAATAAGTTATAACCATAAGCCAAAGTAGGATGTGTGTTATAAAATTTTCCTATGTATAGCTAAGGTGACAATTAATTGTAGAGCTTATTTTAATTAATTATGAAAAATGATAGAAATCCATTCATTAGGTTGTTAGCTTCATTTGTACAACTTTTTAACACTTCTCTCGCTTTTAAGGCAAAAAATCAAATTAATTATTTTTATTTATTCATTTGTACCACTTTTGTCACGACCCCATTCCGCCCCTAATAGAATGATGCCGTAATGGCCAGTAATCCGAGATTACCGAAGGCCAACTTACAAAAATTCACACAACAGAGTATGCATGTGGGGCATACATGTACGCAAGCAATAAATTTAAATCTAATTAGTTTATAAGAGCTATGCATAGATTAAATGAAATGGCATTCAAATTAACATGGTTTTACAACTTGGATACAAACAACTAAAACTTGAAATTACATCTTGATCATAAAGCTTCTCAAGCCAAAACATACAAAAAAAAATGAACTATAAAGCTAAGAAGTATAATTTTCAAGATGAATACAAAATATGCAACAAAACAAATCTTCAACAAAGCTTAGGCGACATCGCCTCCTTGTTCATCACCTACATATGTATAGGAGAGAGGAATGAGCTGAAACTCAGTGAATGATATAAGAAATAAAGGTTTGAATGAATGATATCCGAGATTTTGCCAAAACAATACATTTCATAGCTTGTAACAAAACAAGGAATGAACCGAGTCCATCAATCAAAGTCTTTCAAAGCTTCAAGGGATGTTTACTAACATCTACATAATACGAGAGATGACATTCATTAGCAAAACAAGGGAATAACTTACCCGAAATCGATTAGACAAGCTCACCCGTTGATGGCAAGGGAGATATCTCAAACAAGGGTACTATTTATATTAAAGTCCCCTAGCAAGGACCTTTCAAGAATGTCATCAAAACAAACATGATACTTGATACAAAAAGTAAGGGATAATCATTCATGCTTGATCAAATACTTGTCCAAAACGAAGTAAAGCTTTTATCAAAACATTATAACATAACTTTATTAAAAATACCACTCACAATAACTCTTCGGTCGAGGGGATTAAGTCAAGGATCCAAGACCTACACATACATGGCAAAGTCCACTGAATACATTTCAAAAAGACGAGGAGTTGCTCAATGATGGTTATGCAATGCACTCTCAAAACAAGCTTCAAATTAGTAAAATAGATCCTGGGATTTCTCTCCAAAACCAAGTCAAAACAAAGCAAAACATGTGCTGGAAGTTAAATCAATGTTTTTCAGGTCTCAGAATGGATGCACAGAGATGAGTTGGGCCGAAGTGGCCTAGCTGGGTGAACTTGGGAGGTCTTAGCTAAGGTGTGGTCTCCTTGGCCGAGATGGGGGCTACCAGCCTAGATGTTATAAGATGTCGACAAAGGTGTGCAGTGGTCGGCCTAGGTGTGTATGCCAAATAGACTAAGGTGTAAGTGGTCATGCAAGGTAGGCCAAGGTGAGAGGTTTGGACAAGAGTGGATCTCAGTGACCACACGTAAGGAAATGAAGTCTGAAATTCTGGGTTTCAAAAACATGATTATGAAGAATGTGAAGAACATGAATGCTAAATATCATAACTTCTTATTCAAAATCTAAGATTTCATGATATAAGTTCAAAAACATGGACCTGGGTACCCATAAATGAAGGTTTTGAGAAGACAAACACAAAGACAAGGGACTTGATACAAACTTTTGGATCAAACATGGTTTTTCTTCAAGAACACAAGAACATCACCTTTCTTTTCAAAACAAAACTTTAAATCAATGCATAGCTCATGAATCATGTTAGATCATGCAATGTGATCAGATTAACATAAAGAACAACAAGAGTAGATCAAAAATCTAACCTCAAAACTCAAATCAAATGGTTCAAGGTCTCCTAATCAAGCTTGGAAATCTAGTTCTCTCACTCTAAGAACTTCTTCTTCTCCCTAGAGCTTCTCTCTCCTCCAGACAAAAATATGGCAAATGATATGGATTTCCCAACTACTAACTGACTTAAACCCACTACTGGGACACGTGACATCACCTGGTCAAGTCTCCTTAAAAAGGTGCCAGAATGAAAAAGACAGGAGTAGGTCAAAGTGTATACAAGAAGTAATGTGGCATGGGCACTCTGACAAGGCAAGGATCCTGGATCAAAACATAGGCTTCGGACAAATAAGGTTTCCCTAATCTCGGCTAGGAAGGGTAACACTTGGCCTGGATGATACACATCTCGGTCTAGATGATACACATCTCAGCCTAGGTGATGCACATCTCAGCTTAGATGATGCACATCTCGGCCAAGATGCAAGGGTGAAGGTGGAGGGCAACCAAGATGGTTCCAAGATGATCCTAGGTGCTAATGCACAATGGCCTAGGTGTAAGAGGTTCAAAGGTGTGACCTAGGCGTGAGGTCGCAAGGATAGATAGCCTAGGTTCAACACACAAAGCAAGGAACAAAGCATGAATCTTATACTTAGACAAACACAATCGCACAAAACAAGACATGCTCCCATACTTAGACAAATTTTCAAAGTTTACGACATGCAAGCTTAACAAACCAAAATCATGTAAATCTTCAAGAATATGACTAAGGCAAAATGAGGGTTGTTATAACTTTTTAACACTTCTCTTTTTATTTTATTATTAGATTATTGTTATTAATGGAGGTTGATGGACTTGAGAGGAGTATAGAAGATAATGACAGATTGTTAAAAGAGCACAAACCAAGTCTTGGAATTGAGTTTGTGTCACGACCCAACCCGCCCCGAGAAGGTTGGCATCGTAACCGGCCAGTAATCCTAGATTACCACAGGCCTTACTGTACATAACATAATTAAACGGGGCTCGCGGAAGCGAAAATAAATAACCATAGTCCGAAGAGCTGTGCATATATGAACAAGTGTATATACATGCCCAAAAATAATAATAATTACATAACATGGTCAAGAACATTACATAGGTACAAGCTTCACAAATAACAAAAAGACAAAACTCCCTCACGGCCTTCCAGGCCTAGCCCCAGCTCGGAGGCACTCAAAACAAGGTAGGCTTCAAAACGGCGGCTCAGCTCGAGACTCTGCCTAGGCTTGGCTACCTGAGTGCTCACCTATAATACATAAATACAAACAATGAGCTAAAGCTCAGCAAGTAACATTTAAGTAAAGGGTTAGTGAACGAATTCCAACACATATATATATAGTCATAAACAGTCAACAGTCATAATGGCATAATCCACAGAACCTTTCATAACCTTTCATAACTGTCTACAGTCTACGAGATCTCGTGACTGGCCATGGGCCTTCATCTTCATGCCCTAACCCACGACTGATCAGATCATGGGCCTGCATGTTCATGTCGCACCCATGACCTAACTATCTATGGATGCCATACAAGCTTTGCAAATTAGGACATTCGTTCACAGTTTAAATTCACCTTTCAGAACATAACATATCATATCATAACATATCATTTTGGAACATAATTCATAATAACATATCTTTACAGAAATGTTACTTACTGTGGGTTTCCGAAACCGATGACACGGTCTTTGCGACTTGACCTGTAAATAGCAACATTTATAATACCATTCTTCAATACACATAGTTCATACATTTTCTTCTTTCCTTACTTTAATTCATGTCATACTATTTTTACTCTACACATCATCATCAATCAAGTACTTTATGCCTTCCATTCTTTATTTTACTACATGTTAATGAGGTGCTAAATGGATGCAAATACTGATTAAATTTAAATACATGGAGGTCCAAGAGTTAGAAAACATTAAAAAAAACAAAATGGGTCTCCTCTCTTGCAAATTCAACTTCTAATTTTATGAAACAAACCCAAGCATTTGAAAACCACTTTTCATTACCAAAACCAAGGCCAAAACATTTGTAACATAACATGATTTAAACATTACATCTTCAAAACAAAACCCACATGAATTATATGGAAAATCAAACTTTGAATTAAGATAGAGAAAACCATGATTTTAACCATAAATTTCATGAACCATATACATAACTCAAATAAACTCAAATCCATGGAATTACTCCCTCCAATATGAAAATCAAGCAAGAAAATATGATTAAAAACATGAATTTCATGAAAAAAATGCCAAATATAACATGAATCACCATATTTAAAGTCATGTATGCTCCAATTAACATAATTTCCCTTCCATTCCACTTACTTGCCATGAGATTATGCATGAACCTACTTTATTTCAAAAATTTAGAGAGAGATTCTTACCTTAATTTGGCTAATTGGAGAGAATTAAGCTTGTACCCCTTTTTTCTCCTCTTCTTCCCGTATTCTCTCTCTCTCTCCCTCTTTTAGATATTTTCTTTCAATGGTTTGAGTCAAAACAAGAGTCAATGTCCTTATCTATATATTATAATCTACTTAAGCCAAAAACTTTGAGCCAAACAAGACTTACGAATCAGACGAAATTCAGTCCTCAATTTATCGTTTCGAATGGTTCTAAAAATTCCCGGTATCACATAGGCGTGATCAATTTCATTTTCTGAACCCATTACGGTCGTCAATTTCAGTCCCGAAGCTGTAGTTTCAACATACTTTTTTTTTTTTTTTTTCTAATTCAAACAGAAAATTCCCAATTAATTCACATTAATACATAATTAACTACTGATAATTGTGGCGTGTATTTCGGGATCATTACAGTTTGAGTCAGAGGAAATTGCATATCAATTCTACAAGGAATATGGAAGAATTATGGGATTTAGTATTAGAAAAGATTACCATACGAAAAGGAAGAAAGATGGTATAATGGTTAATAGAAAATTTATTTGATGTAAAGAGGAAGAAAAAGATAAACAAAGTGAAATGGTAAAATAATCTCGACAAGACACAAGAACTAATTATAAAGCATTCATGTATGTCTCTTTAGATCGTGAATTATTGAAATAGATTGTTACAAAGTTTGATGATACCCATAACCATATTATGCATCTTCCTCAATGTGCTCACATGATGTCGTCTCAAAGAAAGGTTTATGAAGCTCAAGGTATAAATATGGAATTAGCTAATGCTATTGGTTTATTACTCAAGGCATTACATGATCTCATTAGTACCCAAGTAAGCGGGAGGGAATTTGTAGGATCGCACGAGAAGACCAAAAGAGCTACTTGCGTGTAAAAAGACAAAGAGACTTGCAATATGGTGAAGCAAGTACTTTGTTGAGATATTTTCAGAAGCAAGCTGCTAATAATTCATATTTTTACTATGCAGTTCAATTGGATGTTAATGAAATGATAACCAATATTTTTTGGTCTAACCATCAGATGATTACATATTATGAAAATTTTGGGGATGTAGTTTCATTCGACACAACATTTCGAACAAACAAAGAGTACCAGCCATTTGCTCTATTTACTAGCTTTAACCATTTTAGAATGATAGTGATTTTTGGTGCCGCATTACTATATGATGAAACCACAACTGTAATGCCCTGAAAAGAACCATCCTAGATCTTGTTCTCCCAGGCATTGCCACCACATAACACATACAAAATGGAAACATACATAATAACAAGATTATAACATTCTTTACATTTCTGTCCCTTTGAACTATTTCCCAAAGATTTACTATGTCGTCTTCTTACATACATAACACAACAAAACAGTTCAAAAAGTGAAAAACATCTACAACAATTAAATAGTTCAAAAAGTGAAAAACATCTACAACAATTAAATCCCAAGTCTACTTCCTTTCAAAATGTGTCCCATAATACAACAGCTTCAACACAAATATACAGTTATAAAACAGTTTCAAAACCCAAGACCAACAGGGTTTCAAAATAATTGTATCTCGATTCCAAAAAGGTTTCTTCATATCAAAATCATCCCTTAGTAGGCACTTTATCTTCATTTCCTGAAATTTGTTAACTTTGGGGTGAGCATAAGCTCAATAGGTGATGAATTTAACAAGTTATATAGCCAATTGAATAACCCATGATCATGCAATACAACATTTGAAATACATAAATGAAGTAGCATATAAACGTCTATGTATGTGAGTGAAAATATGCAATGCATGAAATTGTTCCATCTCTTCACAATGTCCTCAGGTGGTAAACATACTATAACGTCCCAAGTAAGAGCCGAAATTCAAAGCATACATACATAGATATAGAAATGCATACTAAAAATAGTCACACATTTGTCGACTCTAGAAACAGCGGGGCGATAGGCACCCAAAAACATTTACCGTTCCACATTTGTTGTCTCCATAAATGGCGGGGACATGGACACCCAAAATCATGTTTTTCCACATTTGTTGGCTCTAGAAATAGCAGGCTCGTGGACACCCAAAAATATTTTTCTACATTCATCCAACGATATGCGTAGATAGGGCAATTGGGGACCTCAACTTCCTGCACGGGTACCAATTACATTACACAACTCAAACCCAGGCCGACTCACTGCTCGGACACATAGACTATTTACCCCCTTCCATTTTTCAACAATCATCCTCACCATAATGTTAAGAGATATGTGAAATGCATATGATGCATGAATTTGTAAAGCTTTAATTTTCCCTAAGATGATTTCAAATCATAGAAATTTCATACTTCTCACATCATCATTGAAGGACACCTTATTACCAATCCTTATCAACTCAAGGTGTACATAGAAAAAAGCTTCTAATCCTACATTTCAACCTTAAAGTCATGTAAATACGTTCAATTTCATGTTTTTGAAACCAATTGAGCAAAACCGCTCTTTATTGAACAAGTCTCAAAACTAGGATTTATGGAAAATTTTGGGGTTTTCTCTCTTACAAAAATTGGGATTAATTTATACCATCAACTACAATAATCGTTATTAATAACCATAATTTCAACCATAATCACAAAGTATTATCCACATATTTCCAAATCATTTGCTAACAACGCAATCCATACATATAGATATATATATATATAAATACCACATGAATAACTATGAAATTATCACATAAGTCGTTCAAATTAAAGATATATTAAGTTAAAGACACACCTACCTCGAAATTGGAAACTAGAGTTGCAAATCACTGTAGCTTGTTTTTCGTGCTCCTCGGAGGGGTTTAGTCTCCTCGGATACAATAACCCTACAGTTTGGACTCCCGTAGTTCTGAATCTGGTTTCATGAGTGCAATATGAAATAGAATAAATACAAATGAGTCCAAATCCGCACAATTTTGGAAAATCGATTTACAATCAGAAATGCCAAAAATGGACTGCATTGCCAGATTACAGAGTTGTAACCTAAATATTTTTAAGAAATTTGGGAAACTTGTGACTCATGCCAAAGGCCACTTGTTCGTCATCATCAAAGTGTCTTGGCTCGAGAACTTAGGTATGAGAGGGGAAGGTCATGAATTGAGCACCCTACTCACTCGATCAAAGATCGGCCACTAATAATCATGATGTGATTCTTATGTACAGTATATGCTCTTGTTTCGATTATTATGCTACTTTTACTATGTGATACACACAAGTATAGACTAATTCACCCGCTTTGGAACGCTTTGATTTCATGTTTGTTTTGAAAAGTGTTTGAATATATGTCACTTGAAAAAGTGAGCTCAATCGAATTAATTAAAATTACATGAATTGAAATGACACAAAAACAAAATATAAAAATATTGATACAATTTACCCAAAAATTTATAAGAATTAACGGTCACGTTCTTGTGTTCCTACTTTATTTTTATTTTTATTTTTATTTTTTGTTTTGGAAAATGTTTTAGAGCTCTAATCATAACTCTAATGAGCTGGCAGTGAACCCCACCCGCTAATAATGTGATGCATGTATTTTTTATTTTTTATTTTCCTACCACGTCAATGGAACTCTGATTAGAACTCCACCATTAGAGCTCTAAATCATGATTGTTTTGTTTTATAGCTTCTCCTTATTTTCCTAAAGTCAACCTAAATCTATTGTTCTACAGCAAAGCAAGACCGCAACGTGTGATTCAAATTTTTTGTTTTTTAATATAAACTAAACGATGTCGTTCCGCTCTCACAATATGGTGCTCTGACAGCACCTATCCTGTTCCTAAGTTAATCCACATTAAACACTTTTTTGTATAATAAAATATTTAAATATTATTATATAAAAATATCAAATATCACTTTAATCATAAGACCCGATGTTAGAGATGTAAGAAAAATTAAAAAAATTAACCAAACTGATTGAACCGAACTAAATTGTCTATATTTGGTCTATTTTTTATCAAAAATTCGTCTGTGCACTTTTAAATTTGATTTTTTTCAATTTTCGGTTCGGTATCGATTTAAGTATCATATGCACCGAACTAAAGCGAAACCAACCGGTTCAACATTTATTATATTTATATATTTATATATATATAATAATATAATAATATTAATAAATATCATAAATTATTAATCTCAATTAATTAACCCTATAATCCCTATAACCTAAGTTAGTATAACCTTATCATATATGATCTTCAACCGTGCTAGGGAGCTTGAAAACTAGCTCCCCCGAATCGCCCTAATTTCTTTTTTTTTTTTTTTTTTTTTTCTTTTTTTTTTTTTTTTTCAGCAGAAGGAAGAAGAAGACGGAGGGGGAGGGGGAGGGGGAGGGGGAGGGGGAGGAGGAGGAAGGAGGGGACTGGAGGGGGCCATCAGTAGAGGTGGGGCTGCGACGGCGGGGCTGGGCAGGGCTGCGGTAGGGCGGGGCTAGGGTGGGCGACGATCGGAGGCTGGGCGGGGCGACGATCGGCGGCTCTCTTTTCCTCCTTCTCTCTGCTTCTCTCTCTCTCTCTCTCTCTCTCTCTCTCTCTCTCTTTCTCTCTTCTCTCTTCCCCTCTGCGTTTGAGCCGAAAATGGAAGAAAAAAAAAAATCCCTAAAACGACGTCGTTTTGGGGATTAGGGGGATTAGAGGGGGCCAAATTCGGGCTCTCAAACATTATTCTATGATCTTAATTCTAACTCACTATTCTTGAAGTCTTAATATTTATTATTAATTTTTGTTTGTATTTTTGTTAATCTAGAAATTGTAAAATATTTATTAAATGGATAAATAGGATATGTTTAAAATGGTAGACAAATGACTAATTTAATATTTTTATATAAATGAGTGACTATATTAAAAAATGACTTAAATTTGAAAGATACTAAATCGATTAAATCGCACCACGCCGAATTATTTCAGTTAGTGCAGTTCGATGCGGTTTGATGGAAGAAGTGGTCTGTATTAGTATTCAAAATAAGAAAACCAACATTAACGGTCTGGTGAAATTTTTTTCTAAATACCGATCGATTACATCGTTACTTGATGTAACACTTTAAACATAATCATAAACCTAAGGAATTAGTAAAAACTTTTTCGATTAATAACCAGAATAATATATCATGAGTTATAATCGAGTCATAATTTGTATATTATAGAATTTTTCATTGTTTTCTTTTTCAGAAAAAATATTTTGATACAAGTGGAATTCATGATTTTTGGTAAATTTGATTAACACAAATGAGAATTTGATTTTAGGTTGAGAATACACCCTCTCTTTTTTTTTTTATAACTTTAAAAGAAATTGTTTTTATGATCTTATTTTACATAGGTTCATACACAAGGGTGTTTTGGAAACTTTCCAAAAAAGTCAGTTTTTTGATTTTTTAGCTTTTTTACACAAAAAAAAAAAATCACAAAAAGCTAGTTTTTTTAACACAAAAAAGTCAAAAAGTCAATTTTTTACCAATTTTCTAAAACACCACACAGTGACAAAAATTTTCATTAGTCATTAACAAATTGTTTGTATTTGACTTTTGATTGTTTTTACACAAAGTATTAAGACTTAAAATTAATTTTTATTTTAAAAATTAATTTCTGCACATTGCACGAATCACGTACTAGTATAATATTAATGTAACGAATCTCACCACTTCTATATATTTTTGATACAGTGCTAATAATTAAGTTGACACAACAAATAATAAGATAAGATAATAAAAATAAATGGTCCACATGAGTTATAAATAGCAATTATCCTATGGCTAAAAACGAAGCAACTCCATAAGATTTTTTTGGAATGCACTCTTTTTTACTCTGTTAATAAAATTACACAGTAATCCGTTTAATTGAAAAGAAAATAATGATAAAAAAAATAAAAATAATAGAAGGTGAAGTTAAACAAAGAAAAAAAGAAAAGAACAATATTTTTCTTGTATATAATTAATTAGGGTGGAAATTTTGTAAGAAAATAATTGAAAATTATAATTTTGTAGTTTGAAACAAAATAAAAATGACAAAAAAAATATTATATTTTACCGAATTGTTCTCGTTCATTTTAAGCAAACATTTTACATCAAACTATCAACTTTAATACTACGTCAAAATCAATCGTTAAAACTAATTTTAACTTTGGGCATTAATCCAACATCTTGTAGGTTTTTATCGGTCTAATTGTTTTAAAAATTCTTTTTACTACGTGTTCATTTCTACATCATAATACGTGGATCGTTTTAGAGTATTTTCAAAAACTCTTTAAAATTTGTTATATTTCCTCTAATATGTTAGGCTAACTATATTTGTTGTGGTTAAAATAGTTTATTTTATTTTTTATGGTTAAAATAGTCAAAAAAATTCTTACCAGACGGAGCCTATAATAACTATTCTAGGCTAACTATATTTAGAAAACTTTGAGAGATTTTTTTAAATCAATTTATATGAATAGATAGATAAAATAACATTGAATCACATAAATAAAAAATTAATCAAATAAAATAAGAAATATATATTTTTGAACTTTAACTAGTAAAAATTAAAAATATCCTTGAAATCAGAGATGGAACTATATACCGGGATCAGGGGGACGTGTCCCCTCTCATTTATTAAGAAGTACACTTTTACTTTTAATTAGAAATTTTTTTTCCATTTAATTCAGTGTCGTTTTGGGAACCAAAATAAAAAATCACGTTTTTGTCAAAATGTCTAAAAATGTAAGTGACAAAAACACAACAAAATTGGTTTGGAAAGTGTCAAAAACGCAAGTGTAAAATTACAAATTGGGACCTATGACAAAAAAATAAAAAAATAAATTTCTTATGTTGGGTAAGGGTATTTTGGTCATTTTAATTTGATTTGACACCATAAACAAATATTAAACTAAAAAGCCAAAAGCCAGCTTTTTACCAATTTCCCAAATTACTTTTCAAAAAGCTAAAAAGCTTGGTAAAAAGTCAAAAATCAGCTTTTTATCAACTTCACAAAACACTCCTCAATCTTTATATCTTATCTTTCTTTTTCTCTTTCTTTTTAGAACAAATAACGACGATAGGTCCCATGCGAATTTTAATTTGTGTTATTTTAATTTTTGTAATTTTAATTGGTTCAATTTTAATCTTGAATTTATGATTTTATCTCAATTTAGTCTAATTGATTATAATTCTTAATATTTTCTTATTGAAAATATACACATAAATATCATGTGTAATATTTTTATCGATAAAATTATAAAGTTACTCAACTCAGTGAGTTA
Organism: Camellia granthamiana; assembly: GCA_036172215.1. Lineage (NCBI taxonomy): Eukaryota > Viridiplantae > Streptophyta > Magnoliopsida > Ericales > Theaceae > Camellia > Camellia granthamiana. The sequence goes on from CM069909.1 coordinate 6,977,339, forward strand.
ACCTTAGCCAATTTAGTAATAAATTTTTTAAAAAAAAAAAAAAACACTAACAATATTATCAATTAGACCAAATTGACATAAAATTTAAAATGAATGGTCAAAATTGAGCCTATTAAAAGTGTAAGAACTAAAATGACACAAAGGATAAAATATAAGGGACTCTACTTTTTAATAAATTCCTTACAATTTGTCACTATAAATGTTTAATTTTATCAAAATATTTTCTTATAATTATTTCTATCTCTGTCATTTCTCTCTTGTTTTTCTTCATATATATCTTCTTTTCTTTTCTTTTCTTTTCTTTTTTTGTATACATGTGATTACATTTTAAATTGTGATTATCTTTATATTTAGGCTTTATTTGGCAATTACATGTTTTAGTTAAAAAGTCAAAAAGTTATTATAAATTATCACATCACTCTCTCTATTTTTTTACACATCTTTTTATAAAAAAATTAAAAAGTTACTAAATTAATTTGTTCTAAAATGAGACCTTAGTAACTAAAATAACTAATAAAAAAAATTATCAAATAATTAAAACATGTGATTTTGATATCACATTAATCTTTAATCATTCTATTATCAAATGAAAATTAGATTCGATTAAATTGTGTAAATTAATATAGCTAAGAATTTAATTTAATAACACCCCTTATGAATCAAAATCACCTTTGAAATTGCCCTTCATTATCAAATTGAAATGATGTTGGTGGTTGGATAAAACAATGCCTAACACGTTTCACTAAAATATATAAAAATAAAAATAATTTTTCGTAATATTCTCAATAATAATCCCAACATTAATAATTTTTTCCGAAAGATTGATGAACCAACAACTAAAGCACATCATTTGTGTTGGAGCCCACTACATATAGATGTCTGTTTCTTTATTTCAGAGAGCACATGCTGAACGTGAACCTAGTTGTACCTCATGTCTGAAAAATATCTTTCTCGCTTTAAATGAAAGTTTAAGAAAATATTTACATAAGGTAAATTACATTAACACTCCCGAAGTTTATATTTATTATAATTTCTCCTTTATCTTTTAAAAATTACATTTTCTTTTCTGAGATTTAAAGTTTAATTACAGATTGCTCCCTCAATTAGTTGACTTAACAGTCAACTAACAGATTTTACTGATGTCAGTAATTTAATTTTTTAAAATATCAATTTTGCCATCACTAGGTAAATTACATTAACACCCTTCACATTTTAGAAATTACAATCCCCTCCCTAAGGTTTAAAGTAGCATTACCAATTGTCCCTCGGTTAGTATTAGTTGAAAAAAAATTAATTGAAAAAAAAATTAATTGAAAAAAAATTTATTAGTCAAATTTTTAAATTTCTGTTTGAAAACCAACGTAAACTCATTTTTTGAATTTACGTTTTTTTCCCAAATTTACAAACTAAGACAACCATTTATAAACCAAAAAAATTATCAAACAAGTTTTTATGACAATTTTTAAAATTTTTGTAAATATAAATTGAAAACTAAAAATGAAATGGTTACCAAAAGTATTACTCTCTCATTATCTTATGTAATGTTGGATTATAAACAGTTTGTACTATATACATTTTATAATTAAAAAAATATATATAATTTTATACTTCTTAAATTATAGCTAATAAAAAAAATTTATAATCCAACATTACATAAGATATAGTCAAACATCTTAAAATAATATCATTACTAAAAAAGAAAATTAATCTCAATTAAAAAAGAAAATGACGTTAGGTAAGGATTGTTTGGAAAGAGTTTGATATAATTAAGGAGTAATTATCAAAAAAGTGAGAAGTTAAAAAAATAATTGCAAACTCATAAAATTACAAGTGATTTATACACTAGATTGTGTAAATAAATGTTGTACTTTCATGAATTTATAATTATTTTTTTATTTTCCATTTTTTTATATTTTTCCTATAGTTAAAAAGTTATTAAAAAGATAAAATTATTGAAAAGTCCAATTTAAGGAAGGTATAAGGCATTAAATCATATGTATATTTTTTCTTTGTGAGAATCCATTTATTATTTTGGAAGACATTTTGTTTTCAATTTTATCCCTTAATCTATCTGTTGAATTTTTTTATATGTTGAATTTTTTTTAAACCTATCTTTGTATCTATTTGTTGGAATATCTATCTGTTGAATTTTTTTAACCTATTTATTCAATTTTTTTATTTGTTCAATTTTTGAACCTATCTGTTTAATTTTTATCTATACAAATTTTTTGTTCAAATTTTTATCTGTACAAATTTTTTTCTCCTCGCTAGATCTCTAATTCGTGACAGTCTTCGTGGTCATCGCATCTCAACTATTGGACCGATTCAATACTCTATGCCAATAAATAAGGTTCACTTCTCTATGCCGATAAACAACAAGAACAGTGGCTATGGCTATGATGGTGGCGATGCTAGAGGCTCCTGAAAGAGAGAGAGATAGCCAATTGATAGTGTTGATCTGTGTAAAGGTCTCGAATCGATCTACAACGATGGCGAATTCACCACTAACACCACCTCTACTCCGTCTCCTCCTCCGCCCAGGGTCTTCGAAACTGTGAGAGAGAGAGAGAGAGAGAAAGAGAGAGAGAGTAAGTATGAGACGAATGGTGAGTCAGCAACGTCGGAGGTGGCGGAGATGACGGTAACTAGGGTTAGATTAGAGTAGAGAGAAAATGGAAAGAGAGAGAGAGAGAGAGAGAGAGAGAGAGAGAGAGGGGTTTGGAAATAAACAGGAAGAGTGATGATATATAGACATGGATATTTTGGTCATTTTGTCTAACCATCTTCTTATGGACAAAGTATTTTAGCTTGTGAACTTTTGGCCAAACAAAATCTAAATTTAGATTTATAAACCAAGTACCCTAATAAAAAAGTTATATAAAAAAATGTTTTTTAAAAAAAAAAAAATTTACACATTCTTTTCTATAAAAAGTGCAAAAATTATTCTCAAATACTTTAAATTCTTTTGACTTTATATTTTAATTAAAAAATCATATTTCAAACGAACCCTAAGTGCTATGGATGACAATTTTCTTTCACCCCACTATGTCCTTGCCTCTCCCGCCCCGATGAGAAAAGTGGGGCGGGGTACCGTGCCCATTTCTGGCCTGCCCCATGCTAATTTTAGGGTAAACTACCAATAGGTCCTACTTTGGAGACTTATTACCCAATAGGTCCTACTTTGGAGACTTATTACCCATTAAGTCCTATTTGATAAATTTATTAAGTGATAAAGATAAATTTATCAGCCTTTTTTTTTATGAATAAATTTATAGTGATAAATTTATCAGTCTCTTTGTTTTTATGAATAAATTTTTGGTGATAAATTTATCACTCTCTTATTTTTATAATGTTAAATTTATTAGTTAGGACCTGTAGGTAAATAAGTCTAGTTAATAGGACTAATTGGTAAGTACCCCCTAATTTTATTTGTTAAATGCATTTATGTATATAATTTTTTAATATAATAAAACTAAAGTATTAAAATATTACATTTAATATTTATTTTTACTTATTTATTTTTCATCTCATATTTTTTGATCCCCACTACTTATAAATTATTATTCATAACATCCTATATTATTTCTAATTTTTATTAGTTTTTTTATGTTTAAAGTTAAAAATTAAGGGGACTTATGTGTAGGTCATACTACGTAAACTTATTGTTTAATAAATCCTATGATAATTAATGACATTTTTCATCATATACTTGTTGACTTTTTTGGCTTTCGGAGGTTAGAGATATAATTAGAGCGTACTAGTAAGGATCAATGAATCCTTACATAAATAGTAAATGCCAAAAAATTAATCAGACAATCATTTCGAAGTTCTTTTAGCCTCAATGAAGAGGACTTTTACTGATGGCTTCTTTTAGGAGAAAACTCAGAAGAATTGATTAAAAGTAAAAGAAGGAGGAAGAGAACAATATCAAAAATTGAATTTCATTAAGTAAACAAATGTTTACAATAGTACTTTCACACTTCCACAACTTTGAAGGGAATTACAACAACGAACAAACTAATTTAGAACTACTCCTAAAGAATAGAAATGCAGTGTGGGAAAGTGAAGAATTGGAATGTAAAGAACTGGAAAGTAAATAATTGGGAAAATAAAAAATTGGAAAAGTAAAGTAAAATAAATTGATTTTTGGATTTGGTTCTGATTTCTTCCACTATCAGCTTTCTCTTCTATTTGTAGGCTCTGGTAGTAACTGTTGAAATGGCTAATAACTGTCGAAGTGGATGATAATTGTCATGATCATGGGACATAGCTTCAAGCATCTTGTCTCCACTAAGACATTTCTTGTAGTTGGGTTTCCCTCATAAATTTGAATTTAAATCTTGAAGAACCGTTTAGCCACGTCACCTTACTCCTTTCGATTGTTCCAATACTTTGCAGATCTATTGCCATTAAAATAATTTGCCATGTGTCCTCTGATAACTGGAGACCTTTACTAATTCCTCAAGTTACCTCTGATGGACTACGTGTCAGGCTGTGATTGGCTGATACAAAATGAATAGCCAACAATACTATTAAAAAGCATCACTAATTATTTATTTTCAGCGACAGTTTGAAAATTTTGTCACAAAAAATGTCACTAATTATAAGTTTTAGCGACAATTTAAAAAAATTGTTACAAAAAAAGTTACTAATTTTTAACTTTCAGCGATAATTTAAAATAATTCGTCACAGTAAAACGTCATTAATTGTAAGTTTTAGGGATAATTTATTAAAACCATGACAAAAAAAAATTATTAATTATTAATTTTTACCGACATATGTAAAAAATATCATAAAAAATTATTTTTAACGACGATTGTAATAGAATTTATTTTTAATAGGACTTAATGAGAATTAAATCCAACTATTACGACTTATTGTTAATTTACCCAAAAATGAACCCAATCCCGTCTCAATTTTTTCTGACCTCAATATGGTAATGGGGTAGGAGTGGGATGGCAAACCCACCTTGAACCCGCCTGTTGCCATCGTTGTAACAAATTGGAAATAATAAACAACTTGTTTGATTTGAGTTTTATTTATTCACTTTTCAAAAAATAAAACCTTTTTGTTTTTCATATTTTTTGTTTTTACTTATTTTTTAATATTTTCAGTAATTTTTTAAAATTTTTAGATACACTTAACATAAATACACTTAAAAAATATAATGTTTGTGAAAAAATCTTTAAAAAATTCACTAAATACCAAAAATATATATACATATAAAAATTCAGTACATTTTATGTATTCTTTTGTATTTATTAATTTTTATAAATATTTTACTTTTTAGAGACATCTAAATAAGGTGTATATAAAAAAGTAAAAAAATTGCTTTAAATTTTAAAAATATTCACTAAAAATAAAAAAATACGAAAAATAAAAAACTTAATTTTAAAAAAATTAAATTCAAAAAATTGAAACCAAACACAGTGAAAGTTTCTTTTGCAACTGCTAAAAGAAGATATATTTTTTCTAAATATTTTTGTTTTTTTTTTAAATACTTTTTTAATTTGTGGTACATTTTTTTACTTTTTAAACCTATCTAGTCTAGATCTAGAAGAATATAAAAACTTATTTTGTAATTCATTAAAAAAAAGGCCAACAAAAAAATCTTTAAAAAAGCATTACCAAATCCAACTAAGGTCCCGTTTGGCGACATTATTTTTTAACTTAAAAGTCAAAAAGTCATTAAAAAAATCAAAAAGTTAACAATTTATACCAAAAAGTAAAAGATTCCATTTTCTTTTTATTTTTTGCACATCTTTTCAAAAAAAAAATTAAAAATCATCCCAAATGTACTAATTTTTTTTACATTATATTTTAGCAAAAAAATCAAAAAGTTATTAAAAAAGTCTATTCCTAAGCGAGGCCTAAAAATATCAAAAACACTATCATATATATAAACAATGGTATAATAGATGCGTCAAAAAATATGCGTATCATATGTCTAATTATAATTTTTGACATTTGATTTTGATTTATCGTACCTTCCATTCGTTGATGTGGAAAACATTTTGTAATGGAAAACATTGTTCGGCTTTGGTCCAGTCCGAGATCGAATTGGACGGGTCCTGTTTTGATAATCCGAATCATTTAATGTGGAGAACTTGTCGAGTACTATATGCTTGAAAAAAATCATGTTGATCGGATATCGATAGTTATGTGATCAAATCAGTTTTGTATAAAAAAAATGGACGGTGAAGTAACGGTTTCAAAAAACTGATTTGATCACATAACTATCGATATTCAATCAACATGATTTTCTACAGGCATATGGTACTCGACGAGTTCTACACATTGAACGGTTCAGATTATTAAAACAAGACCCGTGGTGGGCCCCCACAGCCCAACAGTATCGTCTAGTTCGATCTTGAACTATACCAAAGCTGGATCCTTTTACAATTTTCCAGAAAATATATTTTTCGGAAAAAATATTTTTCTATGTTTGGTGATGGTAGTGGTGGAATGAAGGTAGAGGTGGAGGTGGTTGCATGGTAGTGGGGCGATGACGGCAGTGATAGTGACGGTGATGATGGCACTGGCCGTGGTGATGGTGGTGTAGTGGTAAAAGTGAAAATAGTGATGGTGGTGTAGTGACATTGGTAAAATTTTAGTTTAGAAAAAGTTTTATGTCTTTTGAAAGTGAAAAATATTTTCTACCCAAATAGACTTAGGCCATATTTGTTTGGGTGGACATGAGCTTGAGATTGGACTAATAGTCCAATAAAATTATTAATCTGATGTTTGGTTAAATAATTGAAATATGAACTAACAATCCATCCAGATACGGTATCCCATATATGATGGACTATTCAAACCCATAGAGGGGGGTGAGATATAAATTGGAGGATTAAACCGAAGTCTAGACTATTAATCACTTCTTATAATCTTAACTCAATCCAAACATAAGATAAGATACAAAATCCAAAGGGATTCGTAATCCTAAGACTATTAGTTATAGAAATGCTAATCCAACCTAATCCAGTCCGCCCAAACAAACATGGCCTTATTGTACATTGACTATGGAAAATATTTTCAGTTGACTTTTGTAATCCATTGTATCAAACACCAAAAAATACAAAAAACATTTTTTAGAAAATATTTTTTGCCCAAACAAATTGGTTATGACAAAAGAGGTTTTTGGTTGCGAGTGAGGATGCTCGAGAGTGATTTTTCATTGAATGATTTTAGAGTAATTTTTTAGATGGCTAAGATTTAATTCTACCAAAGTTGAAGGTATAATAATACGAAAATGACTGGTAGCTTGAAATTCGTGGCTTGATTTTGGCTCGACAGCCCAAAACGACGTCGTTTTGGGCTGTCTTTTTTTTTTTCTTCTTCTTCTTCGTCATGCTGGTCTGAAACAGAGGGAGATGAGAGGGAGAGGGAGAGAGAGAAAGAGAAAGAGAGAGAGAGAGAGAGAGAGGCAGGTCGTCCGTCGCAGCCCTCCGCCCGCTGCAGCCTCTGCCCGATCGTCGCAGCCCGCATCCGCCGATCGTTGTCGCAGCCTCTACCTCGTAGCCCCCGCCCCTCCTCCACCTCCGCCTCCGCCCCGATATGTTGGCCCCCTCCAGTCCCTCCTCCTCCGCCCCTCCTCCAGCCTCTCCCTCCTCCTCCTCCTCCTCCTCCTTCTCTCTCACTTTTTCGAGCCAATTTCGAGCCAAAAATCTCGACTTACCAATCGCGATCGATAATAATAATACAATCTTCAACTCTCAAAATCTAACCTTATCGCTCTACCATAACTCTAAGAAAACTCAGTATGGAAGATTAACTGATTGGGTTATGCCTAAAATGATATTTGGTTGTTACCTTTGATTATGATTTGGTTATAAGTAATTGTGATGTTAGTTATTGTCTATTATGATTATTATTTTGGCTATGACCAATTTTCTTTTATATATAAATAATAATTAAGCAATGTTTCCCATTATATATATATATATATTAATTATGAGCAAAAATAATTTAACAAAATAAATATCATAACTCACATATAATATACACCAAAAACAAAAAACATGTGCACGGTAGAATGACCTAGTATGTATACAAATGGGCCATATACCTTTATCTTGCAATTTATCTTAATTCATCTTCTTTTATTTTTTAGGGTTTGTTTGGAATGACCTAAATAAGTATATTTTTTGTCTTTTTACGAAAAGATGTGCAGAAAAGTAAAGAGATGATGTGATGAAAAAAAGATAAAAAGATAAAAAGTGTGTACTTATTTAGGATAGCCAAACTTGGCCTTAGTCTTATTTTTTGCTTTTGTTTTTTATATCATCAATTCAACATTTATTGAGATAAAACTAGTAAAACCCACAAACAATTTCTAAAAATAATTTTAATGCATTTTTTTCAGAAGATTTTTTTTTTTTCCTGGAAAAAAAAGAAGAGTAAGCAAAGCAATGGCTGAAATTAATCAATTTAGAAAGACTTTTTCATGACCTTTACATAGTCAACTCACAGTATGATTATTAAGAACAAAACAGACACTGCTATGAAGTTCTTGGGTACTATCACGTTGTATCACAACAATATTATAGTTGATGAAAATATAAAATTCACAATTTTTTATTAAATAATTAAAAATATAAAAATATGATAAATTGTAATTTGTAAGAAATATGATTACGTGACAGCTTAGTACTCACCATGTTTGTTTTCAGTTTTTTGAAAATATTTTTAAAAAAATTTTACTTTTTTATTTTCTGTATTTTTTTTTGTTTTTAATTATTTTTTAATATTTTAAGTAATTTTTTTTAATTTTTAAACACACTTAACATAAACACACTTAAAAAGTATAATTTTTATAAAAAAATCTTTAAAAAATTTACCAAATACTAAAAATATAAAAAAAAAATAAAAATTTAATATATTTTTCGTATTTTTATATATTTATTAATTTTTTAAAATATTTTTTCATAAATATTTTATTTTTTAAATATATCTAAGTACGATATATTTAAAAAATAAAAAAATATATTTAAAATTTTAAAAATATTCATTAAAAATAAAAAAATATTTAAAAAAAATTAAATTTAAAAAACTAAAACTAAAAAGGTCCTGAATCTACAGTCTCCCGACAGTCTATGAGAAAGCAACTATTGGTTGAACCTCAACCTCAAATGTTTCTAGAAAGAAAAGCCACATGTGTTTTAAAACATTAAAATCATACGTAATACAACAAAGAAGATATGTACAAGTTGGGTCTCACATTGTCCGAAAAGAAATCTACATTATTATCTTTTGGCCTTACACCATTAATTTGTTTCATCCTATTATAATAAATTTTATATATTATGGGGTGTTTTAGAAGCTTGATAAAAAATTAATTTTTTTAAACTTTTTATCAAATTCATTTTAAAAAGTTAAAAAAAAAACTACTACAAAAATTAATTTTTTTAATAAAAAATATCTTTAAAAAAATTAAAAAATTAATTTTTTACCAACTTTTCAAAACATTTATATATATATATCAAAGTCTAACAGCAATGTTGCATATTCATAGTTGAGAGAGAGAGAGAGAGAGAGAGCAGAGAAGAGAGATTTGTTTGGGTGATGAATGAAGTTTGAACAGATAGAGATCAATGACTCCAACTGTGTTGCTCTCCACTTACTCAGATTTCACTGATGCAGCTGGAATTGCTGGTACCCTTTTCATCTCTCTCTCTCTCTCTCTCTCTCTCTAGACTGCTTCCAAGATTTGCTTGGAATCTGATTTGACTCTGAATTTAAAAAAAAAATCTATAACTAGTTATGTTTGATCATCTGAATTCCAAAAATTTTCTTTTGTTCCCTTAATTTCTTTCTATTTTTGGTTTCTTCCTTTACCTGTTTGATTTTTCGTTTTATGCAAATTATGAATAACAATAAATCTCTCTTCATGCCTTGCTATAATCTTGGAGAAAGAGTGTCATTTTTTAATTTTTTTAAATTTTTTATTTTAGCGATTGATTAGCTTTTGTGTCTCTCTGTAATATGTTCCTCATATATTTAGCTATCTATGCTGAAAGAGATCTTACCCTTTTCCTTTGGTTGCTAACAAATAAATGTAGGGGTTTAGAAAAAAAAAGTTTGATATATCTCACTCTTCTTTTAAAATTTTGTTTAGCATTTCTTGAATCTACAATTGAAATTTAGTTGCTTGCTTGCTGCTTCTACTCAGAGAACCCTTCATTAAAATTTTTTTTTCATCTAATTTGCTTCTAAATTTGAGTTAAAAACTTAATTTGATATGAAGTATTCCAATGCTTTCATCAATTTTTTATTAAAATGTTTTTACAAGTTCCACTCTTATCCCAAATTTCTTTTTTCTTCAAATTTGATGAAAAAAATCACCTCCAATGCTTCATTTTTTAAATTTTCATCAACTTCTAATTTGATGAAGGATTTGATGAATTCCTAATTTGGTAAAAATATATATATATATTAATTTGATGAACATTTGATGAATGGATTGGAGATGACTTTTGAGCATGTTTTTTTTTATCAAATTTAAATTTGATGATAAAAAAAAATAAAGGATTGAAGATGCTCTTCTTATCAAATATATACTTCTCTCTCTCTCTCTCTCTTGAAAAAAAAATTCATTTTCAATTTTGTGTTGAAAGGTATAATACTATGACAATTCAATTCGAAATTTGTAAACCTGCAAGATCTCTGTGTTTAGTCAATTCATTCATCCATGAATCAAGCTCATCATCCATGAACTTCCATAAAAAGTTGTGTATATTTTCTATTATGAAGCATTGATTCTAACCTCATGGGGCTAATATACTATGGCCTACAATACAGCTAATAGTTTTCAAACAAATTTATATTTAAAATTAAAAAAAAAAAGAAATTTAGAACGAAGCTTTGAAAATATTATTAACTAATATTCCTATATTGTAATGGGATATTAGAAACTTTGGAGGTAGCAGTGGCACCCAAATGCCATCCCTTGTTTCGGTGCCCAAAGTCTATTGAAACCCTGAGCTAAATATTGAAATGAGATCTTATATTATTGGGTTTTTGAAAAATTGAGAGTTTTAGCAATAAGACTTTTTTTTAAAATATATATATATATATTTTTGGAAAGATTTAGACAACAGATTAATTAAGTGGCCTTAATGGTTTAGCCACCACCACTGAATGTGTCATGTAGATTCATACTACTAGTGGGCATTGGGTGCTCTTTTTTTTTTTTTCCAGTGGGTTTTTGGTTTTTTTAGTGGCCAATCTAGTTAAGGAGTTTCGTTTGGGAAGTTGCTACAAAAAAATATTTTGTGAGTGAAAAAAGTTGATGTGATATTTAATTTTTTAACTGATGACAAATAATTTTTTGGCTTTTCAGCCAAAAGCTGGCTTTTTGATCCAAAAGGTGGTTTTTTTCTTGTGTTCCCAAACAACCTCGAAACCATGTTAAACACAATGGTAACCATGTATGGACATCCCAAGACACCCTCAAAGATTGATGAGATTTTTCAAGATAATCGAAATTTTTGATTTTTGTCGATTGCAGGGAACCTCTTTGCTATTGTGCTATTTGTGTCGCCCATGTAAGTTGCCCAAAAATTATCTTAGACTAGGAAAAAGATGATGATTCAAATTGATACATATATACAACTGCTTTGTGTCTTGTTCCAGACCCACATTCAGGAGAATTATCAGAAACAAGTCAACAGAACAGTTCTCAGGACTGCCATATATATATGGACTCTTGAATTGCTTGATATGCCTATGGTATGGCATGCCCATTGTGTCTCCGGGTATTTTACCTGTTGCCACAGTCAACTCGATTGGGGCGGTTTTCCAATTAATGTACCTAACCATCTTCATTATACATGCAGAGAACGCGAAAAAGGTAATTAATCACTACTCCATTGTTCCAAACTCAACTGCATTTGATTCTACAGCAACAATCTTTTATTACTGAATGACGATGTTTTCAGGTGAAGATGTTGGGACTCTTGCTGGTGGTTGTTGCTGCATTTGGTATTATAGCATTCATGAGCCTCACTTTATTTGAGCCTCCTAATCGACAGATCTTCGTTGGATATTTGAGTGTCTTTTCTCTTATATCCATGTTTGCTTCTCCGCTAGTTGTTATTGTGAGTTTGTTCATTTGAAACTTTGCCTCCTCAACTTGTCCTATATATATAGACTGATTAATTTGTCGAATTTGGATGACAGAATTTGGTGATCAAAACAAAGAGTGTTGAATTCATGCCGTTTTATCTCTCCCTTGCGACCTTTTTGATGAGTCTTTCTTTCTTTGCATATGGAATGTTCAAGTGCGATCCGTTCATTTATGTAAGTGATTATTCTTCAAACCTATACTTTCCTTTTGAAATCCCTATTAACTCCACTTTGTTTCCAATGACTTGAAACAAAAATTGATTTTTATTGTCATTGTCTACATCTTCTTGGCCACAAAAGTGAAGAAGTGTTGTATTGCATTTTAATCTTGAATCCGCAGCCATTTAGGAATTAAAATGATCTTTTTTAATTTTCATATATAAGCCCTAAAATGAGGCATTGCACCTTTGACAGCATTATAACATAAATATATTTGTTTCTCTTTAACAGTTGTACCAATTCAAGGGCACATTAAGATTGGTGATGTCTCTATCCATCATGGACATCGCTGGATTTAGTTTCTGATTTTTTCTATTTTATTTTATTTGTTGAGCAGCAAAGAAAAATGAAATTTCATTGATGCATTGAAAAGTATACAAAGAGTAACTTTCACATACAACAATAGAAGGCTAATTGAAAAAAGTCAAAGCTGGAATGCATCAGCTTGACATTACTACAACCAAAATAAGAAAAGAAAAAATGCAGCAGAAAGACTGTTGGCAAATCTCTTTGGATTTAGTTTCTGTCTGGTTTTGGAAATACTTGTATGAGTAATGCTACACTTCATGAAAGAAAAATGAGGAAAGAGTAATGTTAGGCATCATGAAAGAAATATCATGAAACGCTTCATGAAAATTCTCTACCTTTGGATTACATACATAATAAATACCACACTAATCAAAAGATGAAAAATCTTAATGAAACATTTCATGATGCTAGCATTATTTTATTTTATTTTTTTCCCCCCTCTACAAATCTCTTCACAAATCTAAGATCTCGTAGTCTACCAAATTGAGCACTGTAAGATACAGATAGAAACAATGAACCAATGCAACCTTGTCATTGTTTTTGTTTCACATGATGAGTTTCTGTTGGCTTGATTTCTTTGAAAATTAGGTCCCAAATGGAATCGGAACAGTTCTGGGAATCGTACAGTTGGTGTTGTATTACTGTTACAGCAATGCATATGGAAAAGCCTCAACAGAACCTTTGCTCGAGTCTTACGCGTGAACCATTCTATTCCAGTTTATACAGTGAATTTGCTTGTAAATTGCCATTGCCATTGCAATTGTCTTCTTCTTTTTCTTTTTTTTGTGATTAAGTTGGGTTTTGAAATCCATATGATTTGATGGAAAGCAATGCTATAATCATCATTGCAGATAAATTTGTACAACTTTTATAATCTTGATGCTCAGACTTGTGAATTGTTGATGGCTTATGCGTGAGAAGTTAATCAAAGGCACAAATGGACTTGCTATGAGTGATTGTGCATCTGCAAGGCAGTGTATTCTCCTTTTTAACTGTCATTCGTCAATTTCCATACTAAAAGTTTCATAAACAGTGGCGTGGTTAATTGGGTTGAGAAAGCAAGTTAATTACTAGGTTTTTGTCTGCAACCATTGATGCACGATAGAGACCGATGCACGATTTTAATTTTGGTGGTCAAATGTACATATAACCAAAATTTTTGGAATAAATGTGTGAAATACAATATCAGTTTCTGTCAAAAGAGAAGAAGAAAAAGAGAATTGAAATAGAGAAATAAGACAAGGAAGAGTATTTAAATAAATGTAGAGAAGAGAAAGAAGAAAATGAAAATGGATTTCAACTCAGAGAGAGCAAAAAAATTAAAAATCTAAGAATTAAGAGACACAAGTCCGAAGGTGATGGAGAAGAGCCAAACTCTCAAAATAGTGTTTAATTGAAATGTGATCACAAATCCAAACAATTTTACTAAGTTTTGCTAGGTAGCTCGAATGGCTTGAGGTGCCAAAACGACTCTATTTTTTTTTTTTTGTTTCCTGGTCTTCGTTCCTTCCTTCTCTTCTTCGTTCCTCCTATTGAAAAATTAGAGAAAGAAGTTTAACAAAACCCTTCTCTTCTTCTTCAACAGCAGTTTAACAAAATCTAAATCTAAATCTAAAATCACATCTAAAATCAAAACCAAATCCAAAACCAAACCCACAGTTTAACAAAATCAAAATCAAAATCAAAATCTAAAATCAAAACCAAATCAAAAACCAAACCCACAGTGTAACAAAATCAAAATCAAAATCAAAATCAAAACCAAATCTAAAATCAAAACCAAATCAAATACCAAACCCATAGATTATTATTATTATTTTTTTTATACTTTTTTTTCCCTATTGGATCTCTGAAACAGAGGCAAAGAAGAGAGAAGAAGAGAAAGCACAGAAGAGAGAGGAAGAGAAAGAGAAAGAGAAAGAGAGAGAAGAGAGAGGAAGTTCTTTTGTGGTCCCAATTTCTCTTCAGATCTTGAGCTTCTTTTCATGTCCATTACTTTCTAGTCCCAATTTCACTTTTTGCATTCTATTCGTGTATGTATGAGTACAGTTGAATGAAATAAAGGAGATGAGAGAGAAGAGGAGAGGAGAGGAAACATAGATAGAGATAGAGAGGAGAGAAGAGAAGAGGAAACTGATAGAGAGGTATTTTTGGGTCATTTTAGCTCATTTCTTTCGAGCTATGAATCATTTTTGTTTTACTAAATGAGTTTGGTTCACAACTGTTTATTGAACGTTCTTTAAGAACCAACTAATACTAATTTTTTATTAATTTATTATTGTTTTTAAGGGTAAATTACACCTACACCCCTTGAGGTTTACACTTAATATAGATTCTCCCTCTAATGTTTTGAAAATTACATTAATCCCCCTGTCAAAGTTTTTCTGTCATCAACACTAACTGAAAATTTAAAATGACTTTTTTGTCTTTCTCCAACCTATCCTTGTCTTCTCTAAGGCATTTTTATCAAATATGAAAGAGGTATCCCATAGCCACTGTCAATTACTCCACCTCCACTATCACCTAAGGGTAGGAATTCTTGACACGACATGATAATAAGACTCAAACCATACACGAAATTAGTGGGTTAGGGTTGAGCATTTTTCAACACGAATACGTATATGACACGACCCGTGAACTTGTATAATAAATAGGTCGTGTTCATTTAAACCAGCGAAACTAAAAAATGACACATCTAACCCGTTTATTTCAGCATGTCACAAACACAACATGCGACTTGAAAATGACCTTATGGGAGCCGAATATGTGGCTAAATCGGAAGGGGTATATTATAGTATTAACATTAACCGGCTGTATCCTGCATGATTAGGATGGGCCGAATACAATACGTAGGCCGATTAAGAAAGGATCCTCGAAGCCGAATAGAAGAACGGGTAATGATTGAAAAGTAGGCCCAGGCCCCGAGGTCCCAAAAAGAACAGATATAAATATAGAAGCAGCGTTCTTGGAAAGGTATGTAAGAATCACTTCACTAAACTTAGTAAACAAGCTTTCTTGAGTATAAGAACTGACTTGCCCGTCGGAGTGCTAACCCCGGCACCCCCGACCGGAGTGTTAGTCTTTGCAGGTGACTAGCTGAGGATCAAGAGCGTCTCCCAGGATCTGAAGAGTATTTCCAGAATCACTTCCCCACAATTGGCGCCGTCTGTGGGAATACTCAAAGTACATCCATGGAAGGCGTGACGCAAGTCCTCCGATAGCCACCGACAAGACTACACAGAGAGACGAAATCACTCCGGCAAATATGCTCGGGAAGGAAACCATCGCTGCGAGACGCACCTTGAATTTTGACTCGCCAACGACTTCAGCGCAGGAGACGATGCAAGCCATCATAGAACAAGCTAGACAGAATGAACAAAGGCTGGAAAATATGATCGCAGAAAACGAACGCCTCCGTCAAGATTTGGCTCTAGAAGTAGCAAAATCCAAAGAAGCCGCGCGCCAAGACCCCGAACGACCCTTGAGGGCAGGTAGACAACGACCTCGAGCCCGACCAAGGGAAACCGATAGTGACTCCAACTCATTATCCATGGAGCATAACAAGGGACGCTCAGACACTTCCAGCTCCTCTGAAAAAAAGTCCACACACAAGGAACAAGCGCAGAAGAAGCAGTTCAGACGAAGAGGACCGGCACGATCCTTTTATCCGACGAATTGCGAGGGCAGCCCTGCCCAAGAAGTTCAAAGCTCCATCATTTACTCTCTACGACGGAAAATCAGACCCCACTGATCATATACGTCACTACAAGGAGGCCATGACGTTGCATGCAGACAATGAAGCCCTCATGTGCCGAATATTCCCCAGCAGCTTGGGGCCATTAGCTGTCAGATGGTATTACAAGCTGGAGCCGGCTTCGATCAGAAGTTTCCATCAATTACAGAAATCCTTCAGGGCCAGGTTCATCACCAACGAGGTACAGCCGAAACAGGCCGACTCTCTCTGGGCTATGCAAATCTAACCAGGAGAAACGCTGAGAGCATATTCGGCGCGATATTGGGAGTGCTTCAATCTCGTTGACGACGCTTGCAACGACTCCATGGCCGTCACCGCCTTCAAAATGGGATTACATCCCGACAGTGCTCTTCGCAACTCCCTGACCAGAAGACCCCCCAAAACAGTCTGGGCGTTGATGAAGAAAGTCGAAGAGTATTGCAAAGTGGAAGACGATGCCTTGAGGATTAAAGCCAGACAAGTGTCCTCCAAAACGGCACCTCCTGAAATTGCTCAACCAATAAGTTCCGTGCCACCTCCGAGCCTTGAGCCGCGACAACGTGCTAAACGAGACAAAAGGCGGGACTCTCGCCGATCGAGTAATCAATGCTCCCACCCGACGAATGAACAATTGCAAGTCGACAGTAGACGCTCGAGGCGCGCCGACAAAAAGTACACGGAACTGTTAGAGCCAATCATCGCGGTAATGACCAAAATCCAACACCTTCCATTCTTTAGATGGCCGTCAAAGATGGTGGGGCCACCCGATACACGACGAAGGGACCGGAGGTGCGAATATCACAAAGATCACGGCCACGAAACAGAGAGTTGCTACGCATTAAAAAATCACCTGGAAGAACTGGTGCAAGACGGCCGACTGCAGTAGTATGTGAAACCGGGAAAGCCAACCAAGGCATTAGCGGTGAGGCAGGACTCTCCCCCACTTGGCGTGATCCATGTAATTTACAGCCTGCCTACACCCCCAGCCGTGCACACAATTCGATCGCATCCAACTCTGCAGGGGCGCCGTATTTCGACTGACCGGTCCGAACAAGCTCCGACAATTACCTTCAACGACTCCGACCTCAATGACGCAATGGCTTCCCACATCGATCCGTTGGTCATTGGATTACGCATAAACCGGTTCGTCATTGAACGAATTCTCATAGACCCAGGGAGTAGTTCAGAGGTCATGTACTACCAAGCTTTCACCAAGCTCGGCCTCAACGAGTCGGATCTATCTCCGGCGCCTCACCCACTGTTCGGCTTTAATACGAATCCCGAATATCCATTGGGCAAGGTCACATTACCTGTTCGAGCGGGTTCCAGAACGGTCGAAGCGGAATTCCTGGTCGTGAAGCTCCCCTCGCCGTATAATGCCATCATGGGAAGAAGCTGGCTACATCTCATGAAGGCCGTCCTAAGCACCTACCATCAGATCCTGCGTTTCCCAACAACCCACGGCATTGAAGAAATACGTTGTTCCCCCTAATCGGCACAAGCTGAGTTCTGATGAAAACCCTATCACTGACCCGATCTGTGGGCTCTGATACCTGTAAATATATTTCGCCTCTGCAATACGAACTATTTTTCCTCGTCCCTCAAAATCATATGTCAATTCCCAGTGGGGCACTCGCCAGGATTGGCCAAATCAAGTCTCCGGATTCGGAGCGCCCTTCGTGGATATCACGATCGGCCAAATCAAGTCTCCAAATTCGGAGCCCCCTTTGGCACATGACGCCTTAGGGCCGATTAAGTCTCCGAATTTGGAGCCCCCTTCGGCGCATGACGCCTTAGGGCCGATTAAGTCTCCGGATTCGGAGTGCCCTTCGTGGATATCATGATTGGCCAAATCAAGTCTCCGGATTCGGAGCGCCCTTCGTGGATATCACGATCGGCCAAATCAAGTCTCCGGATTCGGAGCGCCCTTCGTGGATATCACGATCGGCCAAATCAAGTCTCCGAATTCGGAGCCCCCTTCGGCGCATGACGCCTTAGGGCCGATTAAGTCTACGGATTCGGAGCGCCCTTCGTGGATATCACGATTGGCCAAATCAAGTCTCCGGATTTGGAGCGCCCTTCGTGGATATCACGATCGGCCAAATCAAGTCTCCGAATTCGGAGCCCCCTTCGACGCATGACGCCTTAGGGCCGATTAAGTCTCCGGATTCGGAGCGCCCTTCGTGGATATCACGATCGGCCAAATCAAGTCTCCGAATTCGGAGCCCCCTTTGGCGCATGACGTCTTAGGGCCGATTAAGTCTCCGGATTCGGAGCGCCCTTTGTGGATATCACGATCGGCCAAATCAAGTCTCCGAATTCGGAGCCCCTTTGGCGCATGACGCCTTAGGGCCGATTAAGTCTCCGAATTAGGAGCCCCCTTCGGCGCATGACGCCTTAGGGCCTATTAACTCTCCGGATTCGGAGCGCCCTTCGTGGATATCACAATCGGCCAAATCAAGTCTCCGAATTCGGAGCCCCCTTTGGCGCATGACGCCTTAGGGCCGATTAAGTCTCCGAATTCGGAGCCCCCTTCGGCACATGACGCCTTAGGGCCGATTCAGTCTCCTTAAGGCCGAATGGGCCCCGGGTTCAAGCCTCCAAATATGGAGCCCGCTTTAGTGCTTCAAAGGATTATTGCATTAATCCGTTCGGCCATACTAATCGGTCTACAGTGCTAAGCGCTAATTACGTCTCCGAATCCAGAGCAAACGTTGGCACGAACAAAAGATATTGATAATTGATCCTATGCAACACGCTAGAACAGATCATACATTCGAAGTAATGTGCTTTAGTACACAAGCAAAATTCAGAATAACACGCAAATATATTTAAAATAAAACCATTTATTTGATTAAACAGTTGTTACATAAACACAACCCCCATTCGAGCATTACAATATCGAAAGCAAAAAAGGAACAAAACGCGCCGGTAAAGTAGCTTCGCCGGATCGACGACCGTCGCCCTAAACCCCTCCACGGCGTGCAATACCTTGAACCAGTTACGCTTAAGCCCATGACTTGCATAGCGCCAAACTTCCCCTGACACCATTGACAATGTCAAGGCAAAGATCCAGGACAAGGAAGAATGAACTTGACAGTTGTTGACTCTCCATTCGGGGTGATTTGCTTCGACGACTTGGAGACTCACAGATCTCAAGCTCTTTGGATGACCTAACTCCCTCACGGGTAGGTTTTCTACTGCAAACCATCTCAACACCAGACTTGACCGAAGTTTGAGCCTCTGTAACCAAAATCACCATCCCACACAAGGAATGATGAGTCAAGTGGGATTATTGGTGCGAAGCGCCTACTCCTTTTATTCTCAGCAAAGACCGCCATCCCGACGGCTGGCCCAAACGCGCACTGGCTGGGCCAAAGCGAAATAGATTAATTAAACCGGTCGGCCAAGTCTTCACATGCCGATCGCCCTCGACCAGCCCACTAATCCAACTGGCCAAGCATCAATGCGTTGACCAAAGTCAAAGATAAATGGCCGTTGAAATAGCCTCAATAAAACCTTAACGATCGTCACGAATGTGTCGATCCTGCCCATGTGCAGATCCTGCCGATAAGCCCACGTACCGCCGGACAGTTAACAGCTACCTGGGTCGGACAATATTTAGACATTCATTCAAACATTTAAGCAACACGAAATACACATATGCCGAATATGAATGACAACGAAACATTTATAATGAAACGTTCTTTATTTAATAAAACAACAAGTTACATAGTTTCAAACGCGCCCTGCGTTCCAATCTTACAACTATTAAACTCATACGGCATCACCCTCATCCTCACTCTTCTCAACTTCGAAAGCAGAAAACGGAAAATCTTTATTCCTGTAGCGTGGTGATGCTGAATCAATTCCCAACGCTCGTAGAGCTTCTGCGGCTTGAGATGCCTTGATCCAACCGTGCTTAAACCCACGGTTTTCACATCGGCACACTTCTTCGGCCAATTTTTCCCTGGTTTTCTCGATTCCCACTTTTCGGCCCTCATGGAAACCTTTCTCATAGGCCCTCCCCTTCGCGCTCTCTATTGCGAACATACTTGCCGTCTCTCGATCGGCAAGTGCGGAGCTGATAAGCCGACTAGTAACCCTCTCTTCTACAATTGGGTTCGCGTGCGCGGTGGATTGTGCCTGAGCCGCCTTGGTCTTCCTTAGTTCCCGCTCGGCCGCTTCCACGCGGGCTTCCAAACTTCGAATACGTTCTTCCTTTTTCTTCATCTTTTGACGGGCAGCGCGCAGTCGCATGCCGACTTCGTAAGCAGTGTAAAGCCCCTTCACCGCGCCGTGAATGCCCTCGCGAAACACCTCGTAGTCCTGTCGACCCAGCATTGATTGCTGAACCTCAGGAGGAAATATTTGTCGGGCAAAGTCCACCGCTACGTCTGGGTCTCGAACGATCGAGTCCGCCTCCGTCATGGGTCTATTCTTCACAAATACCGTAAAGCTTAATGGGCACGGATTCGCGTCAGACCTCCTCTCGACTCGGGACTGTGGAGATTTACCCTGCGACTGCTTGTCTCGCCTGGGCGATCTGCTGCTATGTCGAGGAGACTGACGCCTCTCGCGACCCCTAGAACTCCTATTTCCTGAGCGCGAGGGTTCACCACCTCGATTCATATCTCCGCCCAGCTCAGCTAGGGTCTTCGCTTCCCCTTTACTATTAAAGAAGAGTCGGTTCGACATTCGCGCAATCAGTCTTCTTGCAAGAGCTCAAGTCAGTTGTTTGCCAAGATCATAAAGGATGTACCTTTGTTCACTTACCCTTCATAGAGGCAGCACGATCGAGGCACTCTCATTAATTGAAGAGCCTGAATCGCCCGTCGCCGACTGAGTCGACGGCAGGGGCACGATTTTACCATCAAGTACCCCAACCGGCTCACGAATCTATTCTTCAAACCTCTTCAGGAACCGCCTGGAGCAAGGGCAGATTCATCAATCTATTCTTCAGGAACCGCCTGGGGCAAGGGCAGATTCATCAATATATACGGCTCAAGTACCCCAGCCGGCTCACGAATCGAATCGATACTTCAGACCTCTTCAGGAACCGCCTGGGGCAAGGGCAGATTCATCAATATATACAGCTCAAGTACCCCAGCCGGCTCGTATATTCATCAATATATACGGCTCAAATACCCCAGACGGCTCGTATATTTCTCAATATATACGGCTCAAGTACCCCAGCCGGCTCACGAATCGAATCGATTCTTTAGACCTCTTCAAGAACCGCCTGGGGCAAGGGCAGATTCATCAATATATACGGCTCAAGTACCCCAGCCGGCTCGTATATTCCTCAATATATACGGCTCAAGTACCCCAGCCGGCTCACGAATCGAATCGATTCCTCAAACCTCTTCAGGAATCGCCTGGGGCAAGGGCAGATTCATTAATATACTCGGCTCAAGTACCCCAGCCGGCTCATGAATCGACTCTTCATAATTCTAATCTAGTCGGCATGTGAAGGACGAATCAATATTGCCACTGGATATTCAACCTCTAAAAGCTGAAACTCAGCAACAATTTTACGCAAAATAGCGAAAGACATCACAATGTTTCATTAACATAACCACACAAATTGTGTACGAGTAGAAGTGAAATTACAAGGAAATTTTCATTAATAAATTGCGTACAAGATAGCAACCAATTTATACATGAAAACTACCCTGAACCAACAAAACTTTACCAAACAAATATCAAAAACTTACACAAAAATCAAAAAACTTAATAAATTTGGAAACGCCTCCCAAATCACTCCTCGGTGTCGGATTCAAGTGGCTCAACATCTACTTGCTCGTAAGGAATTGGCACAGCCAACGTAACCCCAGCGGCAGCAAGGGCTTTGAGCCACCCGTGTTTGAACCCCTGATTCTCAAATTTGGGAACTTCATCAACATATTCCGTAAAGGTGGCTCTTTTTCCTGCCTCAAAAGCCTCCGATTCGGCTTTCTCCTGGGCCGCCTTGAGCTCCTCTAACTGAGTCTTCGCCTTGGCAAGTTCGTTTTTAGAGAGCTTGAGCGACTTCTCACTCACACTTTCTCTAGTCTCAGCATCAGAATGAAGCTGTTCAGCAGTGCGAGCCCTCTCCTTCTCCGCTTCGGCTCGTGCGCTCTCCATTGCGGCTCTCATTTTCTCAAACTCGGCCCTACTCTTCTGACCGTCCACTTCTGTTTGCAAACGGTCAATTCTGCCAAGAGCATCGTGCAGACGACGGCCTAAGTCGGCGATCCTGTCGACGGTCTGCAAAAACAAATGGATTCAAACGAATTTAATACCTACCAGAAGTGCCGACTGCACAGACAGGGCTACGGCCAAAATATCCGGCGCGGCGCAAAAGGCCGCATTGTCCGCCGGCAAGGAAATTGAGGCCGCCAGGCTCAATGCAACGGCCGGATCCTCAATGGCCGAAGCGTTGGAAGAAATCGGCGTATCTCTGATCTTTGGCTGAATTACGAAAGGAGCAACCACGTCCGATTCTTCGAGGTGAGGCCGTTTGTCAGCAGGGCTAATTTCTGAACTAGCCTCTTCCTCGGCGCCATGTTTTTGGCCACGCTCCTCCGGAATCAGCCGTTCTTCACCGGCTTGCTGTTCAACTTTTTTCGTGCCGACCGGTGTAACCTGAGCCGTTCCTTCAATAATGGGTATAGAGGCCTTAGCCAAGCTGGCATCAGATTCGGCGGCCTCGGCCTTTTTTCGAGCAGCCATTCGCTCGGCATTTCTCTTACGCGCCATTTGCGTAAGGTTTTCCTTTGCCATACCTTCGAAGAAGTCACCGGGAAGATCTCCCAAATTCGCGAAAATATCTCTGGAAGAGAACTCTGCCCGACCCGAAGCGGATGGAGAGGAAGGCTGGTTGAGTCCGGCAGCCTCAAACGCCGAACGCACGGCCTCGTCGACCTCTTCGGCCTCCTCAGTGAGTTCTCTGGTCGGATCGGCAACTACTATCACCGGCTCTGCGTCTTGCCCCGAATCAGAAGCTTCAAAACCAATTTGCCTAAGGTTTTTGTAGCTGGGGAAGATAAGAGCCGAGAGGTTCTGATCGCCGGATGGAATCGGAATGTTGTCCGCAGCCGAGAACGTGGTATAAGTCGGTTCGTACCGAAGTAAAATGTGGGCGGCTCTTCTTTGTTTTTGCACGTTTTGGCGGCTGAAGTAGTTGAGTGCAGTCTTAATGTCCCTGAGGACCGCGTCATCAACAGAAGTCAGAATCTTATTCAATTTATTACCTGCAAAAGATGAGAGATTAAGGAAAGAGAGCCGATTAAAAGACAGATCAACAAACATAAGATACTACTTGGCAACCTGGATTACCCTTATGTTTGTGAATGGGGTCTAGGCGATCTTCGCCCTCAGCGAACTCCCAATTACCTCGGACATTGACCATTACATCGTCAACCCTCTTACCAGAACTGGCAAGCATAGTCACCAAATGATGGTCAGTATCCTTGGCCCTAAGGAAGTACCGCCCCAGCCGACTGGAGGATTTGGCTAAAGCATAGCAGTGCCGAATGGCCGGAATTCCGAGATTGATCCTAAGGCGTCGATTCAATTCTATAATCCCCATAATGATTCGAAAGAAATTTACATTGGGTTGAGAAGAAATCAAACTCCAATAGCGAAAGACGGCCCTAAGCAATGGATGTAGGGGGAAACGAACTCCACCCTCCGCAATGGACAGGAGGGGGGATACGATCGTATTCTGATCCTCTCTCTCCATATCTAGAGAACTGTCCGTTACAAGAGACAAATGAACGTCATCGGGAATGGAAAAATGTCGCTGGAATCCGGAAATGCGACTCTCAGAAAGGAGGTCTTTCAAATGTTTAGCCATTTCAGCAGGGACCCAAGGATTCACCGAAAGTAAGAACAATAAACAGAGAATAGGACTACAAAGAAAGGAGAAGAAGACTTACGAAGAGCAGATGAGACGAAGATAGACGGACGAAAGTTGCAGAAAATATGAGTGCGATGGGAGATGCGCGCTGGCGGTCTAAACGTATCAGATGATCGACGAAATGTGTATCCAAAAGGACTGAAGTTTCAAATCGCAATAAATGCGAAAGACGCATGAATAGGGCGGGAAAGTATAATGATAAACGAAAAGGCGTGCGCCTCCTGACATCTTCTGACATCTGTCCTGGGGAACGCGAGGCCGCCTGATCAATGATAAGCTTTTCGAATTCTAGACCAAACACGCCGATTAACTACCGTCAATGGGGAGTTCGGGGGGCAATTGTGGGAGCCGAATATGTGGCTAAATCGGAAGGGGTATATTATAGTATTAACATTAACCGGCTGTATCCTGCATGATTAGGATGGGCCGAATACAATACGTAGGCCGATTAAGAAAGGATCCTCGAAGCCGAATAGAAGAACGAGTAATGATTGAAAAGTAGGCCCAGGGCCCAAGGTCCCAAAAAGAACAGATATAAATATAGAAGCAGCGTTCTTGGAAAGGTATGTAAGAATCACTTCACTAAACTTAGTAAACAAGCTTTCTTGAGTATAAGAACTGACTTGCCCGTCGCAGTGCTAACCCCGGCACCCCCGACCGGAGTGTTAGTCTTTGCAGGTGACTAGCTGAGGATCAAGAGCGTCTCCCAGGATCTGAAGAGTATTTCCAGAATCACTTCCCTACAGACCTGTTTACAACCTATTTAACTTTATATATATATATAAGTGTATGTATGTATAGATAGATATTTATATTAATTAATTGAGAGTGATATCCTTTTTTGTTCTCTTGATTTTTTTTTTTTCATTTTATTTTCTTCCAATCAAGATTTTTCTTTTCTTTTCTTCCAAACAAGATTTTCCATGTTTGCTTCTCTCTCTCTCAAATAGGTTTTTTATTGGATCAATCGCGTCGTGTCGTGTCATGGTAAATAAATAGGTTTAGAAATTAATTGTGTCAATCGTGTCACCCATGGGTTGACACGATTATTAACAAGTCGTGTTAGTGTTTACATATATGACACATTTATTAAACAGGTTGAGATTGAGTTTGTGTTCATGCTTTTGATACGCAAACCAGATATGACACGACCTGAACACGCTTGCCCACTCCTAACCCTTGACCACAACAACCATTAGTCACCCTACCTCCAACCACCACCACCACCTCTCACCCTCCACTAAAAAAAATAAAATAAAAAGTTATGTTGCATGTAAATGGCATACATAAAAGGCATAAATAGTGTTCTAACGCCCCGATATTTCATCATCAATTCACAACGTTAATCTAAGAACATTATAACTAATGGCATCATGTTAAAGCATTAAATATTTGTTACATGGCTCAAAAATCATCTCTTCTCCCTTGAACTATTTATGTGTTTACATTATTGTAGGATTACATTATTCAAATAATAACAACAGTTCGATGGATAAGAGATAATACAAAATATAAATGCCCTAAGGCAAATATCTTCTCAAGGAGTGCCCTTGCATACACACACACACACAAAAAATGTAATATAGTTTCCATCATAAAAGAATAGCTTGAGGCTTCCACATAGCACATACAAAAGAGCCTCTATGCTCCCATCCAAACTACATCTCAATGTCAATCACTTAGGTAGCATGTCAACATCATCCCCTAAAAGGTTGTTAGTTTTGGGGTGAGTAATCGCCTAGTAGGAAATACCATTAACAAATTATATAATTAATCGAGTTACATATGATCATGCCATGCAAGAGATATGAAAAATCTATGTTCGTTTCTTTGTAAAACCATGATGCCAAACTAGGTAATGTCAATACCAAATTCTTATCCAAAACATGGGATATAAATACGCTATGGCGTCCCAATACAAGAGCCAAATACCACAAATATATATATATAGAAAATAATTCCACATTTGCCGACTCCAAAAATGGCGGGGCATTAGGCACCCAAGACTTTACTCTTCCACATTTACTAACTTCAGAAACAACGGTCTTCCACATTTACTGACTTCAGAAACAACGGACTCGTGGACACCCAAAATCATATTTTCCACATTTGTCGACTCTAAAAACGGCAAACTTGTGGACACCCTAAAACCTTTCCCCATTTGCCCCACGATATGTACGAGACAGGGCAATTAGGCACCTTAATTTCCCGTGCGGGTACTAAACACAACACACAATCAAAACCAAGGCCCGACTCACAACCTGGACTCACACTATTTACTCCCTTTGACATTTTTCCGAACATCCACAATATTGCAAAATCACATGAGAAAATTATAATACATATGATGCATGAGTTTTCAAATCTAATTTCCCTAAGGTTTGTTCAATTCACAACATCATAAGAGCAACAATGTTAAGTTTGTCGACCACCTCACAGAACACCATAATGCCACATTGTCATTATTCATGAACACCATTAACAAATGTAACATTAACAGTATACTAACGTTTCCAATCATTAACAATATACTAAAGTTTCAAATAAAATGCTACACTAACATATAATTGATACATTACCAGTATACTAAAGTTTCAAATAAAATGATACACTAACATATAAATGATACATTTGTTCGCAAACTTGACAAAATGTCATAAATCTCACATAACTACACACGTCTACTAGAACCCCCACTTATTGTGATGATAAGCCCATGGATGAAACAATATAAACACCATGGAAATGCATACGCCACAATGTGAACATTCATGAGTCCCATTAACATTGACAAACGAATCTCTGAACATCAAACCCATCAATAATAGATGACAGCTATGGCAAACAAAATCAAATTTTAGTCATTCATACACAAGAAATTCACGCAACCCAACCGGACATACGAACCTAATATGACATTCCAACCCATGAGTCGATGATTCCAACCCTATCATGACTAGCAAATCGAATGCCTCAATTAACAAATCAAATGCATCCCAAAAAATAGTTTAGTGTCCCATTAACATTGACTGTGTCCCATGATGCGAAATTCGATTGTCACATTAACATTGACAAACTATCTTCGAAAAATCAAACCCATCAACCACATATGACAACCATGGCATTTCTTGAATGAATGTCCCATTAACATTAACATTCGATTATCACATTAACATTGACAAACAGTTTAGTATCCCATTAACATTAACTGTATCCCACACCAATTAGGATTTATTAATACCTCACCCTAATTTTTTTAATTTGAAACATCAATACTCAATGATGATAATCAAATGTGTCCACTTTCAAACGTCAAAACAAGGGAAGAAGAACTCAAAGAATGAAACCCATGACAACATCAACATCAACAACAATGAGGAAAAAATCCAAAAATCACATATAATACATGCATATTGTAAACATTTGGGATTTTTATTCGCATAGACAAACCCTTGTTGTTCCAAATTGTGAAATTAAATAAATAGATTTATGAAGAAATCAAATTATATAACAAGAACATATGCTAATAATTACAACTAAATTTCAACAGAAATACACAAAACAATAAAAGGGTAAAGAAACGAAACCGAAGCCTGCACGGAAGTAGTTTCCTTAAAACAGATTTCGCCGCCTCACGGGTCGAGTGCTTGAGGAATCCCGGCGTCTGTCTCCCAGGATACGACGGTCAAAACCAGCTACGGCAGAAGCACTTTCTGTCTAGCTTAGCGAACAAAAACAGTGGCAGCACTCTCTCACTATAGAAATTTCTAGCAAACTGACTAAAAAATGGAAGAAACAATTTCTGTGTTTGAGACTTGACAGGAGGGTCTCAATTTATACATGTATAGGGGAGAGAGGAGAAGCTTCCAGCCTTTATGGCTGGTCACTAATGCACCATTAACCTCTGCGATAAAGGCAGGAGTTACAAACCCCATTAATGCAGGAGTTACAAATCCCATTAATGCTCTATTAAACTCTGTAATAAAGGCAGAAGTTACAAACCCCATTACCTCTTTCATGAAGCTAACTTTATGAGGCAATTTCTCATTCAAATCTCAATGGTTTTTGGCCAATCTATTTGTGGTGTAAAGATCTCATTGCAAAGTATCTAGACCCACTTGGACCCAACACAATAGATGGTTGGGACCCACTTAAATATTTAATTAAAGTCACCAAAAAACCAGTTTTTCCAACAATCCCCCACATGAATAAAAATTGACCGAATGACTCAACAAACGGACACCGTTCAACAATAATGACTCGGAGAGAGAGTACAACGGACTAACCCCGACATCAGAGAAGGTAGCTTTTGGCTTTGAACCTCTCCCAGTGAAAACCTATCGAGTTTACTGGCTGATCAGTGAATATGACATCTTGAACTGCTCTGCCGTTTATGTAAACTGAGACAATAGATCTCACACGGGAATTACTCCTACCACTATTCTGTTCTCACTGGTGTGCCCTGTATGGCCCTGGGCACTAGCCTGGTTCAGCGAGTGGTTTCAAAGAATCTTGGCCTCCCAATTCTTCTAGAAGCGGCCCCACTTCACACTCACATAGGTGACTCTACTTGAGTATCCTGCTATACTTAACTCAACAGCTTAACACACTAGAGTCATTAAAAGCTCAGCTTAACCTCTACACTTGCAGGTATCACTGATAGAAGGAATGGCTGGAGGTTTAACCTCCTCAGTGACATACCACCGTTACACGTAATTAGGTTGTCCCATTGAACCTAGATCTTGGGATCTCCAGTCAACTAGGTTGGGTTTCCATTCCGGTAACTTCCAAAGGCCTCAACCCCATTCCTTTTGACGACGTTTTGACTAACACTCGATTTAACCCTTTGGTTAGTAGATCTGCAATGTTGTCCTTTAGACTTTACATAGTCTATAGAGACAACTCCATTCGAGAGTAGTTGTCGTATGGAATTATGTCTACGACGGATATGTCTAGACTTTCCATTATACATATTACTCTGTGCCCTACCAATTGTAGATATCACAATGAATACAAATAGCTGGCACAGGTTTAGACCAACGTGGAATATCTTCAATGAAATGGCAAAGCCATTCAACTTTTCCCGCTGCTTTATCAAAAGCAATAAACTCTGATTCCATCGTTGATCTAGATATACACATTTGCTTGGAAGATTTTCAAGACACGGCTGTCCCACCAAGAGTGAACACATATCCACTAGTGGACTTTGAGTCTTTTATATCTGATATCCAATTTGCGTCACTATAGCCTTCAAGCACCGCTGGATATCGAGTATAATGCAGCCCTTAATCCCGAGTGTAGCGTAAATACTTTAACACCCGCACAATGCCTTTCCAATGAGAAGCATCGGGATTAATTGTGTATCTACTAAGCCTGCTAACCGAGTAAGTTATATCCGGCCTAGTACAACTCATCAAATACATCAAACTTCCAATGACCCAAGAATATTCTAGCTGAGAGACACTCTCATCATTATTCTTGGTTAAGTGCAGACTGACGTCTACCGGTGTCCTAGACACACTTGTATCTGATTTACCAAATTTCTCAAGTATCTTCTCAACATAGTGAGACTGAGAAAGTACAATTCCACTAGATGTTCTGGTAATCTTAATACCTAGAATAACATCTGCAAGGCCCATATCTTTCATGTCAAACTTAGAATTTAACAACTTCTTGGTAGTTTTGATCATTTTATCGTTACTACCTATAATGAGCATATCATCAAGATATAGACACACAATGACATAACCTCTGTCAGTGTTTTTGACATAAACACACATGTCACATTCGTTGATTCTAAACCCACTTGACAATATTACGTTATCAAACTTCTCATGCCATTGTTTAGGCGCTTGCTTTAAACCATACAAAGATTTGACAAGCTTACAGACTTTCTTACTTTGCCCTGGAGCTGAAAACCCTTCAGGTTGCTCCATGTAGATTTCTTCATTCAAATCTCCATTTTAAGAAAGCTGTCTTTACATCCATCTGATGTATCTCTAGTTTGCGCAAAGCTGCTAACGCAATCACCATGCGAATGGATGTTATCCTAATAACAGGTGAGTACGTATCAAAGTAATCCAGGCCTTCTCCTGGCCTGTACCCTTTGAGAACGAGCCTCGCCTTATACTTGTCAATTGACCCATCGGCCTTCATCTTTCTTTTAAAAATCCATTTTCAGCCTAAAGGCTTACAACCTGGAGGTAAATCTACCAACACGCAGGTGTGGTTTTGTAAGATGGAGTCAATCTTACTTTTGCTCGCTTCTTTCCATCAAGGACTCTCAGGAGACGTCATAGCTTCGTGGAAAGTTTGAGGTTCTCCCTCTAACATATAAGTCAAGAAGTCCGGGCCAAAAGACTTTGTAGTCCTTGCCCTCTTACTCTTTCTTGGCTCATCTACATCTTTAGCTTGATCACGCAAGTGATCATTTGTTTGATTAGCTATGTGATCATTGTCACCTTCAACCTCTTTCATTGAACTCTGAATCCCTTCTTGGAGACGACACGGAAATACATTTTCAAAGAAAGATGCATTTCTTGATTCCATGATAGTATTCTTGTGTATATCTGGAATAGCAGATTGAACCACAAGAAATCGATATGCACTGCTATATTGTGCACAACCGTTGAATACACAATCAACGGATTTTTAGGCTTATCCTAACCCTCTTGGGTTTAGGTATTCCCACCTTTTGCATGACACCCCCACATTTGTAAGAATTTATAAGAAGGCTTAACGCCTTTCCATAACTTATACGGGATCTTGTCCACTTCGCTTCAACACAAGTTTCACACTTGTGTTTCGTCAGAACGACCTTGTCAGACTCACAAACCATGCGAAAGTCCGGAACATACAGGACTTCGTTTAAGGGGGGCTTCTCCCTCATTCCAGAAAATTTTCCATGCTCAATGACATTGGCATTCACTAAAGAGGTACTCCCTCATTTCTTTCTATTATCCTCCTCAATTCGGAGTCGGATAATTAAGTCTTCTTTGTAGAATTTATACAAAGTCTTAAACAAATCCTTGTGTGAAACGCTCAAAATCATATCACAGTAAATACATTCCCAGAATGTCATCAACCGAATTAGGCACCCAAATATATTTGGTCCAACCTATCACTCTGAAGCCAATGGTCTTACTATTAGGAAACACAAATCCAGTGTTCAATAGTCTACTATTCGAAACTTCATAACCTGGCCAGTAGTCTTATCACTAGGAATCACTAACTTCTTAGCATGTGGTCAGTAGACTTTCTACTACTAGGAATCACAATGTCTTAACCTGTGATCAGTAGTCACTTTACTATTAGGAATCACAACGTTCTGACATAGGATCAAATTATTAGGAATCATCATGTCTTGACATATGACCAGTAGCCTCTCCACTACTAGGAACCATGATGTCTTGACATGTGATCAGTAATCTGTTCACTACTAGGAACCACAACCTCATAACTGTGTAGCTAGTGGTCTAACACCTCCTAGGAACCACCAGTTTTCTATCTCTGTGATGAGTGATCTTGTACTCACTAGGAGCCACCAATTTAAGAATATATTTGGAATTTAAAAATTCAAAAATATATTCACCCACCCTAACGGGTTGTCTCATTTTTGCTTTCAAGCAAAGTCACATAGTAATCATAAATGCTATAAATAACACAAGGATACCATACTAATTGCCTTTGATCAAATTAGAGATATTTTAATGCAATCTTATGATTTCCTTTAAGAATCTAATGAGGCTAAGGTTGTCAGTTGGAACAACATTTCTTTTTGTCACATTTTGAAGCCATTTCTGAAGCATCACAACAGAATTTCACTTCTGTGATTCCAGAAATTAAACTTAACCCTTAGAAAATCCTTCAGATGGAAATTAATTCAAAACTAGTTTCACCATTTTACCTAGAATCGAACATGGTCAGGAATGTTCCCAGAAGACTGGAGGGGTCACATCGGTCCCACTTAAAACCCAGTTAACCTTTTGACAAAACATTCAAGAGCATGTGGACTCCTAATCCATGGGAAACAACTTTAAAACTAAGATTTCCAGGGGATAAACCAGGTTATAACAAACCAATTCCCAAGCAAATAAAATTTGTTACCAGAATTACACTACTCATAAAAGTTAACCGGTACTCTCGGAACTGAGCCCATGATTTCTAAATAAAATCAGAGATGTTTTAGCTAATACTAAAATTTGGTTTCTTTTTTCAAATCAAAACACTTTGGAAATAATCAGATTATAACCAAAGACTTTCTCCAAACTTGGTTTTCCAACACTTTGGGAATAAAATGATTAAACCCAAAGACTTCCTCAAACCCCAAAGGTTTGAAACCTAATCCGTCTTAGTTGTCATTTCTAAACAAATAAGAACTACTCTTTAGCCAAGGCTAAACACTTTGGTTTCTATTACAGAAAACCAAACCAAGTTCCAAACTTACAAGCAATTTAAAAATTGCTACAACCAAAACATGCATAAAAAATGCTTCTTATGATACAAGCAAATAAAACTTGCTACTACAAATTGGTAAACAAATCAACTAAATCTCAAGCAAAAATTTCTTCAAATATAAAGGAAAAATAAACCAATTCAATTGAGGATTATATGTAGTCCATAAAATTCCTTTCCACGCTTAGGTATGCCTACAAAGAAAGTTAGTAGCAAACGACAACATAATATAAAACAACTAATCTAAAGCAATTATACATACAATCAAATATTATTTAACCTTCTAGCAAATCATAGAATAGCAAAATAACTAAGGAATTAAGATACTATACAAGTTACAAAACCTTATAACTTCTACATAAATTACAAAACTTACAACTCTAACTATTAAATTAAAAATTAATTGCCATAAATTATATAAGAATTTAATTCACAATAACCATGTAAATAAATATGGGCAAGTTACACAAATTTTATAACTCCAAAGAACTACATTTAATTCAAACTTTAATTCATCCAATTAAATCACACACTATTCATGGAAATAAAACCACACATTACAAATCTTAAAATTTATATAAGAATTATTAAATAATAAACATGGAAATAACTTATGTGTATAACTCTAGAAAACTAGAAGTAATTTACATGCAAATTAGATAGTAAAGCTAGAAGCATGCAAAACCAAAATATACATATGCAACATTAGTCAAATAGGATGAAACCAAATAAGTAGCATGCAGTTTATGTAAATAATTTGAATTGTTTATATGTAATAAACTAATAACCAAGCACTTCAAGTATATAACCATTTAATAATTAACATGCAAACAATTCTAAAGATTAAATCATGTAATCTAGTCTAAAAAAAATAAGCATGTAACAAATTAAAACCTAGAATAGAATTAGCATGTCAAATTGCAACATCCATAAATTATATTTTATAACCTTAAAATTCATGCAAATCATAGAAGGGGAATGATGAACCATACACATAAAATAAGATCAGATTAATACAATTAAGTATACAAATTATGATAGAGCATTCTAATTAAACTAAGCAATTAGAGAATCACATTGCATAATTTACAATCATTGAAATAGTGAGCAATTCCGCAACAGTTCCTAGTAACATTATACAAAGCTAACCTAATTGTCTATATAAATCTATTCGATCAATTTCATAGAAAATATATAAAGATCTGTTTTAAGCTTGTTGTTCAAATTGTGAAATTAATTAAATAGATTTATGAAGAAATCAAATTATATACCAAGAACATATGCTAATAATTACAACTAAATTTCAACAGAAATACACAAAACAATAAAAAGGTAAAGAGACAAAACCGAAGCCTGCACGCACTACGACAAAAAGCATTTTTGGCGACGTTTTTTAGCAACCAAATTGAATTTAGTTGCCAATTGTATGTTTTTGGCGACAATATGCGTGTTGGTCGCCAAAAAATACACCATTAGCAACAAATATTTCAATTCGTCACCAAAAATGGTTGGCGCCAATTTAATTTTTTGCGCGGGAGCGCTAAAAAAGTTTTGGTGACGAAATTAATATATGGCGATGAAAATGTTTGTCGCCAATTTGGACCTTTTGGCGACGGAATTAAAATAGTCGCTGAAAGGCGAATGATATTTATGGCAACAAAATAATTTTCGTCGCCAATAAATTTGTTGTCAAAACGACGTCGTTTTGAATCTGGCTTTTTTTTTTTTTTTTTTTTTTAATTGACCGAATAAACAAGATTGACCTAAAATGAGTCTTCTTCGTCTTCTCATTCCACAACCTGAAGCGGCACAACAGAAGACAAAGAGGTATGTCTTCTCTCCCTCTTCTTCGTCTCTCTTTCCCTCTCCTTCTCCCTCTTCTTCTCCTTCTCCTTCTCCCTCTCACTCTCACTCTCACACACTGTCTCGTCTTCTTCTCTTTCTTCTTTATCATCAATTTCATTCTCTTGTTCGGCATTGCAGAACACAACACAATCAATGGGACTGATTTTTCCCTCACTCTCTCATCTTCCTCTTTTTCTTCTTTGTCATCAATCTAATTTTTCGAACTGATATTCTGATTTTTCAGACTGATATTGTGATTTTCGGACTGATATTGCGATTTTCGGACTAATATACTCTAATTTTGGACTGATTTTGGAACTGATTTTCGGGACTGGTATATTCTGAATTTCGGACTGATTTTGTATTTTTTGGGGACTGATATTATAATTTTGGGTATGGACGTGAATATATTTGGGGAAAATGCCGATTCGAGTGAAGGAAGAAGAGAGAATCGAAAGGATCATTCGTAACCTTTTGAAGCTTCCGGAGAATCGGAGATGTATCAATTGTAACGGTCTGGTGTGTGACTTTGCCTCTTTTGTTTTTTTCAATTTGTTTTATGGTTATTTATTATTTGAATCTAGAAATGTGGAGTTCAATGTGAATAGCTGAGATTCTTGTGCTAAGATGATTCGATAGTTTTATAGAATACATAATTCATCAATTTTATGTATTCAATAGGTAAAAATGGTTGCTTCTTGTCTGAATTGATGTATTATATGAGTGAAAACTGAATCCAAGTTCTCTACTTACATATCACTCTAGATTTCTTAATGCTGACTTTGGATCGAGACTACGAAAAACAGACAAGATAGGAGATTCCTTAAAAGTGTTGTTTATATTTATGGCTTTTTTTCGCTTTCTTTTGACTTAATTTACTTCATCAAGGAGAATTGTGGGAAGAAATAGGTGAAAAAAGTTATCATTCTAGACACCTTTGCGCTGTGTTTGGTTAGGAGATTTAGGAAGAGATTTGAAAAGACAAAGGAAAAATGTGTGTGAAACTATATGAAATGTAGGCATGTTTTTATTTACATTTCATCTACATTTTTCCTTTTCCTTTCCAAATCCCCCAACCAAACACCACGTTAGAGTTTGAAATATAAGAAATGGATTTTTTTTCGTATGGTGTTTGCCACTGGGAGGTTTGACTTAAGTTTTGATGTTGTGATGACATACGATCTAGCTAAGGATCCTTTCAAGATAAGATTTTAGTGGGGCGTTAGTGCTTGGCACATACAAAAGTCAACGCTAGACCTCATTCTCTGTTTCTATACTTGAATTCTCACCTCACCTTTCTGTGCCATTTGCATATGAACAGTTACAGCTCTAATTCTATAAGTTTTGCTAACATTGCACACAACACTTAAATGATTTTTCTGTAGCATCGCTGGCTGTCCATTTTCTTTTTCAGGGAAAGTATTTGTGGAGCTGTCCTAGTTTATTTATTTATTTATTTAACTAACAGGAGTAAGGAGTACTTGTGGTACATCATTCATGGATTTGAAGTGAAATTATTACAATTATGGAATTTTTTTTTTTTGTTTCTCTGTGGTTCAACAAATGAAATTATAGTTCCATATCGAAGGCTGTTCATAATTCTAAAAGTCCTTTGTTTGGTTCAATACTATGGCTGACATGTGTTCTTTAATCAGGGGCCACAATATGTGTGCACTACTTTCTGGACCTTTGTTTGCACCAACTGTAGTGGAGTGCAGTAAGTGTTGATCTGTGCCCTTACATTTATTCCTTTCCTACACTTTTCTTAGTCATATTAAGCTGTGTGTGATGCATGCTGAAATTTTGCATGATATCAATGGAAGTCCTGATAAATTGGGCTGTATTTAATTTCATATTACACTGTCGGATTTTAGTTTAGTATATTTTTCCTGGCTTGATTGATTATTCTCTTGATTAATTGTAGTCGGGGATTCTCCCACCGAGTAAAATCTGTGTCAGTGGCTAAATTTAATATAGAAGAAGTTAATGCTCTTCAAGCCGGGGGAAATGAGGTGTGTGACCCATTTAAAATAGAGCTGCTTTTTTTTTCCCGCTCTTTTGTATTCCTCTCTTCTACTGTAAATCAAACCTTTCTGCTTATGATTGGTCAATATGTTTTCCATTTTCATAGCGAGCAAGGGAAATTTACTTCAAAGGGTGGGATTCATGGCGTCATTCATTTCCAGATTGCAGGTGCTTGTGTATTTTAATTGTTGTTCTGTTAGGATACTCCATAAAGATGACAACTGATTCAATTTTTTTTGCAATCCAGTAACCAAAATAGACTTCGGGATTTTATTAAACATGTCTATGTGGATAGAAAATTTACGGGTGGGAGGAGTATGGATAAGCTTGCAATGGTGAAAACAGTAAGTGTCTTACTCATCATCATTTATGCACAACTATGGTATTTTTTCCCCTTGAAAAGCTTTTTTGACCTCATATTGTTCTGGTCGATATAGAAAAATCCAATTCATGCTGTTCTGTCTCATTCATTTCAATTTCCATTTTCTGCTTGGTTTTCTCATAGATAAACTCATCTCCTAAATAAAAAAATATTTCTTTTGTATGCTACAGGATACCAAGGAAGACTCCTATGATTGGCATTCAGGTGAGAGACCTAGTTCTGGACAAAGGAGTGATGACAGAAGTTCAAAATATTATATTGATGAAAGAAGAAGTCCAGGGTACAAACTAGACAATGTCAGATCTAGCACTCACAGGAACCGTCCCGTTAACTTTGAGATAGTTGATGATAGGTTTCGAGATGATGGGAATGGAAGTGGCAAGCGATCTGAAACGCATAGGCCTTCTAATGCAGAGTCCAGGGCACGGGGCAAGTCACCAGTTTATCAAAAAAGCAGGAACATCACCAGTCCCCCAGTAGTGCGCCCAGTCAGGGATATTTTGGGTGATAATGTTCCAAATTTGCGGGTAGGAAAATCTCCTGAAGCAAATGACAGGATGGATAATGAGAGCTCTACTTATGGCAGGGTGAGATTAATTACTTAATTATGTAGTGGCAGTATTTTGTGTTTACGTGTTATGTGTGTGTTTCCATTATTGTATTTTAGTGTAATTTGCTCAAGATGTCCTCCTTCCAGTAAGATATTACTTTCCATGTGATTCTCTGGTAGTTTGAGAGAGCATTACCACTGGCAATTTTGTGCAGAATCATGCAAGTTGCACAGAATTTACGAGGTGAAAGTATGAAAATTCTTATTGGATGGAATCCTATATTCACCATGGCTTATCAATTTGCAACTTTCTTTGTGTCATTGTGGTGTAGCATTTTTTGTGAAAACTTAATAGTGGTGGCATCCCCTTTATGTTGTTCTCTTTGAGATTCTTGGTTCTGCTGAAGCTGGTCATATAAGATCTTATTCTTTATTGGGCTAATTCTTGTTTCTTGAGACTATTTCATCATTGAAAGCTGTGAAATGGTCCAAAACAATTGTCCTGGGCAGGTTGTTGCACTCAGTCTCTGTACAGACTATACTTTCTTACAGATATATAAATCTTCTCTGTATTCTATTAAACCATATAAAGTTGCAAGTACCCAAACTCCTTAGTGTTCCTCCATTGACCTAATGCAGAATTGAAAAAATTACAATGGACTGATTTCTGTTGTTTCATGTAAAAGGCGATGAACATCAATAATTTTTAGTTTACACTAATTTTCTTTGTTCTGCCTCCATTCACTGATACCATTTCTCATGCAAATAGGAAAGCCAAGTTTTTTGCAATATCTCAACAATGGTATTTTCTTTGCAAAACTAGATGAAATTACATTTTTGTAGTGTTTAAAAGTAAATATTGTTGCTCTCAAATGCAACAATATTTACTATCGTGACAACTCGTGTGGCAATTGGTATAAATAAGCCGACAGGATCATCGCATTGCCCCATTCAAGAGGGTAACAAATGTCTATTTGCTAAGTTCATTTTCGGCTTCTTGTCACTTTTTTGGCAGAAGAATTTTGCTAATAATGTATTTGGTAGCCTATCTTATTCTGTAATCCTATGAAGTTAAAAGCATGTTGCATTCTAATCTTTAAATCTTTCTCAGTGCAGAAAACAGAATCTTCGAATGATCCAGGCTTTGTTGATAGGAAATCACAGGAACATAAAAGAGTGAACTCAGGTAGCTTGATTGATTTTAGTGCTGATCTTGAGCTTGCTGATCCTGCAGCAGTGCCACAAACACAACAAACAGCTCTATCAATCGATGGTGGCAATGGGGCCTCTGTTCAATCTTCCACAAAGGCGAATGCTTTTGATGCTTCAAATGCAAATTCTTTGGAATCTATTTTTTTTGAATTGTCAGCTCCTCCAGTTGGACCTGTAGATATAATGTCTGCAGCACCAGGCAATGTTGTTGCTCTTTCAGCTACACCTGTTGCACTATCTAGTACACCGACAGCCTTCAATACTGGAGATGCTTCTGCATTGTCACCATTTGGAATGGCACCAATGCCAGAGCTACTGATGACAGCCTTAATATTCAACAGACTTCTCCGTCAGTTGGAGCTTTATATAATCAGGTCAAATTAGTTATTTCCATCAAAGTTCCTAGTTTTAGCAATTGATCATTCTTGGTTGAATCTGATATGAAGTTACATTTATCAATGCTAGAATTTTCATATAAAAAATGTATGAAAATAGTCAAGTTCATTTGCTTGTGTAGGACTCAAACCTTTGACCTCCTAGTGAGTTGCAGGGATTTTGGTCAACTGTGTTAGCGCCAATTGATCAAAATCTGGATGTGTTGAAGTGAAGATGAGATGTAAAATAATTTAAAAGTTTCAAACCCGTTTCCTGAGATGTAATAGGTACTATGTTTCTTCTTACAGACATGGACTTCATCACTTACACCAAATGCTCAAGATTCATCAAGTGCTGCTGCTGGAGACTCATCTCAACCTAGCTCTAAAGTAGTCCAAGATACCACGTCCGGACTTGGGTCACAAACTCTTCTGGTGGAAACGAAGTCTCGTGGGAGGCAGGAACTTCCATCGGTAATTGCA
The DNA here is from genome assembly GCA_036172215.1 of Camellia granthamiana. Lineage (NCBI taxonomy): Eukaryota > Viridiplantae > Streptophyta > Magnoliopsida > Ericales > Theaceae > Camellia > Camellia granthamiana. The sequence goes on from CM069909.1 coordinate 7,016,951, forward strand.
ATTTTTCCTAAATGTTCTGCAATTTTGTGGATTTTTGTGTTTTGGCTAAAATTTTGTAAATAATATGAATTAAATTCTGCAGGACCTTTTCACTGCAAGCCATTCATCATTTCCAGCACCAGTTCCAAGTTGGCAAGTCCATCCACCTTATGGAATGGGATATGGCATGCAGCACCATCCTACAACCATGGTATATAAACCTACCAAAATATCTATGTCAAAGAAGTTGAATATCAACTCCAACTATCTTATAATAGTTTCTAACTTACATTTTTCATTTAGTCCATGCCAGCTTTTCCCAATTCAGCAAAATCAAGGAATCCATTTGATCTCAATGATGACAACACTCAAGCTCAAGGTCCAATGGTATGCATATTCAGACTGTTTCTTTTGTAATTTTGTTCCCATATCCAAAAAAGTAACAATAAAAAAGTAAAGAAAAATAAATACAAAGACGTTGGAGCATCGTAAGGATCAAGGATGTGAATATATTTGGGGAAAAGGCCCGTTCGGGGGCCAAAATTGCAAAATGATCACTGAAACCACCGAAACTTGGCACGGGTAGCTTGTTCAAGCCTAAATAGAGTTGTATGAGCAAACAACACCCGATTGGACTTCCCGTTACAAAATTAAAATCAAAATTGTGAAGTTCATATCAAGGTTTTTTTTTTTTTTTTTTTTTTTTTGTCATTCTAATATTGTTTTTTCTTTTTTCATGTGACAGATTGGCAATGGTGGAAAATAGTTTGGGCTGCATCAGAAGATTTGATTTTGTGTTTATGGAAATATTTTGACATAGGATTTTGGTAAATGATTTATGGATTAAATGTTTAGCATCAAATATTTGGTGTTGTGTTTTTGAAAATATTTTGACATAGGATTTTAGTAAATGACTTGTTGGTTAGATGTTTAACATCAAAATATTTGGTTGTAATTTTGAAAATATTTTGACATAGGATTTGGTAATGGATTTATGGCTTTGATGTTAGTAGTTTGTAAGTACTTTGGTATGCATGTTTTAGATTGTCAGAGAAATGTAATTATGTTTATTGGGATTTTTCATAGCTATTAATTTTGAATTAGTATGAATGTCTTGCACATGTGTATTATTATTTATATTACATTTGTGTATATATTGTGCACAGGAAAACAGGTGTTTTGGATTATTTTGAACAAGAAAATTATTAAAATCAAAATTTGTGTACTGAATTTTTAGTGACAGGTGATATTTTGGTCGCTGTTAATATATTTGGTGACAACATATTGTTTTTGTCGCTAAAAGTTAGTGGTTATTCCAAGAACTTTTAGCAACCAAAACTTACTCGTCGCTAAAAACGTGATTTTTAGCGACCAAATTAATTTTGTCGTTAAATAATACTTTTGGCGACGCATTATTTTGTCACTAAAAATTCATAGCCTATCCAAATTTTAACCTTTTAACAACAAATTGTAATTTTATAGCGACAAAATATATGATTTTTGGCGACCAATTTTGCTTGTCGCTAAATGTCTACCTACGGTGACAATTTCTGATTTCATCGCCAATACTTTTAGTGACAAGCCTTTGGCGACAAGTTGTATATTTGTCGCCGATTCTTTTGGCGACGGAATTTGTACTTTTGGTGACAAATTTTTGGGTCGCCAAATGTGTTTTTTGTTGTAGTGACGAAAGCAGTTTCCTTAAAACAGATTTCGCCGCCTCACGGGTCGAGTGCTTGAGGAATCCCGGCGTCTGTCTCCCAGGATATGACGGTCAAAACCAGCTACGGCAGAAGCACTTTCTATCTAGCTTAGCGAACAAAAACAGTGGCAGCACTCTCTCACTGTAGAAATTTCTAGCAAACTGACTAAAAAATGGAAGAAACAATTTTCTGTGTTTGAGACTTGACAGGATGGTCTCAATTTATACATGTATAGAGGAGAGAGGAGAAGCCTCCAGCCTTTATGGCTGGTCACTAATGCACCATTAACCTCTGCGATAAAGGCAGGAGTTACAAACCCCATTAATGCAGGAGTTACAAACCCCATTAATGCAGGAGTTACAAACCCCATTAATACTCTATTAAACTCTATAATAAAGGCAGAAGTTACAAACCCCATTACCTCTTTCATGAAGCTAACTTTATGAGGCAATTTCTCATTCAAATCTCAATGGTTTTTGGCCAATCTATTTGTGGTGTAAAGATCTCATTGCAAAGTATCTAGACCCACTTGGACCCAACACAATAGATGGTTGGGACCCACTTTAATATTTAATTAAAGTCACCAAAAAATCATTTTTTCCAACAACCCTAACATCAGGTTGAACACTACGCTTACACAAAAAAACATTGCTTACCGTCATATTTCATTGTCAGCGTTCTAATTTCCACAACCGTAGATGATTTTGCAAACCCAATACTGTCTCGATCCACTCCAATTCTATGTTTGTTCGTGTTCGTCCAAATCTCAAAGTGGATAATGTAGGATTTGTATCCCCAAATTTAAATGTGAAAATTAGATATTATGTGCATAAATTCCTCCCTTACATTTACATTTCTATAAATTTCCTTACTAAATTTGAACGATGTCACAGTGATTAGAGAATCTTTCCATTCTGGTAGTGTGGGATTTGTTTGTAATGAAGGAAAAACATAAAAGTCTACAGTGAGCTTGGGCCAATTGTGTAATTTCACCCCATTGGAAATCCTACATTTCTCTCCCAAAATAGGGAAATTCTATTTCTACACACCATATTGTCTCTCTCTACACACTTAATGAATTTTATTTTTATTACAAATTTACCTTTAAATAAAATGACCAAAATAGACATCCATCTACACACTTAAACATCCAAGCTAGAGATCTCTATACACAATTTTCTCAATGTGCACACTTAAACGTAGGGTTTGATTAACCATGCCCAAACTGACTTGCAACAAAACAGATCAAAATTCAAACCAAAACCTCAAAAACAAAAGAGAGATAGAGAAAGGTTGTTCGGTTGCCGATAAAATCAAGGAAAGGGAAAGAAAATAAATAAATCAAAAAATGTATCTTGGCGCCTCAACTTAGCCAAGGCTCAGTTGAGTATCACTTTTCTTCAAAACAAAGTTCCATATCTTAATTAATACTACTTTTCTTCATTTTTCTACTCAGTTTTTTTTTTCTCAGCAACCAAACGACATGTAGATGTGCAGAGAGAGAGAAATGGGAAACCTGAGAGACGGAGAATTTGGAGGGAGAGCGAGGAAAGATGTGGACATAGGAAGAGGCATAGCGAAGCAAAGCATCGAGGTCGAACTGGTGAGCAGGATGTACTCGCTCTACAAGATCACAAGTTCGACTTGCCATTTTTTCGCCTTTATCGATCACAAATCGAATTCGAACAATTACCACGATGAGCAGAGTCGATTAGAAAGAGAGAGAGAGAGCTCTGTTTTGCTTTGTAGATATCGAGGCCGGTTAGATCAAACGAAGATAGGCATGGGAGTTTGTATATGCTGAGTTCTAGTTTTCAAACAGTGTGTGGAAAAGGGAAGGAAGGGTATTTGGTGTGTGTATAACAATATTGAGTGAATGTTGTAATCGTAATTTTTAGTGTGTATATTGAGAAAATTAATCAATATATAAATTAATAGGGATGTGTATTGAGAAAAGATGTACTCTGAGTTATTTAAGTGGGTGGAAATAGAATTTCCCCCCAAAATAATTATATATGCAGGTGTAATGTTATCCTTTTGTGTAATTTTATTAAAATAAGGCCACTAGGTTCATAAAAAAAAAGGAAAGATTAAACAATTCATAAGATTTACAATTAGTATTTATTGGTACTTCACCTTTATTTTTATTATAAAAAATAAAGAATAAATTTTTTTTAATCCAAATAAGGCTCAAAATAATAAAGAACTAGTAAAAAAATTTTCAAAAAAAGATTTAAAATAGTAAAGTTCTGATCAATTCTTATTTACCTATCAATCTGCACAGTCTGCTCAGTTCTCATTAACTAAATGGACATATGTGAATTAATTTTTTTTAAAATTCAACTAAATTCGGATGAATGATAATTATGAGATAATCAACTCAATCTGATTCGTGAGTAACTTTCAATGTGTTTTGTTTTAGTTTTTTGAATTCAGTTTTTTAGAAATTGAGTTTTTTATTTTTTTTTAGTGAATATTTTTAAAATTTTAAGCGATTTTTTTACTTTTTTAGATTTACCTTACTTAGATGTATCTAAATTGTAAAATATTTGTAAAAAAATATTTTAAAAAACTAATAAATATACAAAAATATAAAAAATGTACTAAATTTTCATATTTTTCTTGTGTTTTTGATATTTAGTAAATTTTTAAAATATTTTTTTCATAAATATTATACTTTTTAAGTGTATTTATGTTAGTGTGTCTAAAAATTAAAAAAATTACTATTTAAAATATTAAATAAATTAATTAAAAAAAATATGAAAAAAATAAAATAAAAATTGAAAAGTAACTTTACAAGTTGTTTAGTTTTGATATAAGGGTAAACCAGTAATTGAAAAAATTACCGTGGAATACAAGCAAATGACGTGAGCAACTTTTCCTCGGGATTGTCGCAATTGGGTATCTGGGGGCATATAGGTATTTTCGATGTCGGCTACACAATAAAACAACAACAACACGTCACATATAAAAATAAAAATAAAAAGAAAAACCCTAACTCTCTCTCTCTCCCTCTCACTCTCGCTCTACAGTCTCTCTCTCTCTGCGTTTCCTAAACCCTCTCTGAGCCTGCGACGAACGAAGAGGGGGCGATTATGCCCCTGTCGTCTTCTTTCTAGGGTTTATCAAGCTTTTCGCTGTTCTGATTGGGCTTCGGTAAGTTCTTCAAACCCAAAACCCTAGTTTTTTTTGGGGTTTCTTTTTGTAAAATTCACATATTGATTTTATTATAAGTTCTGAGCTTACCATTTGCATGAGTTTTCAATTCTAAGTCTCTGTGACGGTTTTGAGATTTTTGCATCCGATTGATGCCCTGGTTGAGTCGCAATTTATTGGACTGTTGCGTGTGGATACGCCTTTGATTGTTGTTTTGAATTGAACTAAGAGTTTTGTTTGTATTAATCTTTAATTTTCTTGCTTCTTATTCTTCTCAAGTTCTCTCTTATTTCCTCTCTCGGTTCGTGTGTGTGTGTGTGTGACCTTGATGGTTTGGACTGTGTTGATAGTGATTTTCTGGAAACAATTTTTATTGAAATCAATATTATTCCTTGTTGTGTTTAAACAATTACTGCTGATTTGCCGCTTTTCTAGAGTTTATATTGGCAATATATACATTAGAGCTGTTCTTTGTACTTCAGTAATTGTTCACTATTCACTCCCAAGTGTATTTACTACGGCTTATACCCTAGAAGTGGCTGAAAATTATTAAAGACTCCAGATTATCATGTGACATCGCCTATGTTGGCAAATGAACCGCAACACACACTAACAAAACACACACAGTAAATGGGGAGTTTGATTTTGTTCACACACTATGAAAGACGCAAGTTATGATTGGTTTAGAAAACAATGGAATCCATAATTTTAGGTTGGGTCGATACATTTTTGGATATAGGGCCCACAGTTTTGAGTCAATCAATTTTTTATTTTGTTCATACACTTTTCGGAAGTGGGTTATTCTTTGTCTCTCAACTATTTAACAAAAGTGAGTCATGAATTTTTTCACTTCATGATTGGTTTGAAGCACCACCATGTAGGCATTGCCACACACTCTGGGACTGAATAATTATCCGCAAGTAAACAGAGTATTGGTTTGGATATGACCTGTTTCCAGATTTAATTGGGGGTGTTTGGCAAAGGCTTTTTTTTATTTTTATTTTTTAGGCTAAAATTCACAAAATGACAAAATAGGCTAAAATAACTAATAAGATAAAATATCACATCAAACCCATAATCATTTCACTTTTTCTCTCACAAACATCATATCTACCTACAAAAAAAATCCAATTATCTTCCCAAACACAAAAATTGTAGCCTATTAAAATAGCCAAAAACTGAAATAGCCTACTAAAATAGTAACTTCCCAAACACTCATATTATTGAATTTTCATTGGGAGCATTTTAGTAAATTGTTTGTTACATGTCTGTCCCTCTTCTCAATGGAGAGAGAGAGAGAGAGAGAGAGAGAGAATGGTTACATGTTGAAAGTAATTATGAAGACATGAAAAATGAATTCATCTGTTTGATCCTGCAGTAATAATGGTTGCTTTGATACTAATTGTTGTGATATTTTTTTGCAGTGATTGTTGCATTTCTTTCTTTCAATACTGATGTATGCTGGTTTCTTTCTGAGCAAGACGCTAAATAGTTATTGTTTTGCCTGGTGCAGTGGTATCTAGCAGGTCGAGTTATGGTGTCTGAGAATCAATCTGAAAATCTGACCAGTGCCCCTCTTCAGTCTTTGCAGTTCCCAAGTATGATTGCTAGTGAAAATATTGTAAAGAAGAAATTGAAGATCAAAATTACCTCCAAACGCATTGAAGCTAATCCTGGGATAGAATCATGTGAATTTGGCCAGCAGGTGTTCATGAATGATGAATGTCATCAGAGCATTCCTCTGAATGATAAGAAGTCTGAGATGAATAGATCACACAAGTTAGTGATTTCTTCTTCTGGTGACAGGAAATTGTATGCTGCTGATAACTTAAAGATCAAATCAGCTGCAATGGGTTCTCTCAAGCGTGGGCTACAAGGGGTGGGGGGTGGTCAAAAGGAGAAGAGACGGAAAATGGATCGTAGTGTGACACAGCAGTGTTCTAGCATTCTGAAACAGTTGATGACTCATCCCTCTGGGTGGGTTTTCAATCATCCAGTTGATCCTGTGAAGCTTAACATTCCTGATTATTTCGCTGTAATCTCTGAACCCATGGATTTGGGGACAATAAAATCCAAATTGACAAACAATAGGTACTGCAGCGTTGAAGAGTTTGCAGCGGATGTCAGGCTGACCTTTTCTAATGCCATGGTGTATAATCCTCCTGCTAACGAAGTTCATCTCATGGCTAAGAAACTGAATAATATTTTTAATACAAGATGGAATAGTTTGGAGGCAAAGTGGAATCATGGGCCCATAAATGTGGAGCAGGGGCATACTTCAAATGGAAGTGCAAAGAATATGCATAATACAGGACAGAGTGGCCATAAAACATCCCCCATGCCTGTTAGTTTGTTGCCCAAAAGCCTGTTGTCTGCTGAGGAAAGGCAGAAGTTGAGAAAACAGCTTTTCGAAGTATCAAGGGCAAAGATGCCTCCACACTTGCAGGGTTTACTTAAAAAATTTGGGTTCAACTGCCAAAGAGAAGGAAGGATTGAGGTGGACATAGATGCCTTTGACGAAGAAACTTTATGGGAGTTGAAAAGAATTATACAAAGCTCATTGGGTGCTAAAGCTGCAAAAGTAAGTAATTTTTGTTTGAATAAAGATCAGATGCCCTTGTTATGCTCACATGAGCTTACATTTGATCATTGTTTAGTCCAGTCTTCCACTGGTAGCAAGCTTGTCATGCTTATAATCGTATCTGATTTTGCATATATCTCTAGTTGTCACCTTAATTTTTTTTTATTTTTAATATTTTCTTAACTGAAGTTTGGGTTCTTCTGTGCTATATGTTTGATGTGTGTATTTTTTACACAGGCTGAGCCTGCAAAAAAAACACAAAATGGCAAGCAACAGTCAATAGGGAAGATTATCCACAAAGGTATGAAATGGCAGTAATGAGTTTCTTCTTTATGGCTCTTTATGGGAGCTAATTTGCAATGTGTCTTATAGGCACTGATAGTGGTAATAAAAGAGCTTCTGGCCCTGCCAATGTTAATCTGCCGTTGAACTTAGAGACCTCCAAATGTGGTTCATGTGGTAGTATGAGACGCCAATGCAGCCTTCAAAGTGATTATGCTCGTGCATCTTCAAGTGGTTAGTTGATTTTTTCTAATGCGACTTCTCTAGTCAAGTTTCTAGTTGTCAACCGACTCATTCAAATTGTGTTTTGGTTCAGATTTGTCTTCAGAAATATCACTAGAACAAAACCATCATGATGCTTCCAGAAGGGTACATGACAATGTTCTTGTTTTAGTCATGAATTTCTATTGTTATCATTTGTCTACTGTGCAAAATTTAGTTAAAATCTTTGTATATAAATTCAGGACTGTGAGGCAAAGTCGGCATCCCAGATGAGCAAATCAGATCTGGACTCTGATGGTTTGTTTTCTGCTTTGTATTGTGTCATATTTGTCAGTTGTTAATTGATCATCTAAATATCGAAATGCTTTTGGAAATGATCTGAAGGGGCTGTAAGTGCTTTAGATGAACGTATTGGTTCTAGTCCACAACAATCAATTCTAGCTACAACTGGTGGTTCTGGGGAAGGTTAGTTTGTCTACCAGAAAATCTGAATTATTGTTGTCAGCTTAGGTATTCATGTTCTCATTTCTGAAAAGCCTTTCATTTTTGTCATTTGTTCATTTGGTTTAGGTTGGACTCCGCTTATTGACATCCAACTATCACCAAAGAAGGCTCTCCGTGCTGCAATGCTAAAGAGGCGCTTTGCAGACACGATTTTGAAAGCAAAACAGAAGACACTCCTAGATCATGTAATGCCTTTTGATTTTCTGAATGATTTTGGCATGGAAAACTTTTTTCTTGTTGTAGTGTGAATTAGAAGTTTTAGAGTGGTTGAGTGTGAGATGTTTATTTATGAAGGCTGCAATTTTTCAGGGTGATAAAGCTGATCCTGTGAAAATGCAGCTGGAGAAGGAGAGACTGGAAAGGCAGCAGAATGAAGGTGATTACTTGTCTAAGTACAAGATTATATGCATTCCCTGCTATAACTTTGCCTGTGTTGTTAAGCTGTCCTTAAATTTCAATGAGTTTTGACTTGTGCCTGTTGCATTTTTGAAATTTGGGTTATGTTGTATCATCTTGTGCAAATTCGTTCTCAAAGAAATTTAAAGAAAGTGCAATAGTCTGTAAAATTTTATTTATTTCACGCTGGACTGAACTGAACTGATAAAATGAAAATAAATTATTTGGAATGAAGCTAGAACATTTTGGTACATTATGATAAACAAAACGGAGAAATTGATGAGAAAGAAAATATCATGATTTACTTCAAAATTGTAACTGTTGGATCCTTTCCTTTGTTGAATGCTAAAGACTTATATACATAAGTTTCTTTGCTTTTATTTGTCATATTTTTGAGATGATCAGAAAATTAACTGTTAGAAAGTAACCTAAGGTATTGCTGCTTGTGCAATGTGCTAAATGAAAATGAAAGTAGGGTTGTGCAACAATGTAGGTATCAGTTAACGTCAAATTTGTGGATTTCAACAGAGGGCATCACATGAAAAAAAATAGAATTTTTCTATGTTAATTGTATTAGTAATGCATTGAAGTTAGATTAATTTGAGCCATGTATAATTAGTTCTTGGCCAGATTATCGGTTGTGTTGACAATTAATATCTTATGAAACAGGATGACTTATCATTTTTCCCAAAATTGTAGGTTATTATTCTTGAGGAAATGAATAAGATTTTGGTTTTATCTGTACGTTATAATTAAACTTCTTTAACAATTCTTTGGTGAATACAACATGAAGGTTTATTTTATTCCTGTAATTCTTTAGGGAAATGAAGTAGTTGAAGTTTCTGAAAAGCAATGTTGTTTTTTCAGAAAATGAATAAAACCAAGGAAAAACAAGTTGCAACCACCAATCCATGTGGTCTTGACTAGTATGTTTGAAGGGGAAAAACCTTACTACCTCTATGGTCTAGGTTCAACTTCCTCCTTTGAGGTAGAATATATAATAATAACAAAACTAAAACAAATATGATATTCAACAATATAGTTTTTTCTACTTCAGATGGTGAATAGTTAGTTACTGAATGTGTGCGCGCCCGTGCATGTATGAACAAATAATTCTGTGTGTGAGAACAATATATGCATTCTTTAGTAATGCCTAATATTTTAAGGAACACAAAATTTGCCTTGGTTTTGTCTTAGAGAGAGTGATGAGAGTAAATGATATTTGTGTAGCAAGGGAATTGGTGTCGAGCATTTCCACTTCATCAACTCATATGGGTGTTCAACTGCGCATTGGTGGTTTCTGTTTTTGCTTGCATTATGTTTTGGATGCTTTCTGTTTGCTAATACTCATTTTGGCATTTTTGTTTCTCAGCTGAGTTTTCAATTGATGTGAAAAGAAAACCCTTCATTTCATTAATTTTCAAATTTCGAAAGTTCTCACGAGGGCTGCTGTAGTCAAACCTCCAAATCATACATTTAAAATTCTGAATCAGAGGCATGGCTAGATGCACTAGTATTTGCCAATTTTCTGTGTGGATAGGGTTTGGTGTGAATTTATGATGGATGGCTCTTGCTGCTTGCTATAGTTTCTTTAAACTCTGTAGGTAAAAATTTCTGTGTTATCAATTCACTCTGGTGAGAATGATTGGACCATGGAACTTGCCAAATTCCAGGACCTTCATAATAAACTTAACAGACTGGGGTTTCATGGAAAACTTAAATTTAATGTTAATGTTCATTTCAAATAATGTTCTTGAATGGTACATTTCTTATTTCTACTTTCATTTTTCAGTTAAGATGACTGGTGGCTTGCCTAGTGGTTGTATGCAACTACCACACACCTGTCTTTGGCATGTTGTGCGCCCTCCCCTCTACCCTTTTAAAACAAATCTTTAAAAAAAAAAAAAAAAAGAAGTAAATAATATAATGAAAGAAAACCCGTTTAATTTCCCTTTTTTGTAGGCTATCTTTTCAAGTGTTGGGTTCATCTAATTCTCAAGTCCTAGTAACTAAATTTAGGTTAAGATGGTCTTTACAAAAATTAGAGCATTTAATGTGTAAAATAAGTTTCTTGTGCTTGTATAGTAAACTCGACTACTTACGCATACTTTGGTAGGTGCATATCCAACAAAGCATTATGTACACTACCATACCCTAACTCAGCTGTTGGGTACTTGGTGTATTTAGAAGTCCAAGTAACATAGGTTGATGGTTATGTTTCACAGGGAAAAGGAAAATGTCAAGTGCAGATACACCTCCCTACCCATTTCCCCTTCTCCTGTGTTTGTGTCTCTATCTGTCTGTACAGTATTTTAAGTTCATATTTGTTGTTTGCAGAGAAAGCTAGAATAGAGGCCCAAATCAGAGCTGACGAAGCAGCTTCACGAATGAGGGCACAAGCTGAATTGAAAATGCAGCGGGAGCGAGAGAGAGAAGCTGCTCGATTAGCATTGCAAAAGGTCTATTTTTTTTTCCCTCTTTAAATTTATTTAACATGCATGGTATTTTAGATCTGTTTGAGAGAGCCTGAATCAGAAAAGGTATTAATCCTTGATGCATCTATTCCACAATGCAGATGGAGAAAACTGTTGAGATTGATGATAACCTTGAGATATTGAAAGATCTTGAGATGCTAAGCAGGTGCTCGGTATCTTACCATCTCCGTGGAAGTGAAGCGCCTGACTTTGTGATGGGTCCAACTATGCTGGGTCACTTTGGTAATGTATTGGAACGGCTGGGTTTGTTTATGAAGGATGATTATATTATGGGAGATGAAGATGACGAGGAAGCTATCTTGAATGGAGATGGAGAGGAGGGGGAGATATTTTCATGAAGTGTAAACTCTTTTGTTTGTTCTCTCTCTCTCTCTTCCAACTCTGCTTGTTTGTTGGTAAACCTTTAGTGAGAGGCAGTTGATAGTTGTAAATGATAATTAATATTACTATTTTCTCTCGGGTAGATGTAATTTTGTGATTTTTCTAAATTTTTTACCAAATAAATGACTAAATGTCCTACATGGGTGTGGGGTTTGCAAAATTGTGAATTCCATACCCATGTGAGATATTTGGTCATTTATTTGGTAGAAAATTTGGTATCCTTGGCATTACTCTTTGTATTGGGTGAACATTGGTCTATATATATATTTAATACAAGGTTAGGGGATCTTCCCATTTCAGATTGCTTCTGCCCCTTGTAAAATTTATTATATGTGAGAAACAAGGTCACTCAGCTTCAATGACATAGGTTATGAAAAAATCATTTAAATTTTTTTTTTTGGGGGTTCCCTTTTATGTTTCTTTGATTTGTGGACGAACAAAAAGAAAGTAAAAAGAGAAATGAAATAGAATTTTAACCTTCTTTTTCTTTTTATTTTTTGTGTATAAATTGAAGATCTATTCACATCTTTAAAAGTGAAAGGATAAGAAAAAAAAGGAATAATTACATTTTACCTCTTGTGGTTTTGTGCGTTTACACATTACTTTCATGGCGTTTATAGATGTACTCATAAATCTCTTATGGTTTAGAGTGATGTGCGAAAGTGACGGGATGTGATGGAATTATTGAAAAGACTAGATAAAATATCCTTTTATAGTGCTTATATGCTACCGTCTCTTCAATTGCTTGATTACGATTTTGAGAGTAAAAGAGATGGAGAGATGCTACAGTCCTTTCAATTGCTTGATTATGATTTTGAAAGTAAGAGAGAGAGAGAGAGATATACACACAGGTTAGAGTTTGAAAAGATTTCCAGATCAAATCAGTAACAATCGATTGAGAGTACAAACAATTTGCTTTTGGAAAATTTACTCCAGGTAACGATCGAAGAACCCTAAATTTATTGAATTTTTGATGGGTTGTGTGACTATTTGAAGATTTGATTATGATTTTCAAAATTTATTGTATAAGATGTTTAGGAAATTACTTGTTTGATGTTTGATATTTGATGTTTGCGAATATTAAAAAAAAAAAAGAAAAGATTTATTGGCAGGGTTTTGTTTACGATGTATTTTTGTTGGCTTTTTGTTAGTTTTTTGTTAAGATTGTTGTCTTTTTGTTAGTTTTTTGGTAGAGTTTGTATTGTATGTGTCAATAAAGTTGTGGGTTATAAGTGTTTCATCAATTTTTTTCACTTAACTACATGAAGATAGGTATATCTAGAATAATAAATTGGGGTTTTTTATTTTTTATGTAAAAATGGCTAGAGATTTGTGGTTTTGTTGATTTTGATGCATGATTAGGATATAAAATATTTGGGTTTTTATGATTTTTGTGCATGGAGGTGGGGTTGATAATGGTCTCTAACTGTTTGTTGTGTAGGGTTCCCTAACTGTTTGTTGTGTATTCACCCAAAAAAAACTGTTTGTTGTGTATTTGGCTATTGTTTGTTGTGTCAAATGGGCATGATGATTTATGTTTGTTTATTAATCCTAAAGCCTAATAATAAGATTAGGTTTTTTGTGTGTGTGTGTGTGTGTGTGTGTTGTGTAATGTTCATGCATTGATTTATTTATGTATTATTTTATTCTTTTGTGTGGTGTAATGTTTAGCCATAGATAAGAATTATTTTTGTCTTTTGTGTGTTGTATTATTTAAGGTGAGGTGATGGCAACAGATTTTAGTATTGAGTTACATCATGGGGGTTACTTTACTAAGCCTCCAAATATAGTGTATAAGGGAGGGAAAGTGCATTACTTTCAGTACTTTGATCCAGATAGGGTTGGCTTTTTTGATTTTCAGAAGTTGTACTTGAGCCTAGATTATTCCTCTACTAGCCAACTGTATTACAGAGTTCTTGGGAAAACACTGGACATTGGTTTTAGGGAGATGAATTCAGATAGGGATGTAATTGATATGTTGTTCCATTATATGGGTCTAAATGTGGTTTCCTTCTATGTGGAGAAAAGTCATGAGGCACTTTAGGTCTTAGGTCCAAATAGGGAAGTCATAAAAGGGACACAAATTGCACGAATAGAAGCATAAATAGAAGAAGATGAAAGGGAAATGGGCTCGAAATGGAAGAAGATGAATGGCGAAATGAGACTACGATGGAAGAAGAGGAAGATGGGGGTGATAAGGAAATGAATGACTTTGATGGTGGTTCCAGCATAAATCCAGAGTGGATGAATGATGGGTTAGAAGGGAGTAAAGATGAAGATATATTTGCTTATGATAAAGATGTGGAGGTAGAATCAAATGTGGGTGTTGAGACAAACTTGGGGCTTGAATCAAATTCAGGAAATGAACCAAATGATGGGGGTTTTAATGAATGGTATTCAGATCAGGATTTTGAGATGCATATTTTGCATGGATCATTAGATGACGAGGAAAAGGTTGATAGGTTTCCAGAATTTAATGAGGATGTGGATATGGTGAAACTCGACCTAAAAGTGGGAATGAGATTTAAGAATGCACAAGTTTTTAGGAATGCATTGAAGGAATGGCAAGTGAAACAGGGATGTGATTTGAAGTGCGGTAAAAATGAAAATAAGGGGATTACTGCAGCGTGCAAACAAGAGTGTGGTTTTATAATTCATGCATCCCCAATGCAAAATGAAAGCACATTCCAAATCAAAACCTTACAACCAAAGCATTCATGTGGTAGGACTTATGACAACCATCTAGTTAACTCGAGGTACTTATCACAAAAATATCTTGAAAGATTGAGGAATTCTCCTAATATAGATATCTCAGCCATGCAAAAAGACATTCATAGAGAACTAATGGTTGATGTAAGTAAGATTCAAGTGTATAAAGTAAAAAGGAAAGCAAAGGAAACAATTGAAGGGGATCTGAGGAAGTAGTATGCTAGACTTTGGGACTATTGCGAGAGAGTGAAATATCATAATCCAAACAGTTGTTTAGTGATCAAATTGGACAAACCTATAGTTGAAGAAGATAATGATAAAGTAGAGAGGCCTAACAGACAACTTACACCTGTTTTTAAGAGGCTGTATGTCAGACTAGATGCACAAAAGCAAGGTTTTCTCCAAGGTTGTAGGCCTGTTGTTGGGTTAGATGGTTGTTTTTTGAAGGGCATATATGGGGCCCAGCTTTTAGCAGCCATTGGCCTTGATGGGAATGACAACATGTTTCTCATTGCCATTGTTGCAGTAGAGGCTGAATGCAAGGATTCAGGGAGATGGTTTTTGACCCAATTAATAGAGGACATATGAGATGGCACTGACATTGGGTGGACATTCATTTTAGACAGACAAAAAAGATTGGTGCACACATTTAATCAGGTTTTGCCTAATGTTGAGCATAGGTATTGCTTGAGGCACTTCTACACCAACTTCAAATAGAAGTTCAAGGGAAAAGAGTTGAAGGAATTGATGTGGAAAGCTATATATGCTGGGACAAAAAGGGAGTTTGATTATCATATGAAGAAGTTGGGGGAATTGGACACAGAAAACAAGCCAAATAAGTGGTTGATACAAGAAAATCCTGAAACATGGGCTAGGTCTTACTTTAGCACAAGATCCAAGTGTGATATTCAAGTGAATAATTTGACTGAGTCATTCAACCAGTACATTTTGCTAGCAAGGGACAAGCCAATCATCTCAATAGTGGAGTGGATTACGAGGAAACTGATGAATAGAATACAAGTGAAGAAAAATGGAATGGAAAAATATGGTGGCCCTATTTGTCTAACCGTGTAGCAGAAAGTAGAGTCAAAGAAAAATGATGCTAGGAATTGCTTTGCTAGCATTGCAGGTGGCTTAGAGTTTGAGGTGGATTGTTATGACACAACTCAAGTAGTGGATTTGAGAGCAAGAACATGTGGGTGTAGGGATTGGGACCTAATAGGTATACCTTGTAAACATGCCATAAGTTGTATATACCTTAATAGGGAGAAACCTGAAGCTTATGTGCATAATTATTTCAGCAAGGAGACATACTTGAGGACATATTCTTTCATGATAAATCCTGTGCCAGGGAAACATGATTGGACTGAGACTAGATATGATGCCATAGCCCCTTCTTACTGTAGAAAACCAGCAGGGAGGCTCAAAAAAAAGAGGAAAAAAGTTGCTGATGAGCCTAAGAATGTAAATAAGGTGTCAAGGAAAAACAAAACAGTGCAATGTGCAAAGTGTATGGGTTTTGGAGACAACAAAAGATCATGCAAAGGTCCAGTACACAAAAAATTCTAAATGTTCAAGAGAAGAGGTGAACCAACCATCAGTTCTAGGAAAGTTGCAAGTCAACCAAGCAAGGTACATTTCAATTTATTGTAATGCACTATTTCTATACAAACTAAATTCATTTCAATTTCAGTTATTTCATTTTGTGTATTTCAATTTGTATTTTCATTGCTGTTCTCAAATGCTTCATCTTAACAAGCTACAAAACACCCATCTTCATCCCAACCAGTTGCCATTACTCAAACACAACCAACAATGCCTTGTGGAGCAAGTGCAAGTGGAAGTGCATCAGTTAGAGGTGTTGGTAGTTCTACATCAGATAGACATGTAGCCCAATCTGGAAGGGGATTTGTAGCACCTAGGAGGAATGCAAAGGACAGAGGAAAGGGTTTGATGAATTATGTTTAGGTATCAATGTCTGATTATTGCAAAGTTGTTTTTTGTCATTTTTGTAAGGCCTGTTATTTGGGGTTGCTAAAACAATCTTTTTGGATAGCTAACACAATATTGGTAGTTCTAAGGGTTTTGTAATTAAAATGTTGCTTTTGCTAATATTTGTAAGGCTTACTTGGTTGGTAGAACAATATTTTTGGATAGCTACAACATTAGAACAAATAGATGCACATGTTGTTTGTCAAATGTTTTGTAATTGAAATGGTGAACATTAAACAGGTTTTGTGAGTGAAATGTTGATATGTTGATGCTTAATTAACATGCTTCAGGTGTTGGTATTGAACAGGTTTTGTAATATTTCAAAAATATATTTCATTTTGTAATGTTATGCTACAAGTTTATCTTGAATTGAATACGAATTAGACTTATTTATGTAATATGCTAATTTAAAACAAGTCAAGCTCAACAAACTTCATTTGTATACACCTGCATTTGTCCTGATAAACATCCATGCAAAGCTTTTGCAAAAACCCACATAATGAACATCAGGTTGTAATATTTTGAGAAAACAAAGGTTTCTATCTCTGAATAGTATTTCTTAAAATTTTACTTTAAAAACAAACATTTCTTATTTTAGATTCACTTTTTCAACTAATTTCTCCTATAATATACTTCGTATTCTCTCTCTATTTCATTTTGAAATTATTTTTTTATTATTCCTTTTCAATTATTATTATTATTATTAAATTGCAATAGAGTAGGAAAAAGAGAGAGCGGAGAGAATAGCTTTATATTTGAAGGAATGAATAGTGAATCAACACATAGGAAATCAATATATAGGAATGAATCACACGTATAGTGATTCTCCCCCCCCCCCCCCCCCCAAAAAAAATACATTAGTCACTAATTTTGAGGGATTAATAACCCAAATTCAATGGTATCTATTCATGATGGACCAGTTCAAATGAAAGTCCTAAGGCCTTATTTGTTTTCAAAAATAAAATAAAAATGATTCATAATGAGAGAATTGATAGTGAGAGAATTAAGTAAAATTATTTTTATTTTGATGATAGTTATTAGTGAGCGGAGAGAATAGCTTTATATTTGAAGGAATGAATAGTGAATCAACACATAGGAAATCAATATATAGGAATGAATCACACGTATAGTGATTCTCCAACCACCCCCCCCCCCCCCCCCCCCCCCCAAAAACAATACATTAGTCACTAATTTTAAGGGATTAATAACCCAAATTCAATGGTATCTATTCATGATGGACCAGTTCAAATGAAAGTCCTAAGGCCTTATTTGTTGTCAAAAATAAAATAAAAATGATTCATAATGAGAGGATTGATAGTGAGAGAATTAAGTAAAATTATTTTTGTTTTGATGATAGTTATTAGTGTAAGGATTGTTAAATTATTTTTATATAAAATAAATATAAAATAATTAAAAAAATACAAAAACATTAAACATTAATGTTAAAAAAAAATGTCCATGTAAAAAATTTAAAATAAAATAAAAAAATTTCTAAAAAAAAAAAAACAAATAAAATAATGATTTTTACTTAACAAAAAATACAAAAATTAAACATTAATGTTTAAAAAATAAAAAAATGCCCAATATGAAAAAAATAAAAAAATAATAAAAAATTTATACTCCGGCAGACTATTTTTCTAATACCATCTCCACCCCCTCCATCCCAATCCCCCTTCCCCCAACCTAATCTACAAATAAACACAACATTAAATGAGTTACACCTCTATCCTATCTCTCCCTCTATATCCTAAAACAAACGGGGCCTAGGGGTAGCCTGAAACTACAAAAGGCAATGCCAACTTCAGAAATCACAAATCCTTCTACTAAGAGTGCTAGTGTACATCATATCGTGGCTTAGCTAGTCCTCTGTTTATCCTGCCTGTTACTGACCTAATAATTTAAAACAAGCTACAAAACCAGCCACATGCCGGCCTCCCAGTGAGAGCAAGCTCCATTTGATTACTATGTTATGCAGTAGTAGGAGAATTGCGCAAATGATAAGAAGCCGGCACTCTGGAAAAATGTACTAGCATATAGCATATACACAGGTGCTAGATTTTCAAGGAACTTAAAAAAAAAAAAGAAGGCAAAATACAAAATAAAGTCGGTAATCCATCCAAAATCTTGCAAAGCAAGCCACGGCAACAAAGTAGCCATTGGTTGCTCAAAAACCATAACAAGCATGCATGTGGCCATGGGCTGGATCCTTGGATGTCTCGCATCTACTTGGTCCTCCAGATAATGTGCAGCTCATACTGTGTAGCGGTTCTTGGCACCCAAGCAAAGCTTCTTTGCGTCCTCCTGATGCAGAGAAACAAATAAAATAAAATTAGTTATTATCTTTAAAACTTCTGATGAATCAAGAAATAGTTCGGTGAAAATATAATATCAAATACACAGCCTGTATCACACGGAAACAATGAATAGCCTTACATGAAATATGAACCCTATAGTGTCATTGTAATCAAGAAACTGCTTCCATTGCCTCCCAATGCTTATCTGAAACCAAAAAAGAAAAAAAGAAAAAAAAAAAAAAGAAAGAGAAAAAAAAGATATTAGATAAGACATGCTGTGAAGTTGTGAAATCACATTCAAAAGCAATCATAATTTGCGTATGAGTGTGTGCACAAGAGAGACCATCTGAAGAAATGTCTTGTACCCATTATGTTGGGTTGGTAATCAATCCTGCTCATCAGTGTCTCATGCATCGATCTGTCATTTGTCTGTAATCACTTGAAATTTAATGAATGCCTACTTATTTCCTATATTTTTATCCTCTTTTAGAATGTCCAAAATCTAACAGAAACACACACACACACACACACACACACACATAGATCCTCTACATGCCATACGATCAAAATACTCTTCCAGCCAGTCCCTTTTCACTTTTCAGAAACTGCAATTTTATCTTCCTAGTCTTTGCTATGAAGAACATCAAATCCTCAGTATAATTGCCAACACTGAACACTATGTCCCATCAAGCAGAGGCCAACCTAAAATACTGTTCTCATAAACGTCATTGAAATTTTACAGAAGCATCAAGCTCCTGAAACACAAGAGCACTCCAACCATCAAAGTCAACTTTTACGGAAAATATCCTCCTTGCAAATCATCTTAAAGGTAATGAAGGATTCGCTTCTTTATTATTAGTCACATTTCATGTAATGAAGGTGAAAGATTCACCTCTTCATCATTAGTCATATTTCATATAATTTAGTTTCATCAAAGCTTATTCAAAATCCTGTAAATATTTTGTATCCCTCCACATCAATATCTTTGTATTTGTTCCTTCAGATAAAATGATCAAATCCACAACTTTCTGCATACAACATCCACCAAGTCACCTAAAATCCACAACAATGATGCACCAAAAACAGGTCAGTCATTGAGAAAAGAAGTTTCCATACACCTCCAATTCAAATGGAAGAAATTTCATAATAATTATTTCATAGAACTGACTGACCAACCCAATTAAAATATTTATGGGTAAATTTCACTTTTCACCCTCTAACTTGCACCTGAATTTCACTTTGATCGCATCACCCCAACATTTAAAATTTGAGTGGAAGTAGGAGGGTGAAAAGTGTAATTTGCTACAAGCTGTTTTTCCTCTAAACCAAACCAAACTAGGGGGTAATTCTCTTTCCACATATCATTTACTCTCTGTGCACACAGTTAATGAATTAAATTTTTATTACATTTTTACCATTAAACAAAATGACCACTATAGATGTCAATACACAACAAATCTTAATATCACTGGCTGTTGGACTATCATTGTCCAGCCTTCAGTTATAAATTCCATGAGGAATTTGGTTTTCAAATATACGAATTCCTCTAAGGTCTGGGTCTACAATTGGTGCAGATGTAGAACACTATGATAGATGGATTCTAAAGGATCTGGAATAGAGTGTTGAATTGGAACACTCCTAATTTCACATTCAATAGGTCAGCATTCATTCTACATGTGCTTATTGTGATGCTAGTGTCAAAAGTATAACACTAAGACTATATGGTTTATAGCCTTTAAAATTATAAGTTCCCAAAACATAAGTATATTTTCGCTTTCCTTGGCTAGGGGCAAAAATTACTTCATCCTGTTTTGTTTGATAATGATAGATTTTGAAACATTTTTTGTTCTTCAAATCTATGATGTGTTCCTGGCATGATAGGAACTTGCACTGTCTTAATATCAATAGGTTCTGTTTGAGAACTACCGTTATTAATATCGTGTGAAATCTTTAGTTTATTGAATTTTTTCCAATTAGCTAATTAATTGTGCTGACTGTTTTAATTTGTTATTTGTTATATACAGATTACTACCAGATGCCTATATTTTAACATTGTTAACAGATTTTCTTGTTTTTTCTGCCGTTAGTTCAGAAATTAACCATTTTCTTGGAATTTCTAAATTTGACCAATTTATAAGCTTTGGTTGAATTGTTGTCTCATATGGTTTTGGTTCCCACATGTCAACTATTTTTGTATCAATTGGTTTAATTGATGTTTCAAGTAGCCATGTTAATTCATGGATAGTTTTCCATTGAATTGCGAGATCATAGGAATCTTTTTTCATTCCTATATTTTGTGTTTTTAGATGAATCCTAACGTCTTCTATATTCGGACCATCTATTGACACAAAGAAATTTGGTTTTATATTAAACCATACTATTCCATTTACTAAATTAGATTGTACTCCTCCAATAATGATTCTTATTGGATCATGAAATCTTTTATCTAGTAAGACTGCTAAGATGGGTGTATCAGTACCTTGTCTAAACAAAGCAGTGATTTTTACTTGATTTAATCCTATATGAATATTTCTTAATTCAAGATTATCCTTTTTCCATCTAGCAATTTTCTTTTTGTCGAATAAGGTTATATCAACATTTCTTTCATCTGTAAATTGAGCTCTGATGTTTTCAGCATGTTACTTAAATATTCTTACTGACCAAGGTTTGAATTTTGAAATTTTATAAATTTCTTCCTTTCGAATTCCTTGAAGTTTTTCATACCTAGGCAATTGTTGAGAGGTCCTGCCTTTTCCAGAGTTTTGATTAGATATCCACTGGTAAAATCAAATGTTTTAATTTTGTAAATTGTTTCCAGTTTGACATTAGGAATTGTCCATTTGTTCAGCTTCTTTTTATTTTCCTGAAAAGCTACCAATTCAGATGCAGATATAAGTTCAGATGTATTAGATGCAAGCATGCATTCTTCTATCTCCATATTCTGTTAATGATCATATATGTATAATCTATAAAGATCACAATATTGATATATGAACTGATAAACGTGGCTTTGATACCAACTAGCTGTGCAAAACGGATTGAAGATAAGCATGTCTATCAACGACTTATTGGGAAATGCCAAAGAGCAATTTAATGCAAAAATGGCTGCAACCCCATACATGGCTTGGGTGCCGTTCCACTTACCTTGAATCAATTCAATCCCTACTTAGCACAAATCTAGGAATATCTTTTCATATATGATTATTGTAATTAATAAAAATTAGTACATATATGATCCCATATACAAATTATACAGATGAAAGATGATTTAAAAAAGTTGAAAATAATGTCGGGTGCACTTGTGAGCCCCATTGTTAATTGCATTATTGATCTAACTTTTGGCAATTCAATTAGTAATGACAAAACATATCCCCTCAGTTTTTCTTTGTTTTTGGCAAAGTAGTGATTGAAAGGGAATAAAACAAAAACTTTACATAAAGAGATATTCCACTTTTGATGTTAGATGTAAGCCTAAGCTGGCCTTTGTCCTGATGCGTCGGCTATATAGACAATTGGCTAAATGGATACAGAAACATCATCGCTGTGAGAACAATATTAGTATAGTATATATTATGTGAATATTGTTTCCTATTTAGGATTGATTTAGGTTTATTCTTGTTTCCTATTTAGGATTAGTGTTCTATATCTATTAGAATTCTATATCAGTGATGTATTCGTTTAGGATTAGGATTTAGTATTCTATAAAAGTGATATATTCTTTGTTCAGTAAACACAATTGAATATACAGAAATTCTTTAGAATTCTTACATGGTATCAAAGCTGTGTTCGAAACCCTAACCTCTTATTTTTGGTTCGTCATTTCCCTCTTTGGTTCACGATCGATCGAAGCTCCTTACTTCGTGGGTCGTATGGTTCTCTCTTCTTTCTGGTCGGTCTCCTTATGAGGCTTTGTTCTCCCAAATTCCTAACTACTCCCTTGTTCGTGTGTTTGGATCTGCCTGTTTTGTCATTCTTCCCCACAAAGATAGGACCAAACTTAGTGCCCGGTCTGTTCCTCTGTGTTTTTTTGGGTTACAGTCCTACTCAGAAAGGTTATCGATGTTACGACCTTGTTTCCCGTCGTCTTTATGTCTCCCGTCATGTTTCTTTTCTCAAATATCTACCTTACTTTCAGCTTCCTCCTCTCACCGCCCCAGTTTTCAAAGAGGATTTGATTTATATTGATCCGTTTCCTTCTGAAGTCCCGTCTGATGAAGTATATCTCCACAGTTCCTCTTGAACTTGTTCCATCTTCTCCTCCTGCTTCACCTCTGGCTGCTACCCCTCATTCAATTTATTCTTCTCCTCCGTTGTTAGTTTATTCTCGTCGCAAGGCTCCTTTGCTACCAGTTGTCTCTACTCCTGCTGCTGATCCTCCTGCTTCTGATGACTTTGATCCTGCTGCACACCGATATCCTACTTGAGCACGTCATCCTTCAAACAGGATGGGTTGGTCTAATACTTGTTTTTCTGCTTCCTATCATACTTTTTTGTCTGCTATTCACTCTTTTTCAGAACCTCAGTCTGACAAGGAGGCCTGTCAGGATCCTCATTGGGTTCAAGCTATAGAGGATAAGTTGTCTGCTTTACAGAAAACTAGTACTTGGGAGTTGGTTCTTTTATCTGCTGGAAGAATCTGGTTGGTTGCAAATGGGTTTACAAAGTTAAGACTCATTCTGATGGTTCTCTTGAGCGCTACAAAGCTCGTTTGGTTGCCAAAGGTTTCTCACAGAAGTATAGTATTGATTATGAGGAGACCTTTTCTCTTGTTGCCAAGATGACTACTGTCTGTACTTTGATCTCTGTCGCTGCTGTTCGTTCTTGGCCTCTTTATCAGATAGATGTTAAGAATGCTTTTCTTAATGGCCATCTCACTGAGGAGGTTTACATGGGTCCTCCTCCTGGCCTTCACCATTCCTCTAGATAGGTTTGTCGCCTTCGGCGTGCTCTGTATGGTCTGAAGCAATCTTGTGCTTGGTATAATCGCCTTCAGACTGTTGTCACTGAGCTTGGGTTTCATCCTTGTATCCAGGACTTTGCTTTATTTCTTCTCCATATCTCTGCTGGATTTGTTGCGTTATTACTGTATGTGGATGATATGATCATCACTAGTTCTGACTTTTCTGCTATATCTGAGGTCAAGCAGCGTCTTTTCCACACCTTTGAAATGAAGGATCTGGGCCCATTGCGGTATTTTCTTGGTATTGAGGTAGCTTCTTCTCCCAAGGGCTTTTTTCTCTCTCAGGCCAAGTATGCTAATGAGGTTATTCATCATGCCAGTCTTACTGACACTAAGATTTCTGATATCCTTATTGAGCTTAATGTAAAACTCAACATTACTGATGGTGTTCTTCTGGATGATCCTACTCTATATCGAGAGCTCGTGAGTTGCTTAGTCTATCTGACGGTTACTCATCCTGATCTTGCCTATGCTGTTCATTTGGTTAGCCAGTTTGTCTCTGCTCCTCGCTCCACACATTGGGCTGCCTTGGTTGGGATTTTTCGCTATCTCCGAGGTACTATCTTTCAAGGTTTATTATTGTCCTTTACTTCCTTTCTATTCTAGATTCGGTGGCCTATGCTGATTCTGATTGGGCTAGTGATGTTACTGATTGCAAATCCACATTTGGTTTTTGTATGTTTCTTGGCAATTCCTTGATCTCTTAGAAAAGCAAGAAACAAACTGTTGTTACTCGCTCTACTGCCAAAACTGAGTATCGTGCTATGACTCATGCTACTGCTGAAGTTGTCTGGCTTTGTTGTCTTTTTTCTAACTTGGGCGTCCCTCAGTCTTTCCCGACCTCCCTCTATTGTGACAACCGCAATACTATTCAGATTGCACATAACACTGTCTTCTATGAGCGGACCAAGTACATTGAGATTGATTGTCACTTTGTTCATCAGCATCTGCAGTCTGGCTCTATCTCGCTTCCTTTCGTCTCTTCGGCTCTGCAACTTGCTGACTTCTTTATCAAGACTCACACCACTGCTTAGTTTCAGTTTCTTCTTAGCAAACTCTTAGTGTTTTTCTGCCCAAACACCTTGAGTTAGAGCGGGGGTGAGAATAATATTAGTATAGTATATATTATGTGAATATTGTTTCCTATTTAGGATTAGTTTAAATTTATTCTTGTTTCCTATTTAGGATTAGTGTTCTATATCTATTAAAATTCTATATCAGTGATGTATTCGTTTAGGATTAGGATTTAGTATTCTATATAAGTGATGCATTCTTTGTTCAGTAAATACAATTGAATATATATAAATTCTTCAGAATTCTTACAGTGGCATGCGTCATGGAATGCGTATTTTATTCAGCTGGTGCAAAGGGTTCAAAGGTTTCAACCTTATCCTTACCCTTCCAGTTCTTGTCTATTTTTTCTGAAAATCATTTCGGTGAGAGAATCCCAAAAATCACCAAGTGTTGGTTCTTCATTGGGGCCACGAGATTCACCCGCTAATATAGAGAATGCATTATCATCTTCCTCTTGGCTGGCTGCAGATTTCATGGAAACATCGTCTTTGGATTCGGTATTAATGGCTTGAAAAAATTGTTCTTCCATGAAGTCCATAGATTTAACCATTAATTCTTTTTCAAAGATATCTAGATACTGTTTTCTAAGCTCTCTTTGAATATGCATGAATGGATTGCCACTTGATGATGGAAGGCTGAGTGCAGGTTTGGGAATAGTCCCCACTTGGTGCTAACTTTAATTTGTTGGATTACATCGGATCGCTTGGGCTCAAGACCCTTAGTCCACCATTTATAAAAGAAAACTTTTTTTAAACAGGGGATCTTGTTCTGTTGGTCACATTTAAAATCCCACCTCCAAATCCAAGGGATGCTGAAATAGATCATGAAGATCACAAATGATTTGGACATGGAGATATCAGAGTTGCCTTTAGTGTGGGAATATGTAGTGTGCCAAGATTGAATTCGGATCGAACTGGGTCAAGTAGGATGTCCAAGGAAGGGCCGAACTTGTCCTACCAAACGTAAAACCAGTTGGGTAAACCAGTGCGGATAGTGTCAGGGTAGACCTTGATGAACCAAGAATGCTATTTAATTGGGTTTTGATAGTAGAAAACTTTAGTAAAGGCTTCCATATAATCCCAATAATTGTATTTTTGATTTTGTACAGATAAAGTCCTGGTGGTATGGGGATGAAGGCCCCATTTATCAATTTTGATAATGTTGCAAATAATTGCTTTGCTATAACGAATGGCGCTATGTTTCTAATTTTCATCAATAAAGTGATGAGTAAAATCAACAGATAAAGTTTCGGTGCATATTCTCGTAGAGATAGCAATACAGATTATTCTGGGGAGGAAAATGTTGGGTGGCCAAGTATAGTTTTTTGGTTTCCCATGGGTCAACCATCCAACCCATGTCTTTGTCCTCAATGTATAGTATGATTTCTTCAATTATTTGATTTTGAAGATACTGATCAAATTTGGATAATAGTGCTTCTTTAGCAGTTTTAGAAACCTTAGTTGAGGTAGAAGCACTAGATGTAGATTTGGATTTATTAACTATAATCCAAGGAAATTCAGATAAATCCGGATGGATGGTTTGATGCGGATGAGAGGAATTTCCACTACCACGGCCTTGCTGACCGCGGCCTCTACTGCGGTTACTCATTAGTGGAACCTTGCAACAACGCACGGGTTAGAAGGTCAGGGAAAGAATTAGTTTTTCCTTTCATGTACTCCATATCAAAATCAACTGCTGCTAAAGAATTCTGCCATGTTGCAAAAAATTGTTTATGAACGAGGTTTTCAGCATCATTCTTAACAAGTTTTTTGCAGCACTGCAATCAACTCTTAATAAGAAATGTTGATTGAGAAGATCATCCTGAAATTTAAGAATGCATTTATTTAACAATGGAAAAAACATTCTTTTTTAATTGTGGAATAATTAAGGGATGCTCCCTTCCATGCTCCAGAGGTGAATTGGAGCAGTTCTTCTTTTTGAGTATTGGGTTATGTTGTCTGAGAATACCTCCATAACCGTGATTAGAGGCATCTGTTTCAATAATTTTTCTCTGGTGGGGATTTGGCAGAGCAAGACAAGGTAATTGTTTTGCTTTTAATTTAATTTTTTGTACAGCTTTAGTATGCTCATTCGTCCAAGGGGTTGGATTTTTCTTAAGCCAATTATACAGAATGGCAGCATCTTGGGCTAAGTTCTGATGATAGTCTACAATATAATTGAGACTACCGAGAAATCGTTGTAATGGAACCCTTAGCTATCGCCAATATGAAACAATTTAGCTATCGCTAATATGAACACCCACGAATAAACAAATAAGGTGTCCATCTACCATGGTTCTAAATCATAGCATCAAGAGACGCAATGGTAATGATTAGGGTGCATCGAGAGATAAGTATCGGGAATTGTGTGTTGTGATCGTGAGTTTTTTTGAACTCATTAGCAATCCTTCCAAAACTCAATGATACAATGTTTTTTCTTCTTTAAGCTCATTTCGTCACATTGTAAACAATGTTTTGATATATAGAAGCACTTTTTACTGATGAAAATATAACAAATGGAAAGATCTCAAATGGAATTGTGTACCCAAAAAATCTTAAATGGAATTTTACAGGGATGATAATTAAATGGATGACTATTTGGCATTAGACTGTAGAACAAAATCCAAAGAAGAAAAATTACTGATTCCACATCAGTAGCAATATAAAGTTATTTATCTTGTCTTCTTAATATAAACGTGCAAGTTGCCTAATCTTTTCCCAATTGCTAGCTATCCCACATCAATTATAAAGCCTCTGTGCTCCTAGCATGTCCTTTATAAATACGAACAGTTGGCCAGTCAGTCCTATGATAAAAAGCTAGCCACATTGTAATTTTGAACAGAAAGTGCTAGTATATTCTTCAGTGAAAAAGTCATAAAAATTTGAAATAGTGGTCTGACCCAAACAAGATAGTCAGTCAAACCGGACCAGCTCGTCGATGTTACCGTCTTCTGAATCTGGTCCTTAATGATTTGAAATGCAGACTGGCCAGTACGGGAGCAATTTTCACTCACAGGTATACCAGTGTGTATCCGATTCAGGGACTTCAAAATAGGGTTCGAATCAGCCAGAACGCGATGACTCGGCCAATTTTTAGAACCATTCCATCTACTATGATGTTTGACTCTTGAATTGTCCAAAATATGGAAAAATATTACTAAACAGTGACCAAGCATAATACACTAAACAATGGAACCAGAAATCTGAATTTTCCAATAACTATAATGCCTATAACAGGTTTTGGCAAGTCAGAAGATGAAAAATTAAAAGTGCAGGTGCATGAGCATGCATGTGCACGAAGGCACGCTTTTATGTAACTGTCAGAATTCACTACACCAGAATCCCAGCACAAGTATACACGTAAAATAAAACTAGACAACAACATTAGGCTTAGAAACAACTCACCAACTTGTGTTTGCTGCCAAATGAAAAAGGAGAAAATAACATGCATTAATCTTCTGCTAGTTCTGCCCCAACTGGTTGACATGAAGAGCAAAGAGGAAAGAACAATTCAATCTAACAAGCAGCTTGATCCCTTATAGTTTAATGGGTCTAAGTTTTCTTTTATTTGCTCTTCCTCATTGACAAAAGATGCAACCTTTAGTCTAACAGTTCTTTTGTGGGCCACATGTAGCATTGCACAAATAGAGAATGCAAAATAATTCAAGGAGAATAGGACCATACGAAAAAATACAGGCTATTTGTTCAAAAGCAACTACCTGAGCAGTTTCATTTGCAGCATTCTTTGTCCACAGAGCTATTTTTTCCTGCCTAGGTCTGACATTGACAACTACTCCACAGATTTCATCTCCATGATCAAACTGTTCTCCAATTAGTGCCAGCAACTAAAGCAAAACTAATAAAAAAATTAGAGGGCAGGTTCGAGTTCGGAATTAGATTAAGTATGGGCTACACATACCGTGTACAGCCAAGAAGTGTCGGATTTCTTTCTAGAAAAGCTCAAGGTCCACTTTCCTCCATTAGCACAAACAGGGTCCTCCCATTTTGGCTCAATTTTATGTTTAAAACAATGAAAGTCTGCTCCCACAGCCAATTTGCTTGGATGGGGTATGTTATTGTAGAGGCTGCAGAAATAGTAAATTTTAGCAGCAACCTCTTATGACAAACAAAAGAATCTAGGGATTGATAGCAACAACAACAACAAAGATAACACAGACATTAGCTTATAAGCAATAAGCAAACACTACAACACCCAATTAGCTTGATGGAAATGAAAATCACTGTCACTTCCAATCAATTACATAATCATAGGAAATTATGTAAACAAACTAATTGTCATCAGTTATTAGACCACGCGTAATTCTGCGATTAGAGGGTACAAAGGAAAAAAAAAAAAAAAAAAAAAATTGAAATGCATAGTCCACAAAGATCAATAAAATTAGGCTAATCCAAATTCTAGATGACCACACCATAGCCCAAACCTTCTTCCTAGCAAACCCATGTAACCTTATAAACCACATCGTGTAAGCTGGAAAATAAATAAATAAATAAATAAAAATGGGACAAGAAAATCCAAATTGATCTGTCAGATTCCTAAAGTCTGTTCGACTAGAATGAAAAAAATGATGGAAAATGGAAGTGATAGCAAGAAAAGTGAAAGAAAAGAGGGTGAAAAGAAAACTCATCTGCTAGTATGTATTGCTTGAGATGCAATTTTTCTGAGAAAAGTTATAACAGCTGCATAGTTTAACAAGGAAAAAAAAAAAATTTCCTATATTTATTTTAAGAAAGCTACATTACAATGCTGATACGTATTGTACAAAGAAATTTGATTTTCTCGCATGCTAAACAAGCGCAGCAAAACTTTCATTTCATTCCCTCTTTCCTGCCCGTTACTCCATTTTCATCGTAAATTCCTAATCACACGCAACCTAAGAAAACGTCAGAAAAAGAACATAAAAGAAAAATCTTGGAACCCTAATTTCACAATTCATGCAATTGATTGCCTTAATTTGGTTTAAATTTCTTGAAAAACACAAGCTTCAAATACGTAATGTTTATTTTCTTTCCACATCCCTGAATTTTCTCAGAATGGAGAGCAGGCAGAACACATGAATCTACGAGAACACATATATAGAATCAATATATATATACCTCCAGAACTGTTCGATGGTAGAGAAGGTGTAGATGGGGCGTATGGAACTGCCCCAAGTGGCTTGCTTGGACTTGGCGGAGGGATTGTTGAACCAGAACGTCCACGAGTGTTCCAGTGGGTGTTGTTGTTCTTCATCGACTACGGCCTTGCCGGACTCCGACTCCGACACGATCACTCCTTCCCCCGCTTCTTCGCCATCGTCGTTATTGGTTGCTTCCTCTGCAGCTGCTGAATATTTCTCTACTTCCTCCATCATCTCTCTCTATCAGACTACGAACGACAAACAAACAAAGTATACAAGGAATTGTATATTCGGGTTCAGGATTTTTCTGGTTTTTACTTGCAGGGGGAGTGTTTGTTTCGGGAGAAACTTTTGCGGAAAATTAGGCATTATATTAGCATGCGTTTTTATATTTTTTTAATTTTTTTTTGCCACATCACCCCTTTATTTTCTACATATTTTTTTTTTATAAAAAATCAAAAAAAATATACCAATCAATCATAATTTATTCTGTCTCGTCGCATTCTTCAATCACTTAATACGATGCCCCATAGCTCACATTCTCCACTAATCTCAATACTATAAAATATCACGTGTCTATATTCTCGAATTACTGAATAATTACTCACTTATTTATTAGTTTTAGGAAAATTATTTACTCATACCATATTGTCTCACCAATTACCTTTCACCATGTCCCTCATATCGTTTAATCACTCAATATAAATAATTAATACTTTATTTTCCTTATCAATTATATTATTATGGAACAGCATGTGATCCTCGATTACCAAGTAATCTCCTATAATTTTGACCCTTAACCTAAGGCAGTGGCTTGCCTCCAGATCTGGACTGGAGGGTCCAGTCCGGCCAATTGGGCCCATTTTGGGCTCCTTTTTGCTAATCCAAACCGTTCATATTTTAGGGTTCGATGAGTACATTATCCCTGTAAAAAATCACATCGATCGGATAACAGATACTATGTATTTGGATCACTTTTTTATGAACCGTTGATTTTCTAACCGTTCATTTTTTTCCAAACAAAAGTAATCCGAATACATAGTATCTGTTATCTGATCGACGTGATTTTTTACAGGGATAATATACTCAACGAGTCCTAAAATATGAACGGTTTGGATTATCGAAAAAGGGCCCAAAAATAGGCCCAATGGGTCGGACTGGACTACACTGTCCCAGATTTGGACTGGAGACAGTCCAGACCCTAACCTAAAATCACTTATTGGCCAATACATCTTTTAAATCTTTTTTTAATTACATTATTTCTCTATTTTTTAACACATTTTTTTAAAAAACAAAAAAAAAATATTAAAAATTAATTTTTAATCAACTTTCTAAAATAAATCATAATTAAAAGTGTTCAAAAATTTATCCGACTTAGGGCTGGTTTGGGGTGTCCTAAAAAAGTGCACTTTTTGTCTTTTTGGACTAAAAAAGTTAAGAAAAAAATATGGAGGTTTGGGTTAACTTTTTGAATTTTTGTGAAAAAATGTGTATTAAAAAATTATATAAAAGAAGTGTGTAAGAGATGAATAGTGATAGGTGGCCCACAGCCGTACAAACCGGAGGTGTGAATGGGAGTTGGAAATTTTTGGCTATTTTTTATACAAAGCACTGCACAGTTTTGTTTGGCCCGTGGGTTATTCACGGGTCCTATTTTAATAATCTGAATCGTTCAATGTGTGTAACTCGTCGAACACTATATACCTATAAAAAATCACGTTAATCGGATATCGATAGCTATCTGATCAGATTTATTTATTTTTCAATCATTAATTATAACACCATCCATTTGTTGTACAAAACTGATCTGATCATATAGTTATCGATATCCGATCAATGTGATTTTTTTCAGATATATAGTACTCGACGATTTCTACACATTTAACGGTTTAGATTATCAAAATGGGACCCGTGATGGCCCCATGGGACAAACAGCGGTGTATGCAAATCACACCCAATCATTTACAAAGTGATTATTTTTTAAATTGCCGCAGCACAGCAGCCTGACAGTGGTCACTTCGGTGGTCACTGTTTCTGAAAAAAATTATTTTTTAGAATTTTTTTTTTTGGTGAATAGTGATACCTTTTTGGATTTTAGATTAACTTTTTGACTTTTTAGCTTATATAGATCAAGCCAAACCAGCCCTTAATGTATGGTTGATTTCCAAAATAGGGTCGGTCGGTCCCAGTTGGAGTAGTTTTTTCGTGGGTTGACGGTCAGCAAAATTAGATCGACTATTCATGTGGCTTTTAAAATTATATTAATCTTTTTTTTTATTTTTTTATTTTTTTTTAAACATTATTAAGATTCTCCTTTTTTATCATTTATTTTTTAGATGGTGTTAAATTTGGGAGGCTCTATTTTTAGCACCCTAACTTCTAAATTGATATTAAATTAAACAAATCTCTAATATATAATTCGTTTTAAAAAATTATATATACAAATATTTTTAAAAATAATGTCACAGTGATGTGTCCAAAATCTTCAATTCAATTAATCCCTTTAATATTCCGATCGCCACTAAATTTGCTCTACACTTAAAATATAAATTAACTCGAGAAGTATACAATACGACAGGAATAATAAGACTCGAATTAAGAATAGATCAATGGTGATCCAATAATTTATGACATAACATAAACAATTCAATTCGATATACGATAATTTGAACATGACCAAATATTTGGTCCTCTTTAGTACATGACCAGTGAACGTCCTCACTTACCTCACCCAAACGCAACCACTTATCCGAACTTATTAGTTCAGGCAATATTGGCAAGGTCCACTAGATCTATATATGGAGTAGTTCCATGACAAGTCAAATCAACACTGTTAATATAGAATAACTTTACTAAATTTATTAAATGACCAGAGTGATCAAATTGTAGGAAAAATAAGAAATAATACATAGCAGAAACAAACGGTTTCGGGCATATCTTTTACGCTCAAACTGAATCCATAGATTATGTGGGTAAATCACGTGCCTCCATTGATGTCTTCGAATAATTTCCAACAGTGAAGTAGAACTATTAGAGAACTACCCACACTCATCCTAATGTGTGAGTTCTCGAAAACAAGTGTAAAGGCTTAGGTCTAATTTGGTAATGACTCATGACTAACTCATGTTCATTAGATCATAAAAAGATGCCATGGAGATATCTAGTGTATAACGATTCTGGTTTGAACCTGACCCGTTCATTGTTTTGGATTCAGGCTTTCTTGTTTTGATGGTTGTTCATGCCTTCTTCCGTCTTATTCCTTGTTGAGGTTGGTCATTGGAATGTTGTGGTTGTGTTTGAAACAGGTTGGAAGTTAGTTTTTCAAAACTGTTGTTTGCCTAGATTTTAGCTTGTTCGCTCAAGCGAACTTTCTTGCGCTCAAGCGAACTTTGAGAACTTCCATTACTTTTGCAGGTCTGCAAAACTACTGGGGGTATGACATTCTTCGCTTAAGTAGTGTTTCTTACGCTCGAGCGGTCTTGGCTTGAATGGTGCTTCTTACACTCTAGCGGTCTTTTAGAACTCTCAGTACTTTTGTAAGCCTGCAAAACTACTAGGAGGGTGGTGTTTTTAGTTCGAGTGATCCTTTTTGAGCTCGAGCGGTCCTTTTTACGCTCAAGTAGTTAGCCTTTGTCTACAAAACTTCTGAGAGTATATCATTGTGCGCTTGAGCGGTACTCTGTTCGCTTGAGCGGTCTGTATCTGGTCGCTCGAGTGGTGTTTTGGTCGCTCGAGTAGTCTGCGCGTATATCAATTCTGAAAAGTCACTTTTTCAGTCACTTTTTCATATCTCTCTTTCTCTAAACATTTCAAAACTTTAGATCTATACACTCTCTCTCTAGTTCTTGAACATTTGACCCAAATACTCTTGATTCGTACATTTCCTCACCCTAGTCCCTTTAATAAAAAAGTAGAACTCACCTAGAGCTTCATTCTAATCGTAGTAAAGTTAGTTTTTGGCTTCGTCAAGGTTTCTCATCTCTTTCTCTCTCATCTTCTAGCTTTGAGGTAGGAATTTCTCCGTATTTTAGTATGATTTTTAACTTATTTATTTGTCTTTTTAAAGAAATCTTGATATTGGAAATTTTTGAACAAATCTAGGGTTTTGGTTTGAAATCAAAAAAAGGGTTTTCAAATGGGTTCTTGAAAAGGATTCTAGAATTGTAAATATGGTTGAGTTGTGATAGAATAGTGGATTTTCATCCTTGAAATTGATTTTCAAAGAAATGGGATTTTGCCCTAAAATGTGAATGTTAGATTTTGTAAAGAGAAAATGGAATTGATGTTGGTTTTATGAAATTGGAAATGATGATGGTGGTAGATTTGGATAGGAATTATCACTTCTATCTTGAAATGTTGGAAAGTATATCTTTATTAGAAGTTATTTAACTATTTAGAGATTTCCGTTTTGGGTTATCAGTGGAGGATAGCTATGATTGTTGTAGAAATTGCATGTGAATTAGGTAAATTGAAGCTAACTTCTCATCCATTTGCATTGAACATTGTAACATATTTAACACATTGAAAATGTAATAACCTGACCCTCGTGTATGTTTCTGGTATACTTTCAGTCCCTCATTTTGTGCATTAAAATGCTTACTGTGAAATTTGATGTTAAATTAAGTTTAATTAAGTGAATCCTCTGTTTATGAATGCATATCTATCTAATAAGAGAAAAATCTATTACAATTATAATGTTTGGATCAGGAATTGAGAGCCTTAGAGGCTTGATAATCTACAAGTGATTTTACATTTGGGATTGGCATGATTTTTAAGTCATAATATGATTTTTTATGAAATTTCAATTTGGAATGATTAAACTGATAGCATTTTGTCCTATTCAACTTTATATATATCTTTGTGCCTCTTTGGACATTTGACTTAGAGTCTTATGCAAATATCTTCTGAGAGAGAGAGTTGGAAGAGGAGAGTTAGAGAAGAAGGAAGAAGATTAGGGAGTTGAGAGGGTTTGTGGAAATTGCACCAAGGTATGTGTGAATCACCTTAATTAACCTCTCTTCAACATCTTCTTAAGTGTAGTAAGAACACTTTTATGCAAGCTAGAGTTTATCTTTGAGATCAAGTGGGTGTTAATTGTTTCATTGGAAAACATTCTTAATATTTAGTTGTTTGGAGGTACTTTGGATTCTATAGAGGAATTATGACAAATTCCTTGGGTTTTCATGTTGAAATTACATGTTTATGCATGTGTAATGTTTGTATGTTTAAGGGAATTGAGTTATATTGTAAAGTTGAAAAGGGTAATTTGATTGAGCTTGTGATTTATGATTCTTGTGGTATTATACACTTATAACCCATGTTACTATGATGTTGAACCCTTGTATTGCATTGATTTCCCTCGCCTTATGCTTTGAATTGAGTTTGCCTAGTTGAATGATTGCTTGAAATTCGGACTGCACAAACAGGGCAGAATCGTCGTACGTGCAGGAGTCATGGCCGCACGTGCGGGAGTCATGGCTGCATGTGCGGAAAACAGAGCATTTTGGGATTTTGCATTCTGAAAAATATGCATGTGCGGGACCTCACAGCCGCATGTGCGGGAACCCTTGCCGCATGTGCGGGGCTCACAACGGCACATGCGGCCCATGTTGCAAAATTTCGTCTGCTCCGTTTTACGTGTTTGACCCTCTGATATTTTCGAAATCCGTGTTTGATGCTTTTTGATGTTTGTAAATTCATTCGAATCAAAGCGAGTCGGAAAATGACTTAATAAGGAAAAAGAACTAATTTGTAAATTGTGCATGTGTGTAGGGCACAATCCGGGAAGAACTAACGCTCCACTGCAGCACAATGAGTAATAGTAGTGTAATGATATGCTATGCTTACTTCTCGTGCCTATGATTTACATATGGTTGTCGAGAATGACGTATACTACGGATATTGCACTATGACTGAATTAACGAATACGATGAAACGAAGACATTGATGTGGGCCTATAGTCATTCTGTATAAAAGTGGGCCTAGGGCCGTTATGATGTGAATTGCTCTGCCCCTATTAATGTAATGGTACCTTTGCTTTCTAATTATCGTTAATATTAATGTTTTGCTATTTGTGAGACAACCATGTCGACTTACAATAAACCATGGAAAAATCTAAGCGCATCATTGGGTAGTAGTATTGTAGTAGTACGTTTTGCTTACTGTTGATAGCTAATGCTAACATTCTGTTATCTGCAAGTTAGCGTTATTGATTCATGACGATCAATGAAATACATTACGGAACTACAGTATCCATGTATCTCTAGAATCGTTCAATCTGTTAATAATTATCATTAGCATTCTGTTAAACGCAAATTAACTATGTTAACTCATGTGAATGATTGAAAGAATCTGCGTGCCTCTGTATAACTCTGAGACCAATCTGTTCCGATGATATCTGTTAGGTCTATGGCCGATCTGTATAATCTGTTAGGCCTATGGCCGATCTGTATAATCTGTTCGGCCTAAGGCCGCTCTGTACAATCTGTTGATATCTGGGCCCAAGGCCATTCTGGAATGTTTACAAGATAAGATGAATTATATGACCTCTGCACTTATATACGTTATGAATATTACAATTCAAGTTTAATCAATAAATTGTTTGAGTACTATTATTCACTGAGCCTCGCTCACTTTGTGTTATGTCTATTTCTATAGGCAATCAACCTGGATGTCGGTCTTAGTTCAGCTTTGGTCACCCCTTCTTGGTCAAGCTATGTAGAGAAGCTTATGCACTTTGTGGGGTTCCCTTAATAACCCCTAGTTTGGTTCTTAATCTTTTGTCTAATGTAATTAGTCGTGTATGATTTCCTTTACCAATATTTTTGCTGTATCCCACGTGTGGGGCTGGTTCTGTATATATGCTCATATATGTTATTGTGTGAATGCATATATCTGTTTCTTGTATATCTGTCAACCATATGAGGAACTGTTGAATGGCACATTGAGATCCTGGCATATAGGTGTGAGCTCGATGGATGTTAATTTATATTATTTTATGTCATTAAATGCTTCCGTTCAGGCCCCATATGTTGTATATATCGTATTATCTGTCCGTTTCTGAAGTGGTCATGCCCAAACTTTTAGGAGCGGGTTTAGGGCGTGACAGAAAATGTTTATTATTTTCAGAACAAAAGGGTGAATACCTTGGTGAATTTGGGTAGGGAGTGTAGTTGTGATATTAAGTTGGCCTATGTGTCATTGGTGAAAGTCCAGAAACTTGCACGAATAGGTGCTGAGCCTTTCGGTTAGTACCGATAAAAATGACAATTGGTAGTACTTGTAGCCTATTTGCAGACACATCCTAGAGATTCCCAGAGTTGTATCCACTACCCTGTTTTCTATTGTAAATGAAATGATTTCATGAACTGTGATATAAACTTGGCGTTGCATTGTTTTGAAAAGAGATATAAAATGTTTTGACACAAGCATTGCATATGCATTCACCTTATAACTCTGTTAAGATTCATATACTATGTTAGAGTATCTTTACTGGGCTTTGGCTCACCTTATGTGAAAAACCATTTTTAGGTGCTGATGATATGCCTTCACCAAGGTTGTAGCTTGGGAGGACTTAAAGCCCAGAGCTTCTTGTTTTGTTTTTGTTGTATTTATTTTGTACAAGTCTAGGGCTTGTATTGAGTTTCAAACTCACTTTTGTTGTAACCAAGCATCAATTTGGAAAGTTGTAGCCCTTAAGGCATTCATTTATTTGTTTAACTTTTATTTCATATCTTTTGCTTATGATACATGCTATAGATTTAGGGTTATGACTTATGAATGTATTACTACATGTGTTACACTTTTGTAAAAAGATGGAATCATAAAAATGAAAGGATATTATGTACAGAAATGCATTATTATTTAATAATTGTCAAGGGATAAACAATGGTTATTATTTCGGGGCGTTACAACTTGGTAGAGCTACCGTGTTTGAACACTTTTGGATCGTGGGAAGTAGTTATTAACACAATGGGTTCTCTTGCTAGAAGAGATAGGAATAACCTGGTATGCTCTGTGATAACACGCTTATGTGACTAAGTGGGTATGGAATTTAATTTCTAAGATATTGATTTTCTAGAAGTCCTATTAGAAGAGTACTTGATCACTGCTACTTCTAACTGAAACTCTGGCAATATCATGGGACGATCATTATCTAGAAAGGAAATTCGTATGTGTTTATGTGACTATATGCTTAGGTGGAGTGAATCAATTGTTGTCCATCGGATTAGGATGTGAGTGAGTTAGTTTCAACACATTTGTAAATGTGCTAATATCTTGTGTTACCTTCATTAGGATGTCAGGACGTAGACGTAGTGCTGGTAGGCGTGGCAGGCATAGACGGCAGGAGGTGCTGTTACCGGATGATATTCTGGCACAAGAGGAAAGGGTTGGTAAGGCTAATGTGGCTAAACTAGTTGGTCAGCAGGCCATAGGTGCTTTAACCCGTAAGATGGTCGTAGCTTTATGGGAATCCATGGACATTCTCAGAGCTGAGAATCAAGACTAGGCCCATGTTGCTGAGACATGGCTGTTGTAGACACCTCATTTTTGACCGACCTTAAGACTCAGACGTCATCGATTGAGTGCTTGATGATGGTGCATGTTGTGCTCGTTTAGAGGTTTCGGAGTTTTGGCTGAGAGTCTTGCCTTCGGGCCTTTGAACTCTTTTGTGCTTCGGCTCGGTTTGAGGACCGAACTCTGTTTCTCTTCCCGGAGGGAGGGAGAGATCTTGTAGACTATCTCTTTGTGGTCGTAGACCGCTTTTCCCGTTAGGAGACTAGTTTCCGGTTTTCGGAGCCGTCGGCCGTGCGCCTCAGCTCGGGATCGCTTAACATTCTCCGTTTGGCATGGTTTTTGGAACACACCTTGTATCCTCTGTCTAGAGGGACACTGTGGTCCAGGAGACCACTTTTGTGGTTGTACGCCACTTTTGATGCTCGGTAGTTGGTTTTCGGGGCTCTCAGTCGCGCGTCTTGCCTCCCAAATCCTCGTCTTGCATCCGTTTTGGTTTGTCTTGGGTACTGTGGAGAAGTGGTTTGGAAATACTCTTCTGATCCTGGGAGACGCTGGTGATCCTCAGCTAGTCACCTGAAAAGATGGAAACACTCCGGTTGGGGGTGCCGGAATTAGCACTCCGACGGACAAGTTAGTTCAGACACTCAAGGTAGCTTTTTCTCTAAGTTAAGTGGAGTGATTCTTACATACCTACTAAATATGTTGTTCCTGTATTTATACCTGTTTTCCTCGATCCTCGGGGCTAGGGCCTACTTTTTGATCACTATCCTTTACATTATCCGGTTCCAACGCTACACACTTATTCGGCCCAAATATTGTATTCAGACACGGCTGATTATTATCAGCCCTGTATTGCGTGCCTTCTGCCTTTATCAATTATTCGGCTGCCACAATTGCCCCCCGAACTCCCTATTGACGGTAGTTAATCGGCGTGTTTGGTCTTGAATTGGAAAAGTTAAAACTGGTCAGGCGGCTTCGCGTGTCCCAATATAGATGTCAGGACGCGCACACCTTTTCGTTCATCATTACGCTTTCCCGCCTCAATCGTGCGTTTCGCATTTATTATGATTTGAAATTTCAGTCTTTTCGAATACACCGTTCGTCGAGTATTCGAGAATCTTAGACCGCCAGCAGATATCCCTTCTCTGACTCGCATGCTCTGCAACTCTTCTCCGTCTGACCTCGTCTCTATTCAATCTTCGTAAGTCTTCTTCTCCCTTCTTTACGATCCTATTTTCTGTTTGTTGTTTTGATTTCGGCGAAACCTTGAATCCCTGCGAACATGGCTAAGCACTTGAAAGACCTCCTTTCCGAGGGTCGGATTTCCAAATTCTGGAGACACTTTTCCATTCCCGACGACGTCCACTTATCTCTTGTAACGGACAGTACCCTTGATATGGAGAGAGAGGATCAGAATACGATCGTCTTCCCTCTTTTATCCATAGCGGAGGGCGGAGTCCGTTTTCCCCTGCACCCACTGCTTAGGGCCGTCCTTCGCTATTGGAGTCTGATTCCTTCTCAACCTAACGTCAATTTCTTTCGAATCATCATTGGGGTGATTGAGTTGAATCGGCGTCTTAGGATCAACCTTGGCATTCCAGCAATTCGGCACTGCTACGCTTTGGCCAAATCTTTCGGTCGGCTGGGGCGATACTTTCTCAGGGCCAAGGACACTGACCATCACTTGATAACCATGCTTGCTAGTTCTGGTAAGAGGGTTGACGACGTGATGGTCAATGTCCAAGGTAACTGGGAGTTCGGTGAAGGCGAAGACCGCCTAGATCCTATTCCCAGACGAAAGGGTGATCTAGGTTGTCGCGCAACGCCTTGTTGTTTGTTGACTTACCCTTCACTCGGCTTTTCTCCCTTTGATCGCCCCTTGTTCTTTGCAGGTAACAGATTGAAGAAAATTCTTCCAGTGACCGACGGGGCGGTTCTTGAGAAGATCAAGTCTGCGCTCAGATACTTCGGCCGTCCAAACGTACAAAAGCAAGGGAGAGCGGCTCACATACTCCTCCGATACGAACCGACTTACACTACATTCTCGGCTGCGGAAGGCATTCCAATTCCATCCGGCGATCAACACCTTTTGGCTCTTATCTTTCCCAGCTTCAAGAACCTTAGGCAAATTGGCCTCGAAGATTCAGATCCGAGGGCAGAGGCTGATCCAGAGGTAGAGGTAGTTGCCGAACCAACAAGAGAGGTTGCTGAGGGGGCCGAAGAGGTCGACGAAGCGATACGCTCGGCGTTTGAGGCTTTGAGACTTAACCGGCCTTCACCGTCCACTTCGGGTCGGGCAGAGTTTTCGTCCAAAGATATTTTTGCAAATTTGGGGGACCTACCCGGTGATATTTTTGAAGCTATGGCTGGGGAAAGCCTTACACAGATGGCGCGAAGGAAAAATGCCGAGCGAATGGCTGCTCGAAAGAAGGCCGAGGCCGCCCATTCTGAGCCCACCTTGATTAAAAATTTCGTACCCGTTATTGAAGAGACGATTCAGGTCGCTGAGACCGAAACGGGGGAAGAGGTGGAGGAACAGGTCATTGATGAACGGCTGATTCCGGAGGAGCGGGGCGAAAAGCATAACGCCGAGGGAGAGGCTGGGTCAGAAATTAGTCTTGCTTCCAAACGGCCTCGTTTAGAAGAGTCGGGTGTGGCTGCGCCTTTTATTGTTTGACCTAAGATCAAAGATACGTCGATCTCTTCCGATGCCTCAGCCATTGAGGATCCAACCGTGGAGTTGAGCCTTGCGGCGTCAATTTCCTTGCCGACTGACATCGCAGCCTTTCGCGCCGTGGCGGATGTTATGGCCGTAGCCCTATCTGCGCAGTCAGCATTCCTGGTTAGTGACCATCTCAAATTCTCTTGACCTTGTTTTCGTTAAAGATATCTGACAATCCCAACTTGTTTTGTAGACTGTTGGCAGGATCGCGGACCTAGGCCGTCGCCTCGATGATGTCCTCGGCAGAGTTGATCGTTTGCAAGCGGAGGCGGACGGTCAAAAGAGTAGGGCCGAATTTGAAAGTATGAGAGCCGCGATGGATGGTGCGCGAGCTGAAGCAGAGAAAGAGAGGGCTCACTCAGCTGAACAGCTCCGCTCTGACGCTGAAAGTAGGGCAAATGCGAGCGAAGAATCGCTCAAGTTAGCCAAGGAGGCGCTTGGCACGGCGGAGGTTCAGTTAGCGGAGTTCAAGGCCGCCAAGGAGAAAGCCGATTCTGAAGCTTCTGCGGCATTTGAGGCAGGAAAAAGCGTCGCCTTCACTGAATATGTAGATGAAGTCCCCAAATTCGAGAATCGGGGGTTCAAACATGGATGGCTCAAATCCCTTGCTGCCACTGGAGTTACATTGGCCTTGCCAATTCCCTACGAGCAAGTGGACGTTGAGCCACTTGAGTCTGACCCCGAGGATTGATCTGGGAGTCATCTCTTTTGATTTTGATTTAAGTTTTTGTTCGGTAGACTTTTGATTTTGATGTAAGTTTTTGTTTGGTAGACTTTTGTTAGCTCTGGCTAGTTTTCATGTATAAATTGATTACTATTTGCGCTCAATTTATTAATGAAAACTGCCTTGGTATTTTTTCACTACTTGTTCATGGTTTGTGAAGTTATGTTAATGAAGA
Source organism: Camellia granthamiana (assembly GCA_036172215.1). NCBI lineage: Eukaryota > Viridiplantae > Streptophyta > Magnoliopsida > Ericales > Theaceae > Camellia > Camellia granthamiana. Next base: position 7,058,954 of record CM069909.1, read on the forward strand.
ATACTTTGCCTTTCACGAATTTGGATAGAATCGTTGCTGTTTTAGCTTTTAGAAATTGAATATCCTATGACAATCTTGAATTATCATTCATGTGCCGCGTATTGTGGATACTGGGCCGAATTGATTGATGAGTCTGCCGTTGCCCCAAGCGGTGCATGATCATTCGGGCGCTGTATGAAACGACCTCTTGCCCCAAGCGGTGCATGATCATTCGGGCGCCGTATGAAACGACCTTAAGATTTGTGAAGAGTCGATTCATGGGCCGACTGGGGCACATAAGCTGAATAGATTGATGAATCTGCCCTTGCCCCAGGCGGTGCGTAATCGTTCAGGCGCCGTATGAAACGACCTTAAGATTTGTGAAGGATCGATTCATGGGCCGTCTGGGGCACATAAGCCGAATAGATTGATGAATCTGCCCTTGCCCCAGGCGGTGCGTGATCATTCGGGCGCCGTATGAAACGACCTTAAGATTTGTGAAGGATTGATTCATGGGCCGGCTGGGGCACATAAGCCGAATAGATTGATGAATCTGCCCTTGCCCCAGGCAGTGCGTGATCGTTCGGGCACCGTATGAAACGACCTTAAGATTTGTGAAGGATCGATTCATGGGCCGGCTGGGGCACATAAGCCAAATAGATTGATGAATCTGCCCTTGCCCCAGGTGGTGCATGATCGTTCGGGCACCGTATGAAACGACCTTAAGATTTGTGAAGGATCGATTCATGGGCCGGCTGGGGCACATAAATCGAATAGATTGATGAATCTGCCCTTGCCCCAGGCGGTGCGTGATCGTTCGGGCGCCGTATGAAACGACCTTAAGATTTGTGAAGGATCGATTCATGGGCCGGCTGGGGCACATAAGCCGAATAGATTGATGAATCTGCCCTTGCCCCAGGCGGTGCGTGATCCTTCGGGCGCCGTATGAAACGACCTTAAGATTTGTGAAGGATCGATCTGCCATTGCCCCAAGTGGGTCGATCCAGTCGGCGCCGGGCGTGTGGTTTTTACAATTAATGAGATGGCCTCGAGGGTGCTGCCTCTTTACAGGATAAATGATTAAAGGTAAAACTTTTATGAGCATAGCAGACAACTGATTCCAGCGTTTGAGGGTATCGAGTGAATGTCGAACAGACTCTTCTTTAACAGCAGAGGGGAAGCGAAGACGCTGGCTGAGCTGGGTGGAGACATGAATTGAGGTAGTGACCTTCCGCGCGTAGGGAGCAGGAGTTCCAAGGATCGAGAGCGGCGTCAGTCTCCTCGACGTCGAAGCAGGTCACCCAGGCGGGATAAGCGGTCGCAGGGCAGAACTTCCCAACCTCGAGTGGAGAGGGCACCTGAGGCAAATCCGCGCCCATTAAGCTTCGCGGTATTTGTAGGGAATAGACCCATGACGGAGGCGGACTCGATCGTTCGAGACCCGAATGTAGCGGTCGAGTTTGTTTGACAAATTTTCTCGCCTGAGGTTCAGTAATCGATGGTAGGTCGCCAGGACTACAAAGTGTTTCGCGAAGGCGTTCATGGGGCGGTGAAGGGGCTGTACACTGCCTATGAAATCGGCATGCGGTTGCGCGCTGCCCGATGAGAAATGGAGAAGAAGGACGAATGTATTTGAAGTTTGGAGGCCCGCGCGGAGGCGGCTGAGCCCGAGTTGAGGAAGACCAAGGCGGCCCAGGCACAACCCGCCGGGCAGGGAAACCCAATCGTGGAGGAGAGGGTTACCAGCTGGCTCATCAGTTCTGCGCTTGCCGATCGTGACACGGCGAGTATGTTCGCGATGGAGAGCGCGAAGGGAAGGGCCTATGAGAAAGGTTTCCATGAAGGCCGAAGAGTCGGAATCGAGAAGACCAAGGAAAAATTGGCCGAAGAAGTTTGTCGATGTGAGAATCGTGGATTTAGGCACGGTTGGATCAAGGCATCTCAAGCCGCAGAAGCTCTTCGAGCGGCAGGCATTGAGTCGGCGTCACCACTCTATCACAACAAACATTTTCCGTTTTCTGCTTTTGAAGGCTAGAAGAGTGATGATGAGGGTGACGTTGCATAGTTATATTTATTGTAAGGCTGAAACGCGGATCACGTTCAAAACTATGTAATTTATCACTTGTTTTGTTGAATAAATATGAAAAACGTTCTGTCACAAATATTTTATTGCAGTTCGTACATGTATGTGTTTCGTTTTATTGTGTTTGAATGAATATATAAGCGTTGACCGGCAGGGTCAATCCATACGTGATAGCCGTTTATTCCTGACAGGCTATTGTAACCTGAAGCCAAAAGCCGGTAGGTAGAGTGGCTCTGTCGAGTTCAACTCGGCTCGGGGTCTAGATTTTTGGCCAACGCACGTGCTTCAAAAAGTCGTTTGGATAACTCACGCCGTGGCAAATGTCAACCGATGTTTTGCTTATGGAATTTAGTGTTAGTGAAATCGCCTCGGGATTGGGGCTTCGAGATCACTGCCAGTATTGAAAATAAAAGGAGTGGGCGCTTTGCGCAGATAAACAATCTCTTATGTGAGGTGGGTTACGTGGGGATGTTAGTTAGAGGCTGGAGTTCAGCCGACCTTGGTGTCGCCATGGATCGTGGCGGAGGGGCCATCCGTATAGGAAGTAGGGTGTCCGAAAGTTGGCATGAACCTTCAAGTCGTCGAAGCAGATCACCCCGAAAGGAAAGGCAACGACCGTTGGATTTATCCCCTCTTGTCCTGGATCTTTGCCTTGACATTGTCAATGGTATCCAGGATGGACTTGGGCACAGTTGGCTCGAGGCATTGCAAACCGCGGAGGGCTTCCGGGTGACGGGAGTCGATTTGGCACTGCCGCTTTACCAATGCGTCTTCTCCCCTTTTTAGCTTTTCAGATTGGAAATGAGTATTGTAGTGCTCAAATACGAGTTGTGTTTATGTAACAAGTGTCTGATTAAATAAAAACTGTAATGCTCAAATGCGAATTGCGTTTGTGTAACAACTGTTTGCTCGAATAAAAAGTTGTATTTCAAACATTTGCGTCTTATGCTAAATTTTTTATTTGCGTCTTATGCTGAATTTTTTTTTTTTTTTTATTATTTGCGTCTTGCCTTGACATTGTCAATGATTGACAAGTTTTGTTTTGTTCGTGCCAAAGGGGAATCCGAGTCAGGAGGCTTAATCGGCCCTAAGGTGTCATGCACCAAAAGGGGCTCCGAATCCGGAGACTTAATGTGGCCAATCGTGATATCCACGAAGGGCGCTCTGAATCCGGAGACTTAATCGGCCCTAAGGTGTCATGCACCAAAAGGGGCTCCGAATTTGGAGACTTAATCGGCCCTAAGGTGTCATGCACCAAAAGGGGCTCCGAATCCGGAGACTTAATGTGGCCAATCGTGATATCCATGAAGGGCGCTCCGAATTCGGAGGCTTAATTGGCCCTGACGTGTCATGCACCAAAGGGGGCTCTGAATTCGGAGACTTAATGTGGCCAATCGTGATATCCACGAAGGGCGCTCCGAATCCGGAGACTTAATCAGTACTAAGGTGTCATGCACCAAAAGGGGCTCCGAATCCGGGGACTTAATCGGCCCTAAGGTGTCATGCACCAAAGGGGGCTCTGAATTCGGAGACTTGATGTGGCCAATCGTGATATCCACGAAGGGCGCTCCGAATCCGGAGACTTAATCGGCCCTAAGGTGTCATGCACCAAAGGGGGCTCCGAATTCGGAGACTTGATGTGGCCAATCGTGATATCCACGAAGGGCGCTCTGAATCCGGAGACTTAATCGGCCCTAAGGTGTCATGCACCAAAGGGGGCTCCGAATTCGGAGACTTGATGTGGCCAATCGTGATATCCACGAAGGGCGCTCCGAATCCGGAGACTTAATCGGCCCTAAGGTGTCATGCACCAAAGGGGGCTCCGAATTTGGAGACTCAATGTGGCCAATCGTGATATCCACGAAGGGCGCTCCGAATCTGGAGACTTAATCGGCCCTAAGGTGTCATGCACCAAAAGGGACTCCGAATCCGGAGACTTAATCGGCCCTAAGGTGTCATGTACCAAAGGGGGCTCCGAATTCGGAGACTTGATGTGGCCAATCGTGATATCCACGAAGGGCGCTCCGAATCCGGAGGCTTAATCGGCCCTGAGGTGTCATGCACCAAAGGGGGCTCCGAATTCGGAGACTTAATGTGGCCAATCGTGATATCCACGAAGGGCACTCCGAATCCGGAGACTTAATCGGCCCTAAGGTGTCATGCACCAAAAGGGGCTCTGAATCCGGAGACTTAATCGTCCCTAAGGTGTCATGCACCAAAGGGGTCTCTGAATTCGGAGACTTGATGTGGCCAATCGTGATATCCACGAAGGGCGCTCCAAATCCGGAGACTTAATCGGCCCTAAGGTGTCATGCACCAAAAGGGGGCTCCGAATTCGGAGACTTGATGTGGCCAATCGTGATATCCACGAAGGGCACTCCAATTCCGGAGACTTAATCGGCCCTAAGGTGTCATGCACCAAAGGGGGGCACCGAATCGTCATTATGACGAGCGGCATAATGGGGTTTGTGAGATGAATTTGAACGACAAAGAAAGATGGTTTGCATTGCAGAAGTAAAATATATACAAGTATCAAAGCCCACAGGTCGGGTCAGTGATATGGTTTTCATAAAATCGTTGCTTGTACCGATTGGGGGGAGCCACAGATCTATTCAATGCCACGGGCTGTCGGGAAGCGCACGAGCTGATGATAAGTGCTTGGAACGGCCTTCATAATATGTATCCAGGTTCGCTCCATGATGACATTATACAGCGAAGGGAGCTTAACAACCAGGAATTCTACTTCGACCGTTCTGGAGCCCGCTCGGACGGGTAGTATGATCTTCCTTAACGGGCATTCGGGATTCATATTAAAGCCGAATAATGGACGAGGCGCCGGACACAGATCCGACTCGTTGAGGCCGAGTTTGATGAAAGTTTGGTAATACATAACCTCTGAAGTAGTCCCTGGGTCTATGAGAATTCGTTCAATGGTGAACTGGTTTATGCATAATCGAATGATCAACGGATCAATGTGGGGGGCTATTGTGCCAATAAGGTCGGCGTCATTGAAAGCAATTGTCAGAGCTTCTTTGGGCCATTCAGTCGGAATACGTTCCCTCTGAGGGATTGGACGCGATTGAATTGTGTGCACGGTTGGGGGTGCAGGCAGGCTATAGATTACATGGATCACGCCAAGTGGAGGAGAGTCCTGCCGCAAGGCTAGTGCCTTGGTTGGCTTGCCCTGTCTCACATACTGCTACAGTTGGCCGTCTTGCACCAGTTCTTCCAGGTGATCTTTTAATGCGTAGCAACTCTTTGTTTCGTGGCCGTGATCTTTGTGATATTCGCATCGCCGATCCCTTCTTCGCGTGTCGAGCGGCCCCACCATCTTTGACGGCCATTTGAAGAATGGAAGGTGTTGGATTTTGGTCATTATTGCAGCGATTGGTTCTGACAACTCTGTGTACTTTTTGTCGGCACGTCTCGAGCGTCTGCTGTCGACTTGCAGTTGTTCATTCGTCCAGTAGGGACATTAATCGCTTGATCGGCGAGTATCCCGCCTTTTGTCTCGTTTAGTGCGCTGCCGAGGCTCTGGGCTAGGAGGTGGCACGGAACTTATTGGTTGGGCAATTTCAGGGGGGGCCGTTTTGTTGGACATTTGGCCGGCCTTTATTCTCAAGGCATCGTCTTCCACTTTGCAATACTCCTCAACTTTCTTCATCAATGCCCAGATCGTTTTGGGGGGTCTTCTAGTCAGAGAACTGCGAAGAGGACTATCAGGATGTAGTCCCATTTTGAAGGCGGTGATGGCCATGGAGTCGTTACAAGCGTCGTCGACGAGGTTGAAGCACTCCCAATATCGCGCCGAGTACGCTCTGAGCGTTTCTCCTGACTGAATCTGCATAGCCCAGAGAGAGTCGGCCTGTTTCGGCTGTACCTCGTTGGTGATGAATCTGGCCCTGAAGGATTTCTGTAATTGATGAAAGCTTTTGATGGAGGCCGGCTCCAACTTGTAATATTACCTGACAGCTAATGGCCCCAGGCTGCTGGGGAATATTCGGCGCATGAGGGCTTCGTTGTCTACATGCAATGTCATGGCCTGCTTGTAATGACAAATATGATCGGTGGGGTCTAATTTTTCATCGTAAAAAGTGAATGACGGAGCTTTGAACTTCTTGGGCAAGGCCGCCCTTATAATTCGTCGGACAAAAGGATCGTGCTGGTCATCCTCGTCTGAACTGCTCCTCCTGCGCTTATTCCTCGTATGTAGACTCTTTTCGGAGGAGCTGGAAGTTTCGGATCATCCCTTCTTGGTGAGCTCCGTGGATAATGAATTGGAGTCGCTATTGGTATCCTTGGGCCGGGCTCGAGGTCGTTGTCCACCGGCCCTCGGAGGTCGTTCGGGATCTTGGCGCATGGCTTCTCTCGATTTTGTGACTTCGAGGGCCAAATCTTGACGGAGACGTTCATTTTCAGCGATCATGTTCTCCAGCCTTTGTTCATTCTGGTTTGCTTGTTCCATGATCGCTTGTATTGTCTCTTGCGCTGAAGTCGTTGGTGAATCGAAGTTCAAGGCGCGTCTTGCAGCGATGGTTTCTTTCCCGAGCATATTTGCTGGAGTGAGGTCATCTCCTTGTGCGGTCTCGTCAATGGCTACCGGAGGATCTTCAGTCACGCCTGCCATGGATGTAGTTGAGTATTCCCACAGACGGCGCCAATTGTGGAGAAGTGGTTTGGAAATACTCTTCTGATCCTGGGAGACGCTGGCGATCCTTAGCTAGTCACCTGAAAAGATGGAAACACTCCGGTCGGGGTTGCTGGAATTAGCACTCCGACGGACAAGTTAGTTCAGACACTCAAGGTAGCTTTTTCTCTAAGTTAAGTGGAGTGATTCTTACATACCTACTAAATATGTTGTTCCTGTATTTATACCTGTTTTCCTCTATCCTCGGGGCCAGGGCCTACTTTTTGATCACTATCCTTTACATTATCCGGCTCCAACGCTACACACTTATTCGGCCCAAATATTGTATTAGGACACGGCCGATTATTATCAGCCTTGTATTGCGCGCCTTCTGCCTTTATCAATTATTTGGCTCCCACAGGTACAAACCTTACTTTCCATGTTTGGAAAGTGGTACAAGGGTGGGAGACCAGCTTTTATCCTTGGAGACCACTTTTCTCCCCGCCAGCCGATTTTCTGGTCGGGAAACTGGTTTTCTTGGTCTTTGGGTCACATTTTCTGGTTTCCCACCCCACCATTGGCTTGCTTTCAGTGTGGAGACCACCAATTCCCCGTGCCGACCACTTTTTTACCTGGGAGACCACTTTGGGTGGTTGGCCGACCACTAAAAGTAGCAGGCCGACCACCTTTTCTGGTCGGCAGCTTTTCCCCTCTTTTGGCAGACTGTGTGGATGCCAGCTGTGCCAGCTGGAGGGCATAGATTGTATCCTCTATACATGTGTATGGAGGGATTGCATCCAAGTTTTAGCTTCTCTAAGAAGCTTGAACCTTTGTTTTTCTATAAGAGAGGGTCTCCCTCTCCATTCCAGAGGTTCAGAAAATTTCCTAAGGCACAAGCATATATCTCCCTCTATATCTCTATATTTGGTGCCTAAAAAGTGTGTTGTTCCTCACTTTTGCACCACAACGCTTAACCACACACCCCCATCATTGAGCTGAGGTTCTTGGAGGACATATCTAGGGGTTAAAAGGCTGGTTTTTGGCTGAGAAAGAAGCTGTTGTTGCAGTGCTTCAAGGGTAACCTCTTTTCTCCCTTTTAAGCTTTGTTTTGGTTACTCTCTTGGTCCCATTTGCATGCTTATTTCGTCTTAGCTTCCAATTGAAAAAAGTCTTTTTTTAAGGTTCTTGTGATGTTTGTTTAAGGCCTCTTGGGTGTTGAGGGTCTTCTACCCTTTTGCATGCTTTGTTTAGCCTCGTTTTGTGCCATGCCTTAAGGCCTTTGAGCTAATCCTTGCTTGGCCTTTTAGCCACTGAAATCCGGTGGATTTTCAGTGGTTGGCATGTGGTTTTGAGGTCCTAAATCAGAGAGGGGTGACCCTCTCTCTTTTTGTCTTGTTTACTTGCATTTTTGGCCTATCAAAGGAGCATACATTTTCATACTTTCAAGGCTTGGTTCAGACACCTTTTGGTGACTTTTAGGGCCTTCCTAGACTCTGTCCATGGTTGGTTTGGTCACCCTTGGCATGCTTCTCATATGTGTAGTGTATTTCCATTTATGGCTCATCAAGGTAGCATGTCAATCTAGCATGTTTTAGCTCCATTTCAATGGGTTTTTGGTCATCATTTGACATGTCATGGCTCTGTTTTTGGCTGGCTTGGTAATCTCTCACATGCTCCATATGCTTGTAGTGTAAATCTTATTTACTAGCTTGGTTCGCATGATGTTTTGGCTCTTTATTCTAGCACATTTTGGCTTTGCTCTAACATGGTTTTGTTCATATTTTGGGCTGCCTTAGCTCTGTTTTGAGGCCTCTCGGTCGAATGACGCTTTCCATGCATGCTTGTTGTGTAATAGCCTTGACTAGCGTTGAGTTTTGAGGTCTCTTGCATGCTTAACTTGAGATATTTTCATGTTTTGGCATCATTGGGAATGTTATTTCAGAGCATGTAGGGCTGCTATACTTCCATATTTTCCACTCTTTAAGTGCTCTTTAGAGTTATGCTTTTATGCCCTATTTGTGAGCCATTGCATGAGCCCCATTTTTGTGCCTTTCAAAGCCATCATCCCAACTCATTTTGCTACTGTTTTGGCCTGCATAGGGTCTGTTTGGGGTTGGTTTGGTCATTTGAGCATCGCCTTGCATGCCTCTAGTGTAATATGCTTCACTAGCTTTCGATACTTGAGCCTTTCAACATGCATTGCGTGAGTTGTTTGCATGATTCGAAGTCATTTTGTATGCCATTTTAGTGCTGGAACACATGCCATTGTACTTCATGTTTTATCTTTTCAATGCTCTTGGAGAGTTGTATTTTGTGCTTTAGGCTTGGGCCATTGCATTATGCATGTTTGTATGTGTTTTGGTGCCTTGATTTCATCATCAATGGCCGCTGATTTGGACATGGTTGAGGCCTATTCATTTCAGTTTAAGTCCATTGCGCATTGAGTATGTCATGTAGTTCGTAGCATTGAGCATGCCATGTTGTTACATGATTGATCATTGCACTTGTGCATGCCATTTTCATTGCATTATGTATGTTGGTTACCACGTGCATTGTGTATGTTAGTGTCATGAGCGTTGTGTATGCCATATAGTTCATAGCGTCGTGTATGATAGTTTGCATGCTTGCATGATCATCCCTTACATGCTTGCATGTCCAAGTTGTGTTGCATTAAGTTGCATGATTGAGTCGCATTGTGCATGCCATATTTGTTGCATTGTGTTTGGAATAGGCGTTAGTCCAAACACGGGAAACGAGGCACGTTTCATACTCGAAGTAATGAAACATACCTCGATTCTTGGTCGCCGACACTCTTGACTATACATGACGGAGTTCTAGGCTTTAGGTGTTTGTATGTGCATTCATTCCATATTGAGTTGCGCAATTCGGCCCCTCGACCATCATGCATCGAGATGCGCGATTGGTGGCCCGAGGGTCGAGACCTACACTCCCTTGAGCTTATGTAATGATAGGGAGGGTGGTCGCACATACATGTGTTGCAAATACTTTGCCATGCCCCTTTCTTGCCCTCTGTTGCAGAAAACCAGAAACCAGCAGCAAAAACTGGTTGGCCGACCAGATAAAGTGGCAGGCCGACCACTTTTTCTGGTTTTCACCACAAAAAGTGGTCAGCAGGTGGTCTCCAAGGCCAATATCTGGTCGGCAGCATCCCTACAGATTCCCAAGGTGGAGTTTCATCTCTCTGGAGCTTGGTGCAAGTTTCTGAGATCAATTGCAAACAGAGGCAAATCGGGGCATCGCGAGGGATTTCCGAACAAGGTGACTCAAGCATGCATGCATCCTTTGTCATCCAAAGCAGAGCTGAGGCAGCCTACATCATATAGTTTATATGCTTATTTAATTGCTAACTTAGCTAATTTGTTAATTAGTTAGAGTTGTGTAATAATTAGCTGTAGTTCGTTATTCATTTCGTTGTGTAATAACTAGTTTAATTAGATTAGCTTAGATTAGCTAGTTAGCTTGTTATTTGGACCCTCTGTCGAGAGGGCCAATTGTTGTAATAAGCGTGCGTGTGTGTGATGCATGTCTTCCAACCCCCATTTTTTTCTCCCTTTTATTTACCAGCTTACGATGGTTAGTTTTAGGGCATGTTTCAATTAGCATCCTTATACTCGCATGTTTGCATCCATTCATTTGTCTTGTATGCATCGGGCTCGGCGCATCATACTAACTGCATTGTATTTCAATACCAAGTTGAATACATGTATCAACTGTTGCATTTCACATGCCATTTGAGAATAGCCGAGCCTATCTTAGTTGTGTTCTTGCATGTGTTGCATTAGCCATCTTAACATGAACTAGGATCATGCATTGATTACTAACTAGTTTCTGTTTTGGCTCGGAGTACTCGGTAAGTGTTTATGCTTTAGCATCCTTGCATGTGTGTGAGTGACTGCCATGATAGCATGCTTGCCATGAGGCTAACTGCTTATATGATATAACTGCCTGAATGCCTGTGGGTAAAGGTTGGATTACTTGAATTGGAACAATTCATTGATTGCGAGTTCTAAGCCCACTTAAGGGTGGCAAAATCTGCATTTTAGCCTACTTGTGAGTAGCAAATCGCTTTAAAAAACAAACATGAGATGTTTTGTTTCAACTTAGGCGATTCAGTCTATACTTGTATGCTGTGCGCATCACATAGTAATTCTAGGTTAATAACCGGAATAAGAGCACATGTGTTTTCAAAAACAAGATATGATGTTAGTAAAGGCCGATCTTTGATTGGGTGAGCGGGGGTGCTCATTGTATGACCTTCCCCTCTCGCACCCAAGTTCCCGAGCCAAGGCAACTTTGGTGATGATGGACACGTGGCCTTAGGCACGAGTCAGGGTTTCCTAAATTTCCCAAAAATAAAATATTTAGGCAGCGACTCTGTATCTAGCAAAGCAGTCCATGTTTGGCACTTCTTTCTAAAAATTAGTTTTTCAAAACGATTTGCCGGATTTGGACTCTTTGGTGATTTATCAATCTCGCATTGCACTTTGCAAGATTAGATTAAGAATCGTGACATTGAGTCCGAACTGTAGTGAGCCCAATGAACAAAACGGGATTTTCCTGGGACGTTCGGGCGCGTCTACAGTTGTCTTTTTTTAGGAGGAAGTTCTTCTGGTCTAATCCGGATGAGTTTTTGGGGGATCTAAAGGAGCCACTGAAGACGGATAAGTGGCTAGAGTAGATGGTGAAGACGTTCAAGATGCTTGGCATCGAGAATGATGAAGTGAGAGTGACCTTGGCATCCTTCCAACTTAAGGGAGATACGGGTCAATGGTAGAAGTATGTGTGTAGGCGCATTGGGGTGACTTGGGAGGCTTTTGTCAACGCCTTCCAGGACAAGTTTTTTTCCTTCCACTGTCAGGGAGAAGTTGAGGGAGTAGTTTTTGAAGCTCAAGCAGTTTAACACATCGGTGGCCGAGTTTGAGGCTACCTTTACTAGTTTATCGAGGTTTGCACCTGAGCTAATAGCAATGGAGGAACGCCGTTGCTTGGAGTTTGAGAAGTGGTTGAGGACCAAACTCTTTTTCAAGATGGCCACGTCCATGATTAGGGATTACGGTCGTCTTGTGGAGGCGGCGGCTCACTTAGAGATCGTGATTCAGACTGAGGAGAAGTAGATGATGGGCTCCAGACAGAGAGGTCAAAAGGTTCAAGGGGAGATGCAGGACAATAAGAGGTAGAGGGGTTCTACCCCATACAGCACTAGGGAGCATAGTCTAGATCCACTTTTCCTGTACCGAGTTTTGGGTCAAGGAGAGGTGGACATAGGGGGATCACCTGTTTTAAGTGTGGTCAGTTGGGCCACAAGTCTATGTTTGCTCTCAGTGGGGTGGAGGGCAACAACCTGCGCCGTTTTTGGCTCGTTCTTAAAGCCAAAGTCAGAGGAGAGGACAGTCGCCTACCTATTATTAGTGTGGGGCAGTCGGGGCACTTGAGGAGGTTTTGCCCTTAGGAAGATGGCATATCTGGTGCGTCTGGTTTAAGGCAGACACAGAGCCATCAGCCTACACCGTTAGCTCATGCAGTGTATCAGACTCATGCTTCGAGAGGTGAGGAGGTGGAGCAAGAGACCTACAGGGCGTGTGTATGCTGTTACCACACTAGATTTGTTGCCAATACCTTCGGTAGTGAGAGGTAACTTCCTGTTATATAACTCTATTACTAATGTATTGATTGATACTGGTGCATCACCTTCTTTCATTTCGTCTGCATTTGCATTAACATTGGGGTTAGAAGTGGCTTGGTTAGTGTCACGCCCTAAAATTTGGACAATTAAATATTAAATTAGGACCAAATCATAATCAATGTTCCATCATCCAAATCCTAAGGGTGAAACAAAGTCTAAATGTTTTCGTCTTAATCTGGTTTAAGTAAATTTCAATGCTAAAAAAAAATTAAAATATAAAAATTACAAGGGATAAAAAAATAAAAAATAAAAAATGCTAACCAAACCATCCATCATAAATTCAAAACTATCCAAAACCTCCAACATTAAAGTAGCAACAAATAGTCAAAACAACTTAAATAATGTAAAGTTAGAAAATAACCGACAATGTCAAATTATCAAAATACTAAGGTTAAAAATCAATAAATAAATAAATAAACTACTATCAACCCTAAACTCAAGAAAAGAAAAGAAATCTGAGAGACATGTCCTATAATCATAGTTATTTCTCGTTACCACCGTAGTCCCAACTAATCTGCAAAGGAAGCTCGGCTGTGCTCAAACAAAACGTACCTGAAATGCTAAGAAACAAAACGGGTCAGTATACAAGTATATTGATATGAGTACAAGATTTGACACCCACATATCCACTAGACACAAACAAACATACATTTAATTCTTATTACGGGACAAGACAAGTAGTTCCACTCGCACCGAGACGAAGGGGTAGCTTCCCGAGATACAGTAACATTTAATTTCTTGCTCGTACACAAGAAAATATAAATTGAGTATAATATATATATATGATGGGTTAGCCCTGCATAAAAAGTTAGTAAGACCCACTATTCTGCAAAAGTTAAAATTAGTATAATTTAATCATAAGTAAATTATTGAAAAAGTACAAAAATATACCGATTCATGCTTAAATCACTCGAATTGACCAAAACTTAAAGAACAAAAGTTATATAGAATCAAATTTCCTAAAAGTTGGTGCCAAAGGATTTAGTAGAAACTGAATAGGTTGATAGAAAAACTTGATCGAAGAACCTAGACGGAATTTGACCGAAATACTTGAAGCTGAAAACGAAAAGAAACTGCCCTAAGATGATTTTTTCGGAAAAGTTGAAAACACGAAAAGTGTTCAGAATAATGTTTTACTTCAGTTTACGCAAAATCAATGAAAATGAGCTCGTTTCGTAGGTTAAAACAGTATCTAAAGTCTGCATTGCTAAAATGAATAAAAACTATTCTAACCAAGATCATCCGATTACAAGTTCTAATCGATCTTTTTAGTAAAAAGTTACAATACAAAAGTTATCTAGAATTACGTATAAATGCCTCTATCCAAATTTCATAATTTATCGAGATCGTTTACTATTTTTCGAGATGTACAAATCAAAACACTACAACAAAAAAGGATTTGTACAGTGCGCATTGCACGCCGTAAAAACCCTTCTACGACATGCAACGTAACGTCATATTATGACCAGTTATGAAAAGTCATTCACTTTCAACGATATGCCCTAGTACGCCGTTGAAAACCATTTAACAACAGATTTTGCATGTCGTTTTTACTTTTTCTATGACTACTTTTGTACGCCGTTAATTAAGGGGACAAACCACGATGTTCATTGCTGGTCGTTGAATATTTAATACAATGGCCTATTTTGCCTGCTGTAGATAGCTCAAGTTTCACAACATTTTTTGCATGCCGTATAATATGTATATTTTAAATAAAAAAAAATAAAATCAATAGGTTTTATTTCACCTGTACAGTATAAGAAAACATTACAAACAAGCTTTACAAACACACACACATATGTGTATATATATATCAATCAACCACCAAAATATTGTTTCAAACATCCAAAAAAAGCTATCCATAAGTTTTGAATATCCAAAAATTATCTATGTAATCCAAGACTTACAATCCTCCCATTTCCACCTTTCCCTATTCTAATTCATTTGTACAAAAGGAACTTAAAAACTCTCCTAGTGTTTTTTTTTTCAAAGAAAAAAAATGAACAATGCTATGGACCTCACTAGTATCAGAATTTACCAGTGCAAGCAATCACTTCACCAGCTCTTTTGATATGAGATATTGGAAAGCAAAATTGTAAGGAATCCATTTGATGCTCTTCCGCGACTTCCCAGGCTAACATTTCTTAATACTCTTTCTCACAAATTTAGGTACACACTGTTGGATCATCTCTAACAAACCAGTTGGACACAACCCTGAATTTTAGCAAAGGACTCCATGGTTTTTGGTAAAAGAATTTTCTGGTCTTTTCTTACACCAAAAGTAGCCCTAATGTACTTTTCCTTTGCAACTTCCAGCTCTTGAAATACTCTCTTGGTGTGTAAATACGAATCTAAACATGAACAAAAGATCACTATTTCAAAATGATAATAAGAACATAGTATAACTAGATGTTGTGTTCCTATATAAATAACAATCCAATCAATCTGCATTACATATAAATGGAGTGCTACTAAAGTTCAAACATATGATTGGTTGTATGAAATTACTTCAGAATTCAGGAGTTTTTTTTTTTTTTGGGGGAAAGATTGGGAAGGGGGATATCGACAAAAAGATCCTCACATGTTGTGGCTCGACTTTTTTGCACTCCTTTCAGAAGACAAATAAGCCCTACAGTTCGAACTCCCGTGGTTCTGAATCTGATCTCAAAAGTGCAATGTGAAATAGATAAACACAAAAGAGTCCAAATTCAGCAAATCTTTTGAAAAATCGATTTTGAATCAAATATGCCAAAAATGGACTGCTTTGCCAGACTATAGAGTCGCCACCTAAATATTTTATTTTGGAAAATTTAGGATACCCGGGACTCGTGCCAAAGGCCACTTATCCGTCATCACCAAAATTGTCTCGGCTCGAGAACTTAGGTACGAGAGGGGAAGGTCATGAATTGAGCACCCCACTCGTGATGTGATTCTTATTTACATTATATGCTTTTGTTCCAGTTTATTAGACTACCATTAATATGTGATGCGCACACACACAAGTATAGACTAATTTGTAAGAATTTGAACACTTAATTCATGTTTGTTTTGAAAATTCTATCGAATATGTACCACTTGAAAAAGTGATCGCATATAAACATTATTCAAATTATTCCAATTTAAGAAAATAGCCTTCATCCACAGGCATTCATGCAATTTATCAATTAAGCATTTAGCCTCATGGCAAGCATGTTAATCATGGCAACAATCACACGTATGCGATATGCTAAAGCAGTAAAATGCTCACCTAGTACTCCAAGGCAAGCCAAAAGAAAAGAGTTAGAAAAATGCATGATCCTAACGAATGGAACACATGCGATATGCAATTACTAGGCTCAGCTACTAATATGGCATATTAATAAATTAAATAGCATGCGGTCTAAACACGTATTCAAAGAATGTTTAATTAACAATGCAAGTTAAAATGATGTACCGAGCCTCGGTGCATGCAAAACAAGTGGATGCAAATCATGAAAGATGCTAAAAGAAACATGATGCCCTAAACTAATCAACATAAGCAGTTAAATAAAAGGGAGAAAGACGTGGGGTTGGAAGACATACACATCATTACAACATTTGCGCCCTCACGTAAGAAGGTCTGAATAAACTAACTAGCTAAGTAATTAAAGCTTAAGCTAATTAATTAACTATTACAAACCCAAATGAATAATTTAGCTGAAGTACTTAACTAATTATTACAACAAATTAATTAACTATTCTAGCTAACTAATTATTACAAGACAAAATTAAATAACTAGTTTAGCTAACTAATTAATTACAATCATGAAGTAACTAAATTAACTACTCTAATTACTCCTCCTCGGGCAATGAGGAATGTTTATGCATGCACGGACTTTCCACCCGAAAAAGCTACTGTTTCTGCTGCCAGATGCCTCTGTTGCACAGCAGAACACCTACATCGTTTTCCACCTTAGAATCAACTATGTTCTGCTTCAAAAATATACTGCTGGATTTTGCATAGGTGGCCGGCAGGCTAGAAGTGATGGCTTGCCGGCCACTGATGACTGGTTTTTCCTGCTGTAACAGAGAGCAAACAGAGCAGGAACAGGGCATTCTCAAGGGTTTGTTTGCACAACTCACCCCTCCTTATCATCAAACAGCTCAAAGGAGTGGCAAAATTTGATTCACAAACCATCAACGGATGCAATTTCATTGCATGATGGCTTATGAACCAAGTGTGCAAGTTCAATGAATGTAACAAAACAAGACTCTCAAAACCACCTCCCTATCATGAATGATCAAGGGAAGTAGTTGACAATAAATCTTGAGCCGTTTGCATCACTTATGAGTATGAAACGACTCAAGACTTAAGGGTTCAATTAACGTCCGATTGAACCGAAACCAAATTATTATCTTGCTCTTTTTAGTAACCAATTTTATTATTCCATTTTAATTACCTTTCAATTCTTTAATCAATTAAGTCCAAAAGTGAGTTTAAGTCCTCTAAAGGAGAGAAGTGTCAAACTAAGAGTTGGCTTAAGACATGAGAGAGATATCATGCCGTTGACAATTAACCCCTAAAAGGGATTAAACCATTAAGCAAGACAACCTCAATCTCAAGCTTAAAAGAACAACAGGTTTGAAACAACTCCCAAAGTAAAGCAAAAGCCAAGAGAGGAGGGAGGTTGCAGAGGTGATTAAGGGTGATCATAAGTAAGGAAAGCATAAAATAAATTCTATCAACTCAAATAGGATGGTGGCTAAGGCCTAAACTACCAAATCTATGAGGACAATTGCACTACAAGCATGCAATACAAGGCTCAAATACAATGAACACTTAAAAATAATCCTAAAATAGTGCTAAATAAGTCCTAAAACATGTTGGAATTAAGACAAAAATAGCTAGAACAATAAGCTAAAATATAGAGCTATGTAAGCTAGTAAACAAAGTATAAGGAGGGAAGGCTACCCCCTCTGTTTTTGGACCTCAAGACACGATTTTAGCCACTGAAAAAACTCTGAAAATTAGTATTTAAAAGCTCAAAAAAAAAGTGGACAAAGAGATGAGAAACACAAGTGTAAAAGCCTTGAAAGCAAGGTGTAAAGAAGGATGGTTAACCCCTCTACCTTTAATAGCCTTAAACCACAAGCTTCAGCCCATAAAAACAATCCAAAAATAGTTCAAAAACCACAAGAAAAGATGGGAGAGAAGTAGTGTAGAGATGCTCAAAATTATACCTCTTGAAACAAGGTTACTCTTTTGTTCACAAACCACAAAGCTTACACTCTCAAGGGCTAAAATTTGGACTCAATAATCTCAGTAAGGAGAGCTCCAATATTGGTTTAGGAAGTGTAGAGAGAGAGTGCATAGGTTGCAAGATAGAGATAGAGAGAGAATTTCAAGTTTTGGGACTTTTTGGAAATTTTTGTAACCTTAAATCAAGAAGGAAGGCCCGGTATATGTAGAAAAACAGCCCCTCAGGCCGAAAATATGCATATAGGAACAGCTGGAGCTTTTAGGGGACAATTGGCCAAAAATATCTGTGTTTTTCACAAGTGGCCGGCGGGCCAGAAGTGTCAATTGCCGGCCACAAAAATCTACTTCTAGGCCCAACTTCAAACGGGCTTATATCCTTCATTCGGACTCAGTTTTAGGTTATTCTTGAGTTTAAATTGAAGCCCCGAAAGTCTAATTTCCAATGGAGGTGGACTCACATCTAAATTATAAGTGTGCAAAGAGATATGCCTATTTTAGTGAAGGTTGCTCATTTCTATCTTAATTGGATTGATGCCCAACTTCAAATGGCCATATCTGCCTCATCTGGACTCGGCTATAGGAGTTTCTTAAGTCTAAAGTGAAGCCCCGAAAGTCCACTTTCCAATGGTGGTGGCCTCACAACTAAAGTCTAGGTGTACAAAGAGATAGACTTGATTTAGTGAAGGCTGCTCAGTTCTCTCTTAATAGTTTCATGCTCAACCATTTCCCCAACTAGTTTTCTTTTCTCTCCTCTAATTTTCTTCAACTCCAAACCTTTAGATAAGATGTTTTAAGGATTTTTTCAAAGAGTTCACCTCCCTTTCATTTATTTCCACTTTGTCCTTGCTCGGTTTACCGAAAAGTGCAGTATTTAACGAAATGCGAGCATCGGAACATCGTAGAAACATTTTCAAAAATATTTTGAAAGAGAGGGTTTTAAGGTCTAAAATAGATTTGGTCTAAAATAGGGTGTAAGGTTGGGATTTAGAAGCTCTCCTTGTTGAAGAAATCGAACGTTTGTACAGTATAACTTTCATCATCAAGTGATCAACCTAAGGCACCCAAGTCTTAAGGTCGGTCAAAAATGGGTTGTCTACAGTTGCCCCTCTTTGACAGAGCTCAGAGTCATGAAATGACGTGAATGAATGTCAAAGCCCGAAGACGACCCATTTTGACAAGGCCGTAAGACTTGGGCAAACAAACAAAATGCAGATGCAGTTAGTTGAACTTAAGGGTTGCCTACGTATCCCTTTGCAAGGAATCAAACCAGCGTAGTTCAAGGGTAGGATGCAAAATGATACACAATTGTAACGAAATCATGCAAATGATATACTATGTAATGAAATCATCAAACCACAAGTAGTGCAAAACACACAAATAGCATAAGGAATGATGATGCAAATCAAACTATGTTTTATATAGAAAAGAAGTATGCACAACCAAATGACGCCTAGCACAGGCTAAGTGCCTACATCCTCAATACTGGCCTCAGCACAGCATGGATGCTTACACATAACAGAACCATGTTTCAACGTGAAAGGGGTGCGAGCACATGCAAAACTATGTTTTTCATAGAAAGAGAAAGAGTACAAGTAATTGGGTGGTATGATATACGTAAGGAATGATCTGCTAGGGAAAAATAATGATCCTAAATGTTGAATGTAACAAGACAAAGTATGATGCAATGGATACAACGGATGCAGTGAATAAGGCGTAGGCCGAACTGTGTCTTACCTATAAAAGGCATGGACACAAAACAAATCACGTCTAACACAGAAAAGGTGCCAACACCCTCAATACTGGCCTTTGTGCAGCATGGGTACTTACACATGATAGAACCATGTTCCAACGAGGGAAAGGTATGAGTACATGCTGAACTAAGCTTAACATGGAAATGATGGATGATGTAATGGATGTAATGGCTATTGTAGTAGATGCATGTAATAAATTCTATATGCAATGCGATAGATGTAATAGATAATAATGGATATGATGTAGTAGCTAGGAAGTGGTGCCTTGGAAAGTACCTGACAGGGGCAATTAGCGATGACTCACCTTATGCTGTTGTGGATCTTTCTCTTCTTCTTGGTCGAACCACAGGTACTACTTTTCTTCCTAGCTATGTTTGCAACTTTTCCTATTCTTCAACAGGGTAATAGACTAGGTTGGTTCAGTATCCAGAATTGAGACGCATACAAGCTACCTCAACCTAGGGGGTTGCCATACAGATTTCAAGTTGAGGATACACCCCTGGGTATTGAAACTAGACTTTAGCCTCAGAAATTCCGAACCTTTGCGTTCTAGGCCTCGGCCATTCGAACTCTAGTTTCCATCGGCTCAGTTGATCTCCTAAGAACTCACTACAAACACAGTCAGGTGGCTATACCAGACCGCTTGAAGTCGTTCGGGCACGACAAACACCAAAGGAATTGTACCTTCAGAGGATTTAAGGTCTCCTAGACCCAAGGAGTGCACAAGATAGTGCGATACAAGATACACAAGATAGTGTGATATGGGGTGCACAAGATAGTGCGATACAAGGTGCACAAGATAGTGCGATATAAAGTGCACACGCAGTGCTGTGGAAGGTGCAATGTAAGTTAAATGCACAAAATAGTGTGATGCAAGTTTGCACAAGATAGTGCAATACAAGGTGAAATGCACAAAACAGTGCGATGCAAGGTGCACAAAACAGTGCGATACATGGTAGAATGCACAAAATAGTGCGATACAAAGTGCACAGGACAATGTGATACAGGGTGCACAAAACAGTGTAATGTGAGTGCACAAGATAGTGCATGCAAAGTGAACAAGATAGTGCGATGTGAGGTGAAATGCACAAGATAGTGCGATGTAAGGTGCAATATAAGATGAATGCATAAAACAGTGCTATATAGGTGCACAGAATAGTGTGATATAATTTGAATGGTATGTAGAGGAAAATGAGCAGTACTCAGAGTAATGCGTCATGTACCTTATGAAATGAGTGCAAGGCAACTTGCCACAATTTATTTGAAATGTAATTGAAAAACACTACGAAAGGTAACTCAACGAAACTCTGTTAAGTACAAAACAAAGTCATGAGCAAGAGCAACCAATCACGCAGTTCAACTCAACCAGAGTGTATAAGCATGCAGGCATAATCCAAAGCACATGTATTAATCAGAGGGAGGATGGCAATCCTAAGAGAGTTTTGAAATAGTCAGAGATAACTTTTGCAAAAGCTGAATCATATCAAAATCATCATGGGGGTAAACTACCCTAATCCAGGGAAAAGTGCCCAACAAAAGGCTCTGAGCGGGTTTAGAGAAAGGTTGGGTTCATGCCTCTTGTTTAGATGATGACCCAAGCAGATGTACTGAAAATTGCCCCTAGTGTCTAGTCATTGGCCATCGGTTAGGTTCATGCCCTTTGTTCGATGGATGGCCCGATCAGATGCACTGAAAATTGCCCTTAGTGTCCAGTCACTGGCCACCTTTTTCAACATTATGCAGACACGTGTGATGGGGATCTTCAGATCCTGGAACAGTTGCCAACCAATCGGACTCATGTTTCTCTTCTGACCTATTGAGAACTTACTCCAGTCCCCTCCGAAGCAGTGACAGATTCCTCATATATACTTTGCAATGATCATGAATGCGATGCCCCTTGTATGGGCACTATCAGCTCGTTTATGAATTCCACATATGGACTTGTTTGCGAGTTTGGAGCGAACATTTGTGTATGGAATTTTGACCATGCCACTCTGTTAGACTTTGAGCGATAGACTCGCTAGGGTGACTCGGTGAAGAGTGCTTTTGAGCGATAGACACACTATGGTGACTCGGTGAAGAGTGCTTTTGAGCGATAGACACGCTATGGTGACTCGATGAAGAGTGCTTTTGAGCGACAGACATGTTATGGTGACTCGATGAAGAGCGCAGACTGAAACAAACACCAGGCGTGATACAACAAAACTCACAACTAACCCAAAAGCAGAAAAAGACTCAAGGTAACTGATCATTCATAGTGCCCCTAGTATTACTTATGCTCCTTTTAAAACTCAATTTCGATTTCTATTTTGCTCAAGATAGAGATTCCATTGATAAGTTCAAGTATGGAAAATTTCTCCACTTGTTGATTCAAGTTAGTTCTTTCTTACCCAACACAAGTATGTGATATGCACATCAGTCGGTGTAGCTCATGGATCGATGTGAAGCTGACGACGTGAATTGAGCAAGATGATTGAGTTGAGATGGATGAGATAGATATGGTTGAGATCGAACTTCAGGATAAAGTTTCCTACGTATCCCAAAAATGGGAATCAGGTCAACGTAGTTTATGGCTGAGGTTCACTCAGGGTGTTGACACTCTTCTTTTGTGCTTTAACTTTTGCCAAAGTCGCCCCTTCGGGGTTTTCAACCTTGCGAGCTCTTTATTTTTTTGATTTCTCATTTTTCATGCTCTTACTTTTGCCTAGGTTGCCCTTTTAGGTTTTCGGCCTAGCAAGCCTCTCAAGGATAGCTTTAAAACACTTGTGGTGAATTTGATCAATAGTCATCCTTGCCCTAACACTGGAACTGGCTTCGCCTTGATTTGAGCTTGGTTCTCCATTCTTTTATGCATGCCTTCTTCCTTTCTTTTCGCTCTATTTGCAAAGTTGGTTCTTCTCGTAATGTGGTACCTTCTTGCCTTGGCTTCCCCGAATTCAGACAGAAGTTCCCTTCCTCATAGTTGATTGGATTTCATTCCAATGGATGCCCTTGGCTTAATGATTGACTTCTTTCTTTTCTTTTCTCTTTCTTTTTTCTTGGCTTAATGATTGACTTCTTTCTTTTCTTTTCTCTTTCTTTTTTCTTTTCTTCTTTTTCTTCTTTTTTTCCTTTCTTTTCTTTCTCTTTCTTTTTTGGTTTCTTTTATCCTTTTCTCTTTGAAATAATGAAAACACCAGGGGAGAAATTCTATGATTGGTGAGGTCTGAAATCTGCCTTGTACTTGCAAGTCCAAAAGCCGCCTTGTTTTTTCCAACATGATTGCCTAACGGCGAAGAGAATCCATAGGACAATGTAGAATATCACGTACAATTCTGAACCTATCTTCACAAGTTTTGCAAAAGAAACAGCTTAAAATTTTTGAAATCATGAATGACTTTATGCCGATAAGTCAGAATTCACTCAAACCATTCAGGGGATCCTTCTCAACATTCGAGCTTATTAACAGAATCTCATTCAAAAAACAAATTCAAAGCCTTTTTCTATTTGTAAAAGGTCACACATGCATCACTAAAGGCATGATAAAATGATCAGAAACTTGACTCCCACTTTTTTATAAAGATGAAGACCTGAGGATACACGAGAGTGACTTAAAGGAAAAAACTAAACTGATGCAATAACACAAGAAAAGAAAAAGAAAATAAAACTCATAACAACTATTTGCTGGACAAAACTCAAAACAAAATAAGCATTTCTGAGACAAAAGGGGGTTTCCCTTCTCCAAGTCAATCTATAGAATTTCAAAAACAACTTTAAGTTGCCCACGGGAAGGTCCAGACCTGCCTTTAATTTAGCAATACACATCCACACCCAGAAGGGTTGATTTCCGACTTTCAAATTGGGTCTCACAGATTGAACCTCATAATTACGTTGTCCCTGTACATCTTCTTGACCGAAACAATTGCTTTTTCACACCATGCCCCTAGTTCAGAAGGTCCTTCCCAAGTGCTTTCGACAATTACCCTAGTTGAGACTGAGATTCATCATTCCAACCACTAGTGCTGGCATCACTACTTCGTCAAGCTTGAACTCACCAAGATTGAGTAAACTTTCCATCTCTTCAAAGATTTTGTTCCTTTTGCTTAGATCGGAATCAGAAGATTTAGGAATGAACATAATGAGTTTGGGCTCACTAGCGGGTATGATGTGTTGGCTAGGGTAATGGTTGGTTGGTGGCAAGTTGTGTATGGGTTTTATGTTATGGAGTGGCAATTGTGGTCAGGGAGAGGGTTATTTATAGCTTTGGGATTTACGGTGGGGTGATGACCTTATTGTCAATCAAGTCTTGAATTTCATGGCGAAGGCGAAAGCAACGGTCAGTACGGTGACCGTACTGTTGATGGAATGTGCAATATTGGGTAGAGTCGTGTGTAGGTGGGAGAGGATTAGGGAGAGGTCGAGGATTGAGCGGTTTGAGATACCCTTTCTCCATCACTACTTTCAATGCACAGGTTAGGCTCATATGGAGTTGGGCGAAGGTTCATTTTTTGGGGGAAAAAAGCACTAGTTTTGAAAATATTGGGAATTGGATTGGCAAGTGTTGGTTAGGTATTCATGGGCTTGGGACAAGAATCAGGATGGGTGTTTCTGGTAAAGCATCCCTTTCCATTGTTTGCCCCCTGATTCAAAATGCTTTCACCCTGAGCAACAAAAGTGTCATCCACAGTTTTTGCAACAACTCTGAGCACTTGCTGCTTGTTTAACCCTTTGACCATCAAAGTCTTAATAGCCCACCGAAGTTGTGCATAGGGATCAATACTTGTCGCGACTTTGTTCTTGCCACTTGTTTCTGCTTGACCAAGGGATTAGGTGGCTATATCGAAGCGAAGCCCATTTGTTGTTGATCTGTCATCACCTAAACTTGAAATACCTTCGGGTTGGCCCTTTTCAACTGCAGCTTACCCCAGGATTGGGGAACTTTTTGACGGGACCGAAACCCCAAATGTTAAATCTGTCATCGTTCCTTGAAGGTCTTCAATGATTCTCAACATCTCAACAGTAGTGGGTTCGGACATTTGGCACTCTTGATGTGTCCGAACCGGAGTGGGTGTATCCATCATGCACAAATCAGTGCTTTCTGGAATGAACATCTTAGGTTTAGGTAAATGGGCTGGAGTGATGTATATGTTGGGGTTGAAGATAAGAAGTAGTGTATGGATGAGGTTAAGGTGGGAAGAAGGTACTTGGTCATGGATGGGAAGTGGGTTGGTAATAACATTGGGGTCTTGAGGTGGAGCTATTATCTGGTTATCGATGAGATTCTGAACCTCATGACGAAGGTGGTAGCAACGATCGGTGCCATGACCGCGTTGTTGATGGTGTATGTAGTATTTGGTGGGGTTATATCTAGCGGGGAGTGGGTTAGGAAGAGGTTGAGGCTCGAGGGGTTTGAGATACCCTCTTTCCATCAGGATTTTTAGTGCGCTGGTTAGGTTCATGTAGAGGGGGGTGAAGGTTTTGCCTTGAGCTCGGGTTGGGGTGGCTGTTTATGGGCTTGTATTGGCAAACGGGTCGGCAGTTTTGGGATTGGTAGCGATGGTATTGATTTTAGTGGGTTCAGGAATAGTGCTACTGCTAGCATTGGTACTCCCGGAAAACACCCTCCTTGTTGGTTCGTCGATTCGGGGAATAATCCCTTTGTTGAATGCACTCTCAATTTGAACCCCTAATTCATGCAAAATTTTGATAGTGAACAGTGGAGCGACTATCAATTTTTGCAACATATCAGGCTCAAGGTTCTGCACCACTATTCGCACTTGGTCCCTTTCAGAAGGCCAATTTGTCATTTGTGCTGCCTTTACTCTCCACGTTGCAACAAATTTCACAAAAGGTTCTTCAGGATTCTGGTGGGTTACTTCAAGCTCTTGAGTGGTCATTTCTATTTGGGTGTTGTAAGAATTCTAATTGACAAATGCCTCAGCCAAATCTTCCTAGTTCTGCTTCACTGTATTCTCCAACTTGGCATACCAAGTGGCTGCTATACCCGATAGGGTTCTTCTATACAGAGGAAGTTTCTGAGGCTTAGTCAGACCTATCGGTTTTAGGATGTCCAAGAAAAGCAGATATGTACCATAGGATCTCTAGACCCGTTGAAACGGTCAATGTGTGACATTTTGAATCGGTCTGGGAGCCTTACGGCAGCCTCGGTGTACCCATCCTTAATGTTGGGAATGGAGGTAATTCCCTGTGCCTTTTTGAATTACTTCTCAAGGTTAGCAATTTTTAACAAGGTTGGGTCAAGATTATTAATATCAAGGGAATAAAGCCCTTCATTAGGCTGCACCAGGGGTCTAAAAACTCGAGCTTGAGCAAACCTTTCTCGAGGATCCTGACCTTGCAAATCATCAGTTGGCAGAGGTGGATCAAAGCTTGGCTGGAGGCCCAGGACTGGATGTGTAGTAGATGCCCCAGATGGGCGTTGCATTTTAGCATTAGTCTCATCCTGCATGGCAATTCCCTAGTTTAACGCCGCTATCATGGCCATAACTTCTTCTGGACTCTGTGTCATCACGGGTCTACTGAGTTGGATGGGTGTAACCTAAAAACTGACTAACAAGGATTTCGACCCAATTATACTTGATGTAGCTGAATTGGATTAGTTTAGACGGGTTTGACTGGATTGGGCTTTTTTAGAGTGGGTCTTTTGGCATTGGTTGGATCTTTTATGAGTTGGCCTTTTGGGGATCAGATAGACTGGACCTGTAATAACCCGACCCTCGTACATGTTTTCTGGTATGCTTTCAGTCCCTTACTCTATGCATTTATATGCTTACTGTGAAATTTCATGAGAAATTAAGTTTAAGTGAGGGAATCTTATGATTAGAGATTCATATCTGTCTAATAAGAGAAATATCTGTTATAATTGTGATGTTTTGATCAGAAATTGGAAGTCTTAGAAGCTTAATAATTTGAAATTGACTTTATAATTGAGTTCAACATAATTTTTAGATCATAATATGATTTTCTGTAAAAATCTGATTCGGAATGATTAAACTGATTAAATTTTGTTTTATTCAACATTTAGATATATATCTATCTTTACACATTTGATTTAGGGAGTTCTTAACTCAAAATATCTCCTGAGAGAGAGAGAGAGTTAGAAAAGAAGAGAGTTTGAGAGGAAGAAGAGAAGTTCAACAAGGAAGAGGATTGGGAAAATTAAGAGGGTTTGTAAAGATTTGAGCCAAGGTATGTATGATCCATCTAGAATAACCTCTCTAATTAACTTAAGTGGGCATTTCTAAACATTTTGTGAGCTAGGGTTTACAATTGAGGTTATGAGTGTATCAATTGATTAGTTAGAGAAATGTTTAATGATTTGTGTTACTTTGAGTTATTTAGAGTAGATTACATCTTATTCTCTTATTGTAGTGTTTAAATTCATTCTCATCTTTGGATGATTGTATACAATTGGGTACCAAAATAATTAGAACTTTGAAGGATTAGATTGTGTATATGAATTTATGGGTAAGGAAGGCTTAATTGAACTTGTGATTCAAATTTACATGATGATTGAGCCATATTCTTGCATTAATTGTCCTATTTTGTGCCTTACCTTATGTTTACCAAGTTGGGTTTTAGCTTGAATTTGAAGTACACAAAACAGAGGCAACGACCGCACGTGCGAGGCTCACAGCCGCACGTGCGGAAAACAGGGGAACTAGAGGCTGAGCTACTGAAATAAAAGCACGTGCGGGGCGCACGTGCGGCCATCTTCCCGTACGTGCGGCGAAGGGCCTCCGTACGTGCCGCCTATGTGGAAAAATCCTGTCTGCTTCGTTTCTCTTGTTTGACCCTCTAGGATTGCTAAAATCTGTATTTGATACGTTTAAAATGTTTGTAAATTCATTAGAAACGAAACGAATCAGATATTGCTTAAAAAAGAAAATAGACTAATTTCTGAACTACATGTGTGTGTAGGGCACGTTCAGGAAGGAACTGTCGCTCCGCCACAGCACTGTGAGTAATAGTGCTGTAGTAGTACGCTTTACTTATCGCTAATAATTATTATTAATGCTCTGTTAATCGCAAGTCAACTGTGTTAACCTATATGAACAATTGGAAAAATCTGTGTACATCTGTATGACTCTGAGACTAGCCTGCTCTGTTGATATCTGGGCCTGAGGCCAATCTGTAAATTCTGTTAGGCCTGAGGCCAATCTGTAAAATCTGTTGGGCTTAAGGCCGATCTGTAAAATCTATTGGGCCTGAGGCCATTCTGCATGATACTGGGCTTGAAGCCGCTCTGTATAAAAAATTGGGCCCAAGGCCACTCTGAAAACGTTTACAGAATAAGATTAATTATATGACCTCTGCACTTGTACACATTATAGTTCAAGTTTATTATTGAACTATTAAGTACTATTATTCACTGAGCCTTGCTCACTCTGTGTTATATTTGTCTCTGTAGGTAATCAACCTGGAGGTTAGTCTTAACCCATCATGTCTGTTCTCTTTTGTCAACTTCAATGCGTCCAAGCACTTAGATGAAGCTCATTCATTTTTGTGGAGTTCTTGCTAAGCTTTTAGCTTTGTGCTCTAAATTTTCTGTCTAATGTTATGAAATGTGTATAACCCTCTTTTACCAATGCTCTTGTTACACGCCCAATCAAGGGGCCGGGTCCGTATGTATGGATGTACATAACTGTTTCTCATATGTATGTTCACTGTATGTTTGTCTATCTGATGCAATGTTTGTGATCCTGGCATAGTAGTGATAGCTCAATGGATACTGTTTACGTTGATAATTGCTTCCGTTCAGGCCCCATAGGTTATGCAAACCGAATTCTATGTCCGTTTCCGAATTGGTCATGCCCAAACTTTTAGGGGCGAGTTTGGGGTGTGACAGGACCTTTTGCTGAGTGGGGTTTTTTCTGGGATTGAATAGACTGTGATGGGTTAAGGCAGGTATTGCTTCTTCTCTGGCTCATACAAACCTAGCATTAAAAACAAATGCTTTGTCAGATTGGGATACCAGATATGCTGGTCAAAAAGTGTAAGATACAAATTTTGGCCCTAGCTCTGGTTCGGGTTTTGATATTTTTCCACTATATCAAATACAAACCCCTGGATTTTGACCCAAATTCTGATTTTGATATGACCCTCAAGTTTGAAAGGAATCGTTTCAATATTAAGACTCTCCGATGATTGCATCATACATTCCCAAAGAGTTCACATTTTGTACAAAAGCATTCAAACACCCCTATGAGAGGTTTAGGGTTTCCTTGTCCTAGCTTTGGAGTGATCTATGATTTTACTATTCAAACAAGTGGTATCACATCATCCTGTATATTGGAGAGTATCGTGTCCTAAGTTGGAACAGTCACTATGGCTTTACTATATACAGCTAGGCCAAATGGTCAAAAGGGTACCTCAACAAGATTACCTAATATGCCTCTCGCACCTAACACCGAGAAGTGAAAGGAGGATCGAGTGGTATAGCGGCAATCCAGATCCAAGGGTTGTGTTACCAACGTGGCAGCGCCCACGACCGGTCAGCCTTTTGGCAAGCTTTTAGGCAAGCTTCCGGCAAACCATCCAGGAATAGCAAATGGCAAACATAGTGACTTAAGCACACTAGTGCAAATGCAACGCAAACAACATATAAGTGTAGATAAAATTTTACATCATGAATTTCAAGTCAAGTTTCCCCAACAGAGTCGCAAGAAACTGTGGCTCGACTTTTTTGTGCTCCTTTCAGAAGACGAATAAGCCCTACAATTCGAACTCCTGTGGTTTTGAATCTGATCTCACAAGTGCAATGTGAAATAGATAAACACAAAAGAGTCCAAATCTGGCAAATATTTTGAAAAATCAATTTTGAATCAAATATGCCAAAAATGGACTGCTTTTCCAGATTACAGAGTTACCACCTAAATATTTTATTTTGAAAAATTTAGGAAACTCGGGACTCGTGCCAAAGGCCACTTATCCGTCATCACCAAAGTTGTCTTGGCTTGGGAACTTAGGTACGGGAAGGGAAGTCATGAATTGAGCACCCCATTCGCCCGATCAAAGATCGGCCTCTACTAATCATGATGTGATTCTTATTTCTATTATATGTTCTTGTTCCGGTTTATTAGACTAGCATTACTATATGATGCGCACATACACAAGTATAGACTAATTTGCAAGAATTGGAACACTTAATTCAAGTTTGTTTTGAAAATTGTTTCGAATATGTACCACTTGAAAAAGTGATCGCATATGAATATTACTCAAATTATTCCAATTTAAGAAAATAGCCTTCATCCACAGGCATTCAGGCAATTTATCAATTAAGCATTTAGCCTCATGGCAAGCATGTTAATCATGGCAACAATCACACGCATGCGATATGCTAAAGTAATAAAATGCTCACCTAGTACTCCAAGGCAAGCCAAAAGAAAAAAGTTAGAAAAATGTATGATCCTAACTAATGCAACATGACTAATGCAACACATGCGATATGCAATTACCAGGCTCAGCTACTAATATGGCATTTGAATAAGTTAAATAGCATGCGGTCTAAGAACATATTCAAAGAATGTTTAACTAACAATGCAAGTTAGAATGATGTACTGAGCCTTGGTGCATGCAAAACAAGTGGATGCAAATCATGAAAGATGCTAAAAGAAACATGATGCCCTAAACTAATCAACATAAGCAGTTAAATAAAAGGGAGAAAGACGTGGGGTTGGAAGACATACACATCATTACAACATTTGCGCCCTCACGTAGGAGGGTCTGAATAAACTAACTACCTAAGTAATTAAAGCTTAAGCTAATTAATTAACTATTATAAACCCAAATGAATAATTTAGCAAAAGTACTTAACTAATTATTACAACAAATTAATTAACTATTCTAGCTAACTAATTATTACAAGACAACATTAAATAACTAGTTTAGCTAACTAATTAATTACAATCATGAAGTAACCAAATTAACTACTCTAATTACTCTTCCTCGGGAAACGAGGAATGTTCATGCATGTGTGGACTTTCCACCTGAAAAAGCTGTTGTTTCTGTTGCCAGATGCCTCTGTTGCACAGTAGAACACTTGCACTGTAATAACCCGACCCTCGTATATGCTTCTGGTATATTTTCAGTCCCTTATTCTGTGCATTTAAATGCTTAATGTGAGATTTCATGTGAAAGTAAGTTTAAGCAAATGGATCTTGTGATTAGAGACCTATATCTGTTTAATAAAAAAATATCTGTCACAATTAAAATGTTTGGATCAGAAATTGGGAGCCTTACAGGCTTGATAATCTGAAATTGATTTTACATTTGGGATCAACATGATTTTTAAGTTGTAATATGATTTTCTGTGAAATTTCAATTAGGAATGATTAAATTGATTGAGTTTTTTCCTATTCAATTATATATATATATATGTGTGTGTGTGTGTGTGTGTCTCTTTGAAGCTTGGACTTAGAGTCATTACTCAAGATATTTTCTTGAGAGAAAGAATGAGAGAAGAAGAGGGTTGAGAGGAAGAGGTTAAATTCATCAAGGAGAAAGATTAGGAATTGAGAGGGTTATGGAGATTTGACTTCAAGGTATGTTACTCCATTTTAAATGACTTCTATTCTTGACTTGAGTAAGAATTTCTCTATATTATGGAAGTTGGGCTTTACATATGGGTCAATCATGTGTTAAGTGATTAATTGGGTTATTGTTTCTTGTGTTGGATTGATTTAGAGTTGTACGAACCTATCTTGTGAAATTTACATCCCATGTCTACAATTTCCATTCTTGAACTCAATTATGAGAGCCATGTATGAATGAATATATAGATGTGTGAGGAAATGAGAACTATTATGGAATTGAATTATGTTTATAAGTTTCAAGGAAGTAAAGATCTTTCAAATTCATCTTATATGTGTTTGTGAGCCCTATTTACATGTAATTGAGCCATATTCTTATGTTAAGTCTACTTGTTTTTGAGCTTTATTATATGTTCACCAAGATGAGGGTTGCTTGAATTTCGGACTGCACAAACAGGCAAAATCGTCGCACGTGCGGGGCTCACAGCCGCACGTGCGGGAAGCCTTGCCGCAAGTGCGGGGCTCACAGCCGCACGTGTGGGAAAATAGGGGAAAATTGGGCGGAAGACACTGAAAAAAAGGTACGTGCGGGGCCCTGCTGCCGCACGTGCGGGAGCCACTGGCGCATATGCGGGGCTCACAGCCGCAAGTGCAGCCCATGCTGAGAAATTTTGCCTGCTCCGTTTTACATGCTCGTCCTTCGGATATTTTTGAAATTTGTATTTGACGCCTTTTTGATATCTGTAAATTCATTCGAAACAAGTAAGTCAGGAAATGATTTAACAAAGAAAAACGAGCTAAATTACGAGTTATGTATGTGTGCAGGACACACTCCGAAAGGGACTAACGCTCCGCCACTATACTATGAGTAGTAGTACGGTAGACGTATATTTTACTTACCGTTAATAAGTAATGTTATTAACGTTCTGTGCTTCGTGAGAATGACATATATTATGGATGTTGCAATCTGACTAAATTAACGAATATGATGAAACGATGACATCGATATGGACCTATGGACATTCTGTATAAAAGTGGGCCCCAGGGCCACTATGATATGAATTGCTTTGCCCTATTAATGTAATGAAACATTTGCCTTCTGATCATCGTTAATATTTATGTTATGAACTTACAATAAACCATGAGAAAATCCAAGCGCATCATTGGGTAGTAGTATTGTAGCACTATGTTTTGGTTACTGTTGATAGTTAATATTAACATCCTATTATCTGCAAGCTAGCGGTATTGATTTGTGACGAACAAATGGAATGTGTGTTCATTATGGAACTATGGTATGTATGTATCTTTGAGATTATTCTGTTTCTGTTTATCCGTTCCGGTTATGCTATGTTATGACATGATATGGATTGTTCAACATAATCTGTTAGACCTATTGATTTCTGGTGTGTTACAAAGTGCTGTATGGAACTAAGTGCTGCAATGCGAGTCACCTCTAGAATCCGTGCGAGACACCTCTTGAGTCCATACATACATGAATTGGGCTTAAAGCTAATCTGGGCCTATGGCCATTCTGCATGATCTGTTAGGCCAGAGGCCATTTTGTGTGATCTGTTAGGCCTGAGGCCAATCCGTATTTTCTGGTATGAAACAAAGTGCTGTATGGAACTAAGTGCTACAGTGTGATTCACCTCTAGAATCCGTATGAGACACCTCTTGGGTTCATACATGCATGAACAGGGCTGAGGCCGTTCTGCATTCTGGGCTTAATGCCACTCTGATTAAGGGCTTACTGCCATTCTGTTTAAGGGCTAAATGCCACTCTATTCAAGGGCTGAAAGCCGTTCTGATTAAAAACTGGGCCTATGGCCGTTCTGAAAACGATTATAGGATAAGTTTAACTATAAGTTCTCTGCCTTTACATATTTTGTGATTCAAGTTAACCATTGGATTATTTACGTGCTATTATTCACTAAGCTTGGCTCACTTTATGTTATGTCTATTTCTGTAGGCACTCAACCTGGAGGTCGGTCTTAACCCGTGGCATCAGTTTCTCTTTTGTCAACCTCAGAGTGTCCAGGCACTTAGATGAAGGCCGTTCATTTTGTGGGATTTGCTAAGCTTTTGGTTTTATACCCTGAATGTCTGGCTAAGGTTAAAGTGTATGTAATCCTTTTACTTTCCAATGTTTTTGTTATACGCCCAATCTTGGGGGCTGGGTCTATATATGTATAGGTACATAGCTAAATTCTCAGATGCACGTCACTGTATCTTCATCTACCTTATGCAATATTTGTGATCTTGGCATAGTAATGCTAGCTCAATGGATATTGTTTTATGTTCATTTTTTTTTGATATTAATGCTTCCGTTCAGGCCCCATATCTTATGTATATTGCATTAAGTGTCCGTTTCTGAAGCAGTCATGCCCAAACCTTTAGGGGCGGGTTTGGGGCGTGACATGCACTGTTTTCCACCTCAGAACCAACTCTATTCTGCTTAAAAAGTATACTGCTGGATTTTGCATAGGTGGCCGGCAGGCTAGAAGTGATGGCCTGCCGCCCACAGAAGGTGGCCTGTTGGTCACTGATGACTGGATTTTCTTGTTGCAACAGAGAGCAAACAGAGCAGGAACAGGGCATTCTCAAGGGTTTGTTTACACAACTCACCCCTCCTTATCATCAAACAGCTCAAAGGAGTGGCAAAATTTGATTCACAAACCATCAACAGATGCAAGCAATTTCATTGCATGATGGCTTATGAATCAAGTGTGCAAGTTCAATGAATGTAACAAAACAAGGCTCTCAAAACCACCTCCCTATCATGAATGATCAAGGAAAGTTGTTGACAATAAATTTTGAGCCGTTTGCATCACTTATGAGTATGAAATGACTCAAGACTTAAGGGTACAATTAACGTCCGATTGAGCCCAAACAAAATTATTATCTTGCCTTTTTTAGTAACCAATTTTATTACTCCATTTTAATTACCTTTCAATTCTTTAATCAATTAAGTCCAAAAGTGAGTTTAAGTCCTCTAAAGGAGAGAAGTGTCAAACTAAGAGTTGGCTTAAGACATGAGAGAGATATCATGCCGTTGATAATGAACCCCTAGAAGGGATTAAACCATTAAGCATGGCAGCCTCAATCTCAAGCTTAAAAGAACAATAGGTTTGAAACAACTCTCAAAGAAAAGCAAAAGCCAAGAAAGGAGGGAGGTTGCAGAGGTAATTAAAGGTGATCATAAGTAAGGAAAGCATGAAATAAATGCTATCAACTCAAATAGGATGGTGGCTAAGGCCTAAACCGCCAAACCTATGAGGACAATTGCACTACAAGCATGTAATACATGGCTCAAATGCAATGAACACTTAAAAACAGTCATAAAATAGTGCTAAATAAGTCCTAAAACATGCTGAAATTAAGACAAAAATAGCTAGAACAATAAGCTAAAACATAGATCTATGTAAGCTAGTAAACAAAGCATAAGGAGGGGAGGCTACCCCCTTCATTTTTGGACTTCAAGACATGATTTTAGCCACTAAAAAAGCTTTAAAAATTAGTATTTAAAAGCTAAAAAAAAGTGGACAAAGAGATGGGAAACACAAGTGTAAAGGCCTTGAAAGTAAGGTATAAAGAAGGGTGGTTAACCCCTCTACCTTTAATAGCCTTAAACCATAAGCTTTAGCCCGTAAAAAAAAGTCCAAAAATAGTTCAAAAATAACAAGAAAAGATGGGAGAGAAGTAGCGTAGAGATACTTAAAATTATATCTCTTGAAGCATGGTTACTCTTTTGTTCACAAACCACAAAGCTTACACTCTCAAAGGCTGAAATTTGGACTCAATAATCTCAGTATGGAGAGCTCCAATATTGGTTTAGGAAGTGTAGAGAGAGAGTGCATAGGTTGCAAGATAGAGATAGAGAGAGAATTTCAAGTTTTGGGACTTTTGGAAATTTTTGTAACCTTAAATCAAGGAGGAAGGCCCGGTATACGTAGAAAAATAGCCTCTCAGGTCGAAAATATCCATATAGGAACAGCTGGAGCTTTTGGGGAATAGCTGGAGCTTTTGGAGGATAGCTGGCCAAAAATATCTATGTTTTTCACAAGTGGCCGGCAGGCCAGAAGTGTGAATTGCCGGCCACAAATGGTGGCCTACCGGCTACAAAAATCTATTTCCTGGCCCAACTTCAAACGGGTATATCTCTTTCACTCGGACTTGGTTTCAGGTTATTCTTGAGTCTAAATATAAGCCCAAGAAGTCTAATTTCCAATGGAGCTGTCCTCACATATAAATTATAAGTGTTCAAAGAGATATGCCTATTTTAGTAAAGGTTGCTCATTTCTATCTTAACTGGATTGATGCCCAACTTCAAACTGCCATATCTCCCTCATCCGAACTCGGCTTTAGGAGATTCTTGAGTCTAAAATGAAGCCTCGGAAGTCCACTTTCCAATGGTGGTAGCCTCACAACTAAAGTCTAGGTGTACAAAGAGATAGGCCTGATTTAGTGAAGGCTGCTCAGTCCTCTCTTAATGGTTTCATGCTTAACCATTTCCCCAAATAGTTTTCTTCCCTCTCCTCCAATTTTTGTCAACTCTAAACCTTTAAATAAGATGTTTTAAAGATTTTTTCAAAGATTTAACCTCCCTTTCATTTATTTCCACTTTGTCCTTGCTTAGTTTACCGAAAAGTGCAGCATTTAACGAAATGCGAGCCTTGGAACATCGTAGAAACATTTTCAAAAATATTTTGAAAGAGAGGGTTTTAAGGTCTAAAATAGCTTTGGTCTAAAATAGGGTGTAAGGTTTGGATTTAGAAGCTCTCCTTGCTGAAGAAATCGAATGTTTGTACAGCATAACTTTCATCATCGATTGATTAACTTGAGGCGCCCAAGTCTTAAGGGCGGTCAAAAATGGGGTGTCTACACATGTACCCATTGGATTTTATTTTATTTTTAAAATTCTCCTGATACATATTGTGTACATCACAAAGAGATGCCTCTATGAAAGATGTTGAACAATGTTTTTGTCTCAATTACTTGGAATCGGTTACATGGATCCATTTCCTTGCATTGGCTTTATTCGGTTATATCCTTAGTTAAATTAAGATATACCCTTTCTTATCGCCTAAGCCTAAGTTCTTCACCTTCCTCTATTTCTTTTATCACCGTCTACGTGTATCAAATCGCTCCTCTTCTGAAGCACATTAATTAGCCTACGATACATATGATCATATCATATCAAATGATTTTTGCTCATCCTACCTTCAATTGGTGCCATTCCTAACTTCTTCCTAATGGAATCATTTCTTGTCACACCACTCATCCATCCCAACATTCTCATTTCAACTTATTTCGTTTACTAAACATGTTATTTCTTAACTGCCAATATTCAATACAATATACATCACAACAAGCCTAGTAACAGTCCCATGAAATTGTCCCTTCAATCTACTAGGAATCTTAATATCGTTTAACACTCTTGATCTGATGTAGTAAAAGCTTTTACTTCTCATATACAAAAGATATAAGAAACTTAACTTCAAAGACTATAACAAAATGAACACCAAGGACTTCAAGAAAGGAAAAAAGCTTCAAAACAAAACCCATAGCAAGGGATATACCTGTCTAGGACGAGACATGTAGCATCCAAGGATAGAATTTTGTATTGTATCTGCACTTACTACATGACCTCCAACATTGTAGGTAGCCTGGAATAAATAAAATTGTAAGAAAATGAAATCCAAACTGAAATTTCATACAAGCGAAACCAACAAGACTTCTTTCTTTCAAGAGTAGAAATACTCTCTTTGTGTTGTTCTGTGGAATCCCATAAGCCAGAAATGCTTGTTCAGAAAGCTGAATTCATTATACTGTGGATAAAGCAGAGAAGAACTGTACATAGTAGATTATATTGTAAATTTTGTATTTCAATTGATGAGATTCAATACATGCATCACCAACGCATTGTGAATGTTGATCTAGAATGCTAGCCTCTCCTCATATTTCATCTTCTTGGGATCTACTTCTAATCGACCAATAAGTGACCTATGATATAACAGCTCAATGAGAAAAATGAAACAAACCATAGATTCCAAGTTATGTTCAATATGCTAAAGATACATACATTATGACTTTCTTGTGACTGTAAACTGCTAAAAAGTCTCGCCTGAAATTTTGTAACATGTCCTCAATGTCACCCAATTTCTAGTGTATGCCCATACCTAAAGGTATGGTATAATTAATAATGAAATCAAAATATAATTGAATATAAAATTATTAAGTTAAAATGTAACGTATCAAATTTGGTATAATTAATAATGAGATCAAAATATAATTGAGTATAAAATTATTAAATTAAAATGTAACTTATCAAATTTATTGCTAAATATTTGAGGTGAAAATATAAATACAAGTCTGATTAGTTATCTGGAAATAAAAATATGTTATCTTTATCACTGAGGTGGGCTTTTTCAATTTTTAAACAAATCACACCATCCCCATTATCTCTCTTATCTCTCTTTGTGAAAAGATTACATTTTAATAGTAAAACTAAACTACTTTTGTGTGTGTGTGTGTGTGTGTGTGTGTGTGTCAACAGGACCCAATTTAAACCCAATTTAAATTTGTTCACCAAAGAAAAAAACATTTTCCAAAAAAACATATTCCAATTATATTTTGATCTCATCATTAAACATAAATATTTCTAATGATGTTTCGTCTCTTAATAACCAAACAACTTCAATTTATTTATTGGAGAAAATGCACTCATTGATGACAAAGATGAATTAGGAGATGAGAGACCCTGATTTGTTGATTGTGGATCTGCAAAGGGTATACCCCAGGCCCTAATAGATGCAAACAAACACACAACAAAAATAGAAAAACAACCAACAAACAACTACACAAGACTCAAAAGACACCAAAAGAAATTGTTCAAACATGACAAACAAAAAAGAAAAAAAAACCAGACACTGAACTACTCACAGTCAAATATATCATGTACAACCCACATGTGAGAGCAAAACCCAATTAGAAGAAAAACAAAACTAGAAACACCACAACTACAAAGACAGAAATACAACCACATGCCAGAAACCTCTGAAACAATAGCCTCAAGAAGTATCTACAACTGTGTCTAAACAGATCAGCTAGACTCAACCCTCCCATCTACAGCAACACAGGCCACAACAACTCACAGAATAGGCACGACCATCCAAACAGCTAACAAACTGAAGAAAAAACAATTTAACCACTGCCAAAAATGGAAAGAACAATGATCACCCAATTGCA
This sequence comes from Camellia granthamiana, assembly GCA_036172215.1. Taxonomy (NCBI): domain Eukaryota; kingdom Viridiplantae; phylum Streptophyta; class Magnoliopsida; order Ericales; family Theaceae; genus Camellia; species Camellia granthamiana. The sequence goes on from CM069909.1 coordinate 7,097,095, forward strand.
GCAGCTAAACTAGCAGCAATCCAGAACTGGACCCAAGATTGAGGGCCTGTAAACTCTTATTTAGTCATCCTAACAAACAAAGACAGATGTAGCAGTTGTATACAATATCAGCAGCAGCCAATAACAGCAGCAACCAGTGACAGCACCAGCTACCAGTGCCACTAGCACCCTTATACATGAAACTTAGCTCACCTTTTTATCCTCAGTCACTTAACCCACAATATCTCAACCTTCATTAAAAGGATCTCAACATCACAACCTAGTTAAGGGCTCAAAATATCTCAATACTCAATCCCTAGCATAGAACCAACTTAGAACCTACATGAACAAACCATTAGAAAATCATTTAAGGGCTTACATCACTCAACCCTCAAAGCTTACTAAAGCAGTCACTCCCTATCTGTATGGCTCACATCACTCAGCACACTCTCTAAAAGAGGCCAGCCACACCTGCAAACAGCTAACAACAAAACTCCAAACAAAAATTAGAACCAAATCCAAGAGAGAGTAGTAACAAATCAGATCAACCTGCATGCTTAACCATAAGGAAACCATTTGAGGGCTTACATCACACAACCCACAAAGCTCACTATATCACTAACTCCCTATCTATAAGTCTCTCATCACTCAACACACTTCCCTAAATGAGGCTAGCCAACATGCAACAGTTAATTTACAGAAAATCCTAACCTAAAGAAGGATAAAATCCCAACCTGAGGAGCATCGCCAGGAGACCGTGGCTCATTATCACTTCTATACTGAGTGTCATCTATGAAGTTATCATCATTGAGGGTTGTAACACCATCTTGATCTTCCTAATCCATTAACAAGTAATGTCGTTGGGTGAGCAAGTTATTCATCAAAAGGTAAAGTACAAAGAAAAAAAAAATGAGTTATGAAATCATACAAACCATAGAGGAAAAAGGCACCATGTTTATGTTGATTATAAACACTTCAGGCACATTAACAATGCATTCAACAAAATCAATGTCCAACTAATCACCACAATCAAATGGTGATCGAATCAAAAATTAAAATGAGTTGCATTTTGTAATTTACATTACCCAGAATGGAATCAGAGCAAGACAATGTCAAATTAAGTACTAAAAAAGGAACCCAAGCAAGAAAAATCACAAAATTTTCAAACAAGTTTGTTATAAAGAACAAAACGTCAAGAAAAAAAATAAAAAATAGAGTACCTCAGAATCACCTCCTGCAATAGTATCCCACATCTCTTTAAGCATTTTGATCCCTCGACTGCTCACCCGAATCCCCCTATTTCTTCAACTTCAATTTCGACCCATCTCTCCCCTCCGACTTCGACTTCAGTTTCTTTACCCTCTTCCTACTACTACCAATACCATCTTTCTCAAACTTCTTCATTTTTCTTCCGACTCTTCCCTTATAAAATCTCGCAATTCTTCCCCATCATCCTCTTCTCCAATTCCAAAATTAGGAGTGCTCTCATCGGTCATCTTGTTCTTCTTGATGAGTCACTTTCGAGGCTTCGACTTCGCATCCGAATTGTTGTAAATTAGGGTCAGAGAGGGGTTTTGAGGGAAATTGAAGGACTTGGCAGAGTGGATGGAGGTGGATGATTTAAGAGGGGTTTTGAGAGAAGATGAGAGAGAGAGAGAGAGATGAAAGAGAGGGTGGTGGGTTTGGAGTTAGAGAGAAAGAGAGAGAGCCTTTTTTCTTTGTCTTTAAATGGAAATTTTCTCTCAAACTAGGGCTTGAAAGGGTGAAGTGAAGTAGAACAATGCTGGGAAGATTGAGAGGGGATGACAGATCAGAGATGAGAAGGGTGAGGATGTAGATCGGCAATAGAGGAGCATCGGTGGTGAGTTTTATTCCATCAGTTTCTTTCATTAATGTTGGGGTTGAAGATGTATATGTTCTTTTTCTAATATATATATATATATTTTTGGTGAATTGGCACTTATTTTTTTGAGCATACAATTCACGACATGCATTGTGCGTCGTGAAAAGGTAATACTTTCAACGGCAGGCGATATGTGCGTCATAAAAAGTGCAATAATTTTAATGGCAGGCGTTGTCTGTGCTGCGAAAAGTGAAATACTTTTCACGGCTGGCATATGTGTGTTGTGTATAGTTGATGTATTAACGACATGCGATATGCATGTCATAGAAAGTTTTATTATTTACGGCAAACATTGCAAGTCGTAAAAAAATCATTGTTACTACCATTTACAGCCTACACAATAGACAAGCCGTGGTTGGAAAAGTATTTACAATGTGTAAAAAAAGCAAGTCGTAAAAGTGAGAAACTACGACGTGCATTTATTGTATGTCGCTGATGTGGTGTCGTAAAAAGTCAGTTTTGTTGTAGTGAAACAATTCAAACTATACCATTAAGCTCATATTTAATTTTTTGTACCTTAACTCCACCACTTTGGCCCTTCACTTTCGGCCTACACACATATTCCATGTGCCTACTGTATACCTAACACCGCTCTGAAGCCAAACTTGAATGGGGATATCGTCCTGAGTTTGACCTACATTGCCCGAACGGTTAGCATATACGTACGCGCATAAATCAAATCACTCATCTACTCCTGAGAACGAGGAAACAATATATATACACGATCCCTCATCTACTCATGAGAACAAACATAACAATGCCAAGCCTAAGATTCAAATAAATCTCATAATCCTCACTTTTTTTTTAATTTTTAATTTTTATACATTTTTTCTCACCAGCTCTCAAATAAAACAATAATTCATGGAGTCATGGTGGAGTATTCGAAATTTATCTATGGGTTCTTAGTTTATTTTAATTTCATAGATCCATGAGTGTGATTACATCCACAAAATAAATATATATAAAAACCCTAAACCTTGCATACACAACTAACTAAAATAGTTGAAATCAATCCATCATCCACATGCAAGTACAACATCAAACCAACATCAAATAAAAGTAAATAAATAAATAAAAATAACGAAATAAACATAAATCAAAGAAAATGAGTTTTGCACTCACAATTATTTTTTGAAGATCAAAGAAATACTTGGAGAATTAATGAAGCCACCAAAATAAGACACCAACCCTTTTATTTTCCTCTCTTTGCCTCACCACTCTCTCTACGCCATCTCTCTCTCTCTCTCTCTCTCTCTCTCTCTCTCTCTCTCTCTCACTCACTCTCATGACATGAACCTACCCTTAAAAGTTTGGGTCATAACCGGCCAATAATCACTTGATTAACTTTGTCCTCATACAAAAATACATAGTAATTATAATAATAGGGCCATAAGTGGAAGTATACAACAACGAAGAAGTCCATTGAGCTATGCCAATATGGGCAAAATATTCACATCGTTTACATGCCCATGCAAAAATATAAGTATCATAGAAAATTTTTATACATCTTGATTACACATCCCAAGACCAAATAACAAAAAGAGAATAAAGTCAAAGCATAATGAGAGTCAAAGGCAAAACTCCATCTCGGAGGCATAACTCAACAGGTTCACAAAAATAGCTCATGAAGCTGACTCTCAGGGTGGGCTCTGTGTTGCGGATCACCTACATATGCATACATAATATTGGATGAGCGAAGTTTAATGAGTAATAATATAGTAAAGCAGTGTAAATAGATGATCATAAGGTTCTCACAATATCCATAATCACAATACGGAACGGCCTTGGGCCTATCATATAAATAGAACGGCCTTAGGCCTATCATACAAAATGGCCTCAGGCTCATTACATATGAACATAATGGCCTTAGGCCCATTAATATCAGAACAACCTCAAGCCCACATAAGTACAGAATGGCCTTGGGCCCATATATTAACAGAACGACCTTGGGCCCATATATTGTACAGAACAGCCTTGGGCCCATATATTATACAGAACGGCCTCGGGCCCAAACATATCTTAAATAGAAATGGAACGACCTTAGGTCCACATTGCACATGTCATATAATATTTATAAAGTTCATTCATTTTGATCAAAACACAATGTTGGCACCATTCACCATTCATGGCTTGAGGTACACAATTAAAAACATATATGTACACTATTATTACTCATAGTGCGCTTGATCTTGCGGCATCTCCTCTGTTACTCAACCTACACAAACATTTCACACACACATTCGATAAATCATTTGTTTTAATTTGTACACTTATCTTTCATAATTCATAACATTCTTTAATGAGTTTCTAATCATAATTTCACTCCCAAAAGGATTTAAATAAGGTCGAGAATGCATTCAGAAGGTTGGGAATATCAATACAAGAAAGCAGGGTCTTCTCCCTTGCCTGGCCGCACGTGCGGCCCGTCCAACCGCTCAAGCGGTCTGGTTCTGCTCGTGCGGAAGTTTGAGGTACTCGAGCGCATAGAATGGATTGTCTAGGTTTGGTTCATGGTCCGCTCGTGCGGAGCCCGTGGCCACACGAGCAGTCTTGGCACACACAGACAGTCCGAAAATGGCACAAAAATGCAAACTTCCCAAACTTATTTCCATGTCCAAATCAAAGCAAAACTTACTCAAAAACATGATATACTAGCATGATTTAGGTATAATTCCACATCAAACACATCAATCTTTCCTCACCATTAGATTCATGGTCTCATTTGTTTCATATATTCATAAATTACATCTTCAAGCTCAAAACATGCATGAACATGGTGAATCTTCCAACAAATCTTGGTTGTTTGAACCAACTAGAGTTTATTTCATGGATTAATCATAAGATTGAACTCAAATCAAACAAAAAAATGAAGAGGTTAAGGTTCTATTTCTTGCATTTAGTTTAACCCATTACACAACCTAAAACCCTAGCTCAAAATTTCCAATTTCTTCTTGATTTCATGCCAAAGATGAGCTAAAGACAAAGATTTCAAGTAAATTTCTATACCTAAGCTTTAATCTAGGGTTTGCCCTTTGAATCTTTTCCAAACCCCTAGCTTCTTCTCTTCCTCTCTCTCTAACTCACTCTCTAGCAAGTCTCAACAAGAATGAAGAACACAAGAGGCCAGAGGTATATAAATTAGGCTAATTAAAAATAACGAATCGTAATTTTTCAAAATTTCACCGTAGGCTCTAAAAATCATACTAATCACAGATATGAAGTTGGTTTTTGTTTATTGCGCCTCTAAGGCTTTCAATTTCAGTTCTGTTACATCCCCGATCTGTAATTAACTACTAATCCGTAATTAAGGATGTTAATTAAGTGGTTAAAATAAATTATGTGTTTATTATGTATTTTGTATGTTATTTGGCTTTCTATCTGTTACTCGTAGTAATATCTGTTAGGAATTATATTTTAATCTAAAAATTGAAAACCTTATCAACATCTGAAACTAAAATTGGTTACATTAATATGTTATTCAGAATTTTTAGAGCCATATGGCAATTTTTATTAAAAACTGATTTAGTTTAATTAATTAAGTTGTGTTTGGCAAGCCTTATGTTCTAATTAATTTATTATGGCATCATAACTATATATATGAGCTCTTAAGCTCATTCTTGAGCTCAATTTGCTTCATTTGAGTGCTAAATTCTAAAATCATATTCTAGAGAGAGGGAGAACTCCATCTTAGAGAGAGAAAGTATATTCAAGTAGAAGTTGGAGATTTTTCTAGGGTTCATCAATATAATACAAGAGACTAACTAATTCAAGACTTTTGGTAAGGATCTAACCTTTAATTCTTGAAGATTATATGTTTTACTGTTGAATACATGAGCTATATGAGATCATTTGCATGTTTTGGTTAAAGAATATCAAGAAGATAAAGAACTCATACATGCATGTATAGTTTTGTTATGAATCTTCACTTTTGATCATGAATATGTTGTTTAAGTTGCACTTTGAAACTACCTTATACATGCATTCAAGAATTAAGTTGTTTTGAAGACAATCTCCATGATTTATTGAAAGCCAAGGGAAGAATTTGAATGACTTTGAGACATACATGCATGGAAATAGGAAGTTTGCTATGTTGAATTTGGTTTTGATCATCCATGTTAGAATTGTGGAGTAATTTGTACATGCATATTCAATTTATCATGTTTTACCTCTTAAATTCATGTTTTGGAAATGAAATTTGAACATGCATGGAACTATTGAGTTTAAAATTGCTAATGACATGAGTTTTGAAAGTGGTTTGTAAAACTTACATGCATGGGAGTTTTGAGCCCAATTTTGGTTAAATCTATGAGTTTTGAGCAAAAAGAGTTTGTGAAAATCATATGTTCAAGTTTTTGGATAAGTTTTCCAAGTTTATGAACAAGCCATGCATGAGTTTGCTTTTGAAATTTGCATTTGGAAGCTCAAAACTCTATTTTGAAAACCCAGGATTTTTGTAGGTCGCTTGAGCGAAGGATTTGCTGCTCGAGCGGACATTTTGAGCATCTAGTAGTTTTGCAGTCTATTATAGACCGCTCGAGCGACCACTTGGTGGCTCGAGCGAACCCTTTGTATTTTGTTGAACCGCTCAAGCGTAGGAGTTGTGGCTTGAGCGTAGATTGAGACCATCCAGTACTTTTATAGGCAGAGCAGTCCGCTCGAGCGACCAAAGTTGTGCTCGAGTGGCCGGGCCAAATTCAGCATATTTTTTTAAGACATTCAGTGTTCATAATTGTGTTCCCATCCTTTTCTGAGCATATTTCGACATGAATTATGAGTCATTTAAGAGTAATTAGCTAAGAAATAACATGAGTGATTGAATTAGAAAATATGAGACCAATCTGAGACCCGAGAATGTGATTTACATGTACAAATTATGAGTATTGGACTAAATAAGGAACCCATATAAAGAAAGCTGAACCGTAATGGCCAAATGCATGTGTAATGATAAGATATGTTTGTGTTATGTACTTTTGTGTTTGTAGGTCAATGCTCGAAGATTGATTGACCGTTTTTGGGAGCCCACTGTGAGTAACGTTATTATAAAGTGTAGACACCCCATTTTTGACCGTCCTCAAGACTTGGACGTCACCATTTGAACACTCGGTGATCATCCATGTTCGTGTTCGTCTTGAGTTCTCGGAGGTTTCGATCGCACACCCTGCCTCAAGACCTCTCGACTTAATTGTTCTGTGCTTGGTTGTGCACCAAACACTTGTGTTTTTGCTTCTGAGGGCAGGGAATGGCTTGTTGGCCATCCCCACACCTCATTGGCCTTGGCTTGAGGCCACCGGCCCTGTTTTCTTGCTACCGGCCAAAGGTGTTGGTCGGTCGGCAATGTATTTGGTCGACCGACCCCTTTTGTTGGTCAATCGGCCATTTATGCTGGTCGACCCCTTTCCGTCTGCTTTTGACAGATATTTTATGCCAGCTGTAATAGCTGGCATCCACAATACACCCCCTCCATACACGTGTATAGAGGGATTTCATCCTTGTCTAGCTTCCTTTGGAAGCTTTGCAAATTGTTTTTTTCTATAAAAGGAGGGTCTCCCCTCCCTTTCTAGAGGTTAAACAACTCTGATATAGGGCATATATATCTATATCTCTCTATATCTCCCCCTCTCTCTATATTTGTGTGTAATAGTGTTCTAAAGGGGTTTTTTGTTCTTAGTTTTGCACTAAGACACCTAGTGTTACACTATACTTTGATTGTTAAGGTTTTAAGGGGTTGATATTAGAGTTTTGAGTTGGGTTTTGATCAAAAGGAGGTGCTGGACTTGTTGTTCTTGGAGTGTTCTTCAAGGGTAAGAACTTATCCTTTTATTTCCCATTTTTGCTTAAGGTTTTAGACCTATTTACATATTGTTTTGAGCTTAGTGTATAACTGATAAAAGTTTTGTATTTTCATGCTTGTCATAGTTGCTTAAGGTCATTGTGATGTTGGGGGTTGTTTACCCCCTCTTAGGCCTTGTTTGGCCTCTTTTTTGTGCCTTTCTCTTTGGGCTTTGGAACCCCTTTATTTCGACCTTCTCACCACTAAAATCCAGAGGATTTTCAGTGGTGGAGAAGTGGTTTTGAGGTCATGTATAGGGGAGGGACACCCCTCTCCCTTTGTGTCTCATTTACTTGCATTTAGGGCTCATAAAGGTAGCATGTTTGCTTAGCTTTATTTGGCTCCATTTCAGAGGCTTTTTGGTGTTATTTGGTCATATTATACCTCTATTTTTGGTCGGATTGTTAGCCCATTGCATGCATCATGCACTTGCTTTGTAATCCCCTCTATTATCATAACATGCACCTTGCCTTTAGACCACCATGCCTGCATGTTTTAGCTTGACTTCATGAAGTTTTTAGTCATGTTTCATCATGTTTAAGCTCTGTTTGGTGTTGATTTGGTCATGCTCTTCATATTTTGTATGGCCACCATGTATCCTAGCTTGTTAGCTTGGAGTGTGTGAGTCATGAGCATGCTTTATTTGGGTTATTTCAGTGATTTGGAATCACTTATCATGCTATTTCAGTCCATGCTCCATGCTTGTGTGCTTGCATGTACCATCCTTTCAATGCTTTAAAGAGTTGTCCTTTTGTGCCTTAAAATAGGTCATTATGCATGCCTCTTTGTTTAAGTCTTTGGGCTGCCATATTAGTGGGTATTTGTGCTTATTTTGACATATCATAGCTTTATTTTTCCTTGGTTAAGTCTTGCCATGTTTGGTTGCCATAGGTGCAATGTAATTGCCCCTTTTGGCCTCATACGCGTCTTGCTTTGTGCTCATCTTTCTAGCATGTTTTGGCCTCATCGCACACATGTTCTAGCTTTATTTTGGTCTGCCTTGGGACTATTTTGAGTCACTTTGGCCCTTTGGGGCTTGGTTGATATGGCTAGGGTGTTAGCCCCATGGCTAGCTTCGAGCATTGGGTCCATTAGCATGCTATACTTCACTTGTGTATTTGGTTTAGCATTCCTCTTAGCATGATTTCAGAGCTCAGCATGTTTGTAAAATGCGTTTGTTTGTCTCTTTTCAATGTGTTTAAGAGTCGCCTCTTCTATGCCTTAGATGATAGGTCTTTGTGCATGCATGTTCCCATGTGTGTTTTGTGCATTTGTTGCACCATTTTGGCCACTGTTATGGACATGGCTGAGGTTTGTCCATCTATAGTGTAAGACCATGGATCATGCATTTGTATATTGTGGTATGCTCATTACATTGCATGATTGTTGCATCCTTGTAGCTAGTGCGTTGTTGCATGCCTATCACTTTGCATAGTTGTCTATCTAGGTTGCATTGTAGTATTGCATACTCATCATATTGCCATGTTGTTTGCATGATAGGTCGTATTGCACGGTATTTGGCATGCTCATGTTTCATTACATTAGTTGCATATGTTGCATCGCTCATGTTGCATTGCATTATTTGTATGTTTTGCATTGCATTTGGCATACATGCATCGCATTTTTGTTTGGTTTGGGGTGTCAAACCAAACATGAGGAATGAGGTGTGTTCATACTTAAAGTGACGAAACACGTCTCAATCCTCAGTGGCCGACACTCTTGATCCAACATGATAGAGTGTGTAGCATTCATTTGTTTTGTTGCATTCATTCTACATTGATTAACACATTTGGCCTCTTTGGCCATCATGCATTGAAATACATGATTGGTGGCCCGAGGGTCGAGAGCCATGCTCCCTTGAGTTCATAGCATGATAGGGAGAATGGCCGTGCACACATTGTCTTGTAAATGCCTTGCCATGCACTGTCTGTCCTCTGCTGCAGCAAAACCAGTATTCTGCAGGAAGTAATGGCCGGTCGGCCACTTTCAGTGTCGGCCGGCAATCAAAGTCCAGCCGATGGCCCTATTTCTGGTCGATGACCATTTTCTCATGGCTGGTGGATCTTTATCTTGGCCGGTGGCATCCCGCAATGCTCAGGGAGCAATTCAGAGGCATCTTAAGGATTTTTACAGTCCTCAGAGGTATAGAACAGTGCAAATAGAGGCAACAGAAGCATGGCATCGGGTTTCCAAGCAAGGCGAATCGAGCATGCATCATCCAATCATTCCGAGGCGGAGCTACGGTGGCCTCTCGAATTTCATACTTAGTTTATTTTGTAATTAATTTGTTAATTAAATAAGGGTCTGTAATATTTAATTAGCTAGAGTAGTTACTCATTTATTTGGTTTGTATTATTTATTCGGACCCCCCCGCGAGGGGGCCAACTGTTGTAATAAGTGTGCGTGTGTGTGATGCATGTCTTCCAACCCCGCGTCTTTCTCCCTTTTATTTACCAGCTTATGATGGTTAGTTCTAGAGCATGTTTCAATTAGCATCTATATGTTCACATGCTTGAATTCATTCATTTGTATTGCATGCACCGGGCTCGGCGCATCATGCTAACTGCATTGTATTTCAATTCCAAGTTGAATACGTGTATCAGTTGTTGCATTTCATATGCCATTTTAGAATAGCCGAGCCTATCTTGATTGCATACCTGTATATGTTGCATTAGGCATCTTAGTATAGTTAGGATTTATGCATGATTTCTAATCAGCTTCTTTCTTTGGCTTGGAGTACTCGGTAAGTGTTTATGCTTTAGCATCCTTGCATGTGTGTGAGTGACTGCCATGATAGCATGCTTACCATGAGGCTAAGTGCTTATGTGATATAACTGCCTAAATGCCTGTCGGTGAAGGTTGGGTTATTTGAATTGGAACAATTCACCAATTGAGAGTTTTTAAGCCCACTTGAGAGTGGCAAAATCATGTTTCCTAAGCCCACCCGAGGGTGGCAAAATCCACGTCTTAGCCTACTTGCGAGTAGCACCTTCAAACCGTTTTTCAAAACGAACATGAGATGTTTTGTTCCAATTCAGGTGACCCAGTCTATACTTGTATGCTGTGCGCATCACATAGTAATTCTAGGCTAATAACCGGAATAAAAGCACATAATGTTTTCAAAACTTGATATCATGGTTAGTAGAGGCCGATCTTTGATCGGGCGAGCGGGGGTGCTCACGAAGTGACCTTCCCCGATCGTACCCAAGTTCTCGAGCCGAGGCAACTTTGGTGATGACGGACACGTGGCCTTAGGCACGAGTCAGGGTTTCCTAAATCCCCCCAAAATAAATATTTAGGTGGCGACTCTGTATCTGGCAAAGTAGTCCATGGTTGGCACTTCTTTCTAAAAATCAGTTTTTCAAAAACGATTTGCCGGATTTGGACTCTTTGATGATTCATCGGTCTTGCATTGCACTCTGCGAGGTTAGATACAGGACCGTGACATTGAGTCCTGAACTGTAGTGAGTCCAATGAACGAAACGGGATTCCCTCTCGGGACGTTCGGGGACGTCTACATAAAGATATGTTTATATGAATTATGTTCCAAATGTGATTTGATAAGTTATGATTTCTGAAATGATATTTGTTTACGTGAATGAATGTCCTATGTTTGAAATCTATTATGGCATCCATAGATAGTCCCAAGTCATGGGGGACGACATGTTAATGCAGGTCCATGACATATATGTGATTACGAGATCTCGTTAGCCACTTCATTGTGGTGATATGTGGTTTAATCGGTATCTGGAACCGATTACTCTAGTTGGAAGATGATATGTGATGTGTTCTATGGAATATACCATTATTATGTTCAAATATGAGAATGATTATGTTATGGTCTTTTTTATGATTATGAAATGTTCGGAATTCATTCCCTAACCTCTTTACGTTAATGTTATTCACTGGGCTTTAGCTCACTGTGTGTATATATATGTATAGGTGAGCGTTTTGGAGATCAAACCTGAAGACTTTTGTTTGGATTTGTGTTCTCTTGTCAGCCAACTATTGTACCTCACGAGGAGGTTCCGGAAGTGTCACGTGTTATAACTTATGGTTGTTTCTGTATATGAGACTTGTTTGTTTTTGTTGGCTGTACTTAAGATGCTATAATGTGTGTGGGTATAATGTAAGAATGACTTTTGGATATGTATATAAAGTTTTAAATATTCTATTTCATATAAGTCAATACAGCTCATTGGACGATTATATTTATATATTTGCTTCCGCTAGCCCCTTAATTTTGTTTAATCTGTTCAGAGGCCTTCGACAATCTTAGGATTCCTAGCCGGTTACGATGCTGAACCTATAGGGGCAGGTTTGGGTCGTGACAAGTTCAAAGTTGTAATTGCAACAGATATTCCTACATTTAACAGATATTATTCCAAATTCACATAATTCACATACTTAAACTTGCAAGTTCATATCAAACACATAATCACATGCATAATTAAGCATAGTACGGGTTGGGTTATCACAGTATTCCCCCCTTTAGAAAGTTTGGTCCTCCAAACTTGTTTACCTCAAGTCGAGAACAATTATAAATATCGTTGCCTTATTTCTTCTTCCCATTCCCAAGTGGCTTCGTTTCCATGATGTTCCCTTCATTCGACTTTTACCATTGGGATAGTCTTGTTCCTTAGTTGCTTGACTTGTTGATCAAGAATTTGGATAGGTTTCTCCGTATAAACCATATCGTCATCTAGCACAATCTGATGATAGTCAACAATATGAGAAGGGTCTTGTAGCTAGTTTTTCGCGCTCCTCAGAAGGGTTCAGTCTCCTTGGATACGATAGCCCCACAGTTCGGACTCCTGTGATTCTGAATCTGGTTTCACAAGTGCAATGTGAAATAGCAAAACACAAATGAGAGTCCAAATCTGACAAGTTTTAGAAAATCGATTTATCATCAAAGATGCTAGAAATGGACTGCATTGCCAAGATTTCAGAGTTGCTACCTAAATATTTTTGAAAAATTTAAGAAACCCATGACTCGTGCCAAAGGCCACTTGTCTGTCATAACCAAAGTGTCTTGGCTCGGGAACTTAGGTATAAGAGGGAAATGTCATGAATTGAGCACACCACTCACCCGATCAAAGATCGACCTCTACTAATCATGATGTGATTTTTATGTGGAGGCTGAGTAGGAAAGAATCCGAGGGTCAAGGTCGAGAGGTCAAGGGTCACAAGGGGACCATAGACCCAACAAGAAGAGTAGAAACACCTTTTCATTCCAGTCCAAACCACAGCAGTCCAGGTCCACCTTTCCCTTGCCTAGTGTGGGCCTGGGGAAGAGTGCACCGAGTGGCTTTTCTTGTTTCAAGTGTGGCCAACCGGGCCACAAGGCCTTTGCATGTCCACAGAAGAGAGGAGAACAACAGATCTTACCACCACCACCACTTAACCGATCTCAGAGTCAGTCTCAAAGTAGGGGGCAGGGGCCTACTTGCTATCAGTGTGGTCAGTCAGGGCACATAAAGAGAGCTTGCCCGCAGTTGTGTAGACACCCCATTTTTGACCGACCTTAAGACTCAGACGTCGCCGATTGAGCGCTCGGTGATGATGCATATTGTGCTCGTTCTGAGGTCACAGAGTCTCGGCTGAGAGCCTTGCCTCTGGACTTTGGGACTCTTTTGTGCTTTGCCTCGGTTTGCGAACCAGGTCCTGTTTTCTCTGTTTTCTCTTCCCGAAGGGAGGGAGAGGTCTTGAAGACCATCTCTCAGTGGCCGTAGGCTACGTTTCGTGGTCGTAGGCCACTATTCCCATTTGGAGACCAATTTCTGGTTTTTAGATCCGTCGGCCGTGCGCCTCGGTTCGGGACCGCTTAAATTTCTCCGTTTGCTTAGGTTTTTGGCACACACCTTGTTCCCTTTCCCTAGAGGGACACTGTGGCCTGGGAGACCACCTTTGTGGTCACACGCCACCTCAGGTGCTTAATAGTCAGTTTTAGGGGCCTCCGGCCGCGCGTTTTGACCCCTGAACCCTCGTTTTGCATCGGTGTGGGTTCATTTTTGGCATGGACCCTAGTTTCATTGTTAGGAAGGTGGTACTAGGGTGGGAGACCACCTTTTCTTCTTGGAGACCACCTTTCCCCGGTCAGCCGGTTTTTCTTGTCAGGTAAGTGGTCTGCCTCACTTTTGAGCCACATTTTCTGGTCTCCCATACCACCATTGAGTTGCATTCACCTGGGAGACCACCAATATGGGCTGGCTGACCACCTTTTGAGCTTGACCCTTTTGAACCTGGTCGGCCGACCAGGAGGAGTGGTCGGCCGACCACCTGAACTGGTCGGCCAGCCTTCTGCTTTTTTGTCTCTCTGAATGCAATCCAACTGTGCCAGCTGGGAGGCATTTGTTCCATCCTTCGAGTATTGACCCTCTTGTTTTGGCTTCTTAAAGAAGCTTGACCCTTTACTCTTAGCTTCTAAGAGAAGCTTGACCTTTTGTCGAGCTTCTTGAGGAAGCTTGACCCTTTTGGTTTAGCTTCCTTAAGAAGCTTGGCCCCTTTGCTCCAAGCTTCTAAGAGAAGCCTTGGACCTCTTCTTCTATAAGAGAGACCCTCCTCTCCACTTGCAAGGGGTTGAGATTTTTGTGTCTAAAGCTTATACACTTCCCTCAATATCTCTCTATTTCAAGCTTCAAAAGTCCATAGTTCTTGGACCCTTTGCACTACACCTCCACTATCAACCTAAACACCTTGGAGCTTGTTTTCAGAGGTTGAAGAGTTCCTACTTTGATACAGAAGCTGCTGGAGGTCTTCTCTACAAGGGTAACACCCATTCCCCCTTTTTAAGCATTGTTTTGCTTCGCATCTTAGCTCAATTTGCAAGCATATTTAGGCTTTGTCATCAACTGAAAAAAGTCTTGTTTTGAGCTTCTAAATATGTTTGTTTAAGACTATTTTTTTGTTGGGGGTCATCTACCCCCTTGCATGCTTCATTTCCTCTTGTTTTAGGCCATGCATTAGGGCCTTTGTTGTGAGCTTTGTTGGCCCTTTTGACCACTGAAATCCAGTGGATTTTCAGTGGTTATTATGTGTTTTTGAGCATCAAAATTAGAGAGGCGTGACCCTCTCACCCCTTGTTTTGTTTACAAGCTTTCTTGGCCTTTCAAAGGAGCCCCTATTTGCATGTTTTCAAGCCATGTTTCAGGCCACTTTTTGTGAGTTTTGTGACCTGCATAGGCTCTGTCAAGAGCCCTTTTTTCCGTGTTGAATGTCTATTGTGCATGTGTAGAGTAATCCTCTTCAAGGCCTTTCAAGGGGGCCTTTACTTGCATGCTTCCTAGGCTCCTTTCAGGCCTTTTCAGTGAGTTTTAGGGCCATCATAACCTCTTTCCAAAGGTTTTTTTGCCATTTTGTATGTCCATCATGCATGTGTTGAATAACCCTCTTATTGGCCTTTCGAAGGAACATATCATTCTTGCATGCATTGGCCATGTTTCCATGGGCTTTGGGCATTATTTGGCATGGAATACTTTTGTTTTTGGCTGGTTTGGTGAGCTCTCATGTGCTTCATATAGTTGTAGTGCAAATCATAGTTCACTAGCTTGTATTGCATGATCTTTTGGCCCTTAATTCTAGCACTTTTTGGCCATGCCTTAGACTGATTTTGTGCATATTTTGGATTGCCTTAGCTCTATTTTTGGGTCTCATGGTCGAATGATGTTTGTTTTGCATGCTTGTAGTTCAATGTCCATGCTTAGTTTTGAGTTTCGAGGTCTATTACATGCATATACTGAGGTGTTTTCATGTTTTGGGGCCATTGCATATCATATTTCAGAGCTTACATGTATGTCATATTCCCATGATTTTCACTCTTTAAATGCGTTTGAGAGTTGGCCTTGTATGCCTTGTTTTCGGACCATTGAATGAGCTTCATTTCTTTGCATATTGAGCCATCATTTTAGGCCATTTTCCCACTGTCTTGGACCTGCCTAGGGTCTGTTTGGGGTTAGTCTTGCCATTTGTGCATCACTTTGTGTACCTCTAATGTAATCCGCTTCACTAGTTTCGGTAATTGTGCCATCTAGCATGCATTGTGTGAAGTGTTTGCATGATTCGGGACCATTGTGCATCATGTTTCAGAGGTGGAGAATGTGTGTTTCCATGCCATATTTCATCCTTTGCCATGATTAGTTAGAGTTGCATATTGTGCCTTAGAATCGGTCCTTTGTATTCGTGCATGTTTGCATGTATTTCGGTTGTCTCATTTTCATGTATGGCCACTGATTTGAGTGGGGCTGAGGTCCACTCACTTTAGTTTAAGTCCATATTGCATTGCGTATGCCATATAGTTCGTGTGCATTGAGTATGCCATTCTCAGTTCATAGCATTGCGTATGCTAGTTGCATGTTTGCATATCATCCCTCGCATGCCCGCATGATTAGGTTGCATTGCATTTAGGGTTGCATGTTAGTCACATTGTGTATGCCATCTCATTGCATTGTGTTTGGAGTAGGGTTAGTTCAAACACGGGAAACGAGGGACGTTTCGTACTCCAAGTGACGAAACGTGTCTCAATTCCCAGTCGCCGACACTCCGGATTACCCATGATGGAGTTTAGGCCTTATTATGCTTATATGTGCATTCATTTCACATTGAGTCGTGCAATTCGACTCCTCAGCCATCATGCATCGAGATGCGTGATTGGTGGCACGAGGATTGAGGTCTACACTCCCTAGAGCTTGTGCAATGATGGGGAGAGTGGTCATGCACATGTGTTGAAAATACTTTGCCATGCCACTTTCTTGCTCTCTGTTGCAGTAAATCGGAATCCAACAGCAAAAACTAGTAAGCAGCCTTCGGAAGCCTTGTGCAGTGTTTTGGGACCAATTGCAAAATAGAGGCAAATCGGGGCATCGCAAGGAATTTCCCGACAAAGCGACCCGAGCACACATGCATTTTTCATCATTCGGAACAAGAGCTGAGGCAGTCCATTTTATAGCTTGCATGCTAGTTTATTCGCTTTCCTAGTTAATTTGTTAATTAATTAGGGTTTTGTAATATTTAATTAGCTAGAGTAGTTAATTATTTATTCGGACTGTATTATTTATTCGGACCCTCCGAGCGAGGGCAATTGTGTAATAAGTGTGCGTGTGTGTGATATATGTTTTCCAACCCCACGTCTTTCTCCCTTTTATTTACCAGCTTATGATGGTTAGTTTAGGGCATGTTTCAATTAGCATACTTATGCTCGCATGTTTGCATCCATTCATTTGTCTTGCATCCATTCATTTGTCTTGCATGCACCGGGCTCGGCACATTATACTAACTGCATTGTATTTCAATTTTAAGTTGAATATGTGTTAGTTGTAGCATCATCATATGCCATCTTAGAATAGCCGAGCCTATCTTAGTTGCATTCTTGTATGTGTTGCATTAGGCATCTCAGCATAGTTAGGATTCATGCATGATTTCTAATTAGTTTCTTTCTTTGGCTCGGAGTACTCGGTAAGTGTTCATGCTTTAGCATCCTTGCATGCGTGTGAGTGATTGCCATGATAACATGCTTCACATGAGGCTATGTGCTTATATGATATAACTACCTAAATGCCTGTGGGTGAAGGTTGGGTTATTTGGATTGGAACAATTCATCGACTGCGAGTTTTAAGCCCACTTGAGAGTGGCAAAATCATGTTTTCTAAGCCCACCTGAGGGTGGCAAATCCACATTTTAGCCTACTTACGAGTAGCAAACCGCTTTCAAAAACAAACATGAGATGTTTTGTTCCAATTCAGGCGATCCGGTCTATATTTGTATGTTGTGCACATTACGTAGTAAATCTAGGCTAATAACCGGAATAAGAGCACATAATGTTTTCAAAACTCGATATCATGGTCAGTAGAGGCCGATCTTTGATCGGGCGAGCGGGGGTGCTCACGAGTGACCTTCCCCAATCGTACCCAAGTTCCCGAGCCAAGGCAACTTTGGTGATGACGGACACGTGGCCTTAGGCAACGTGTCAGGGTTTCCTAAATTTCCCAAAATAAAATATTTAGGTGGCGACTCTGTATCTGGCAAAGTAATCCATGTTTGGCACTTCTTTCAAAAAATCTGTTTTAAAAAACGATTTGTCAGATTTGGACTCTTTGATGATTCATCGGTCTTGCATTGCACTCTGTGAGATTAGATACAGGACCGTGACTTTGAGTTCGAAACTGTAGTGAGCCTAAATGAACAAAACGGGATCTCCTCTTGGGACGTTCAGGGATGTTTATAGTTTCTGGCGACTCTGCTGGGGAGTTAGAGAACTTGACTCGAACTCATGATATCTGGTTTTGACTACACTTATGTGTTTCTTTGCATTGCATTTGCATTGGTGCGCCTAGGACACCGTGTTTGCCGTATGCTATTCCTGAACAGTTTGCCGGAGACTCGCTTTGAGAAGCGTGCCATAAGGCTGACCGGTTGCAGGCTCTGCCACGATGGGAACACAAACCTCGATTTTTACCGGGGCACCTTTTTTGACCATTCGACCTAGTGCATATTCGGAATCCATAGTGACCATTCCAAGGTAGGACAGGTTGCTTACCCGATTATAGGTTGTTTGAAACCACTGCGTGCATAGTGAAACCCTAGCTCCTGACAAAATAGGATAGGGAAACCTTACCCCAACATAGGGGTGTTTTGGCTCTCACTTGTTTGCTATGTGCTTTTAGAGTGCATCTCTACAGGAATGCATGTATCAGTTTACAAGTTTGGGTATCAGGCCTGCGGGCACCAGTTCAGTATTTTGGGAATCAGTTATCTGCGGGTATCAGGTTCAGTTTTAGGGGCAGTGATTTGGGAACAATGATCAGTATTTGAGAATAGTCTATTTAGCTTATCAACTGTGTGTTGTGATGCCCAACTGTGTGTTGTGTGTTTATTTATTTACGCTGTTATGCTGTCCGTTTGTTTGGTTGTTTATTTCCTTATTATTGCTTTATTTATCTTTTTGCTAGGTAGTTTAGCACAATTGCTTCAAACCAAGCAGATATTCCCCAAGCACTCTGGACTAGAGGTCGCCGACTCAATTGATCTGAGGATCTGGTCGTCGGACAACCAATGTTTTATTCCTTACCCTCGGTTATCAGACGGAGGTCGAGAAAACGCAGTGTATTCGAGCAGAGGTTGCCAGAACAGTGGTCTACCCCGTCAGTGGATAGTCAGGCTGAGGCTTCAGTTTTTACCACAGAGATAGATATACCAGTCAGTCAGCTGGAACAGCAGAACATGGCAGGGATGGAGGACATGGTGCGCCAACTTCAATAAAGTATAAGAGCCATGCAGCAGGATGCTATTCATCGAGATGAATTTGCCAAACAACAGGCAGAGTTAATTGCCAGGCTGCAACAACAAACCGGGGCATCTGTTTCACACCAAGCTCCTCCCCCACCAGGAGTTCCAGCGCCCGGGGAGGCACCAAATGTCTAGGGAGATACGGATATTCCGACAGGGCCGGCTCCGCCCCCCGATTCTACCTCAACTATCTAAGGCGCCTACGCCTGTCAATCAACCAGACTCTCCCTTTGAGTTCGTGGTGAAGCATACAGCGTTAAAGTTGAGCAAGCTTGAGAAGTAGTTCAAGAAATCCCATGGGGTAAAGTCCACCCCAGACATCGAGGACAGGTATACCGACGCGGCTGTGACGCTACCAGACTGTTTCAAGATGCCCTAAATTGACCACTTTGACGGATCCGGGGATCCCATGGTGCATTTTCGGTTGTTCTCAGACATACTAAGGCCAATGGGCCTCACCAGGTTACAGAAGCTTTCATTATTCGGCCGAACCCTGTCGGGTGTGGCGGCCATCTGGTACGCAAAATTGGAAGATGATGTCAAGCGGAACTAGGATGAGATGGCCAAGGCTTTCATTGCACAGTACTCTTATAATATGCAAATCGAGATTACAACCCGTGATCTTGAGACGACAAGACAGGAGCCTAAGGAGAGCTTCTCTGAATTCGTAGCCCGCTGAAGGGCTAAGGCCTCAATGATGACCCTTAGGCCCACTGACAAAGATCAAATCCGGATGATTGTCTGCAATCTCCAGCCTAAGCTTATGCAGAAAATGATCGTGCTCCCCTTCCCTACCTTTTCAGATCTGCATGAGATAGGAGTACAGATTGAGGATGCCTTGAAGCAGGGCTTGATTGATAATGACAGAGAGCAACCCAGAAGAACCTTCAACCGCAACACTAATACAGGCACCAGCAATGCCGCAAATGCTAGAGCTTCAGAAGTAAGCATGGTCACCACCACTCCCCCTCCAAGACCCATGGCGGCTACACCTTTCTCTGGTGCGTCCGGAAGCAACACACAAACAACCAAATACCAACCTCGAGGCCAAAGAACCTTCACCCCATTATATATGCCCCTGTCCAAAGCTCTAGGGGTTTTAATCAGAAAAGGGCACTTGAAGCCCCTGGAGCCGAGGCCATTGCCAAATCCACTCCCACCCTCTCACAACTCGGTAAAATATTGCGCATATCACCAACAACATGGTCATGACACCGATCAATGTTTTAGATTGCATCATGAGATTCAGGATCTCATTGACAACAGGGTGATTGTGCCACCAGAGAAACCCAATTTCACAACCAACCCTCTCCCGCCACACAACCAAGCTCCACCTCCCAAACGAATCAACTTCATCCAGATCGGGGTCACGTCATACGACCCCAGCATATACATTACCCCGACCCACCTACCCAAGCCAGAGGTGTTCCTTCCTGACAGCACAGACTTGTGCATGTTGGACATCTCCCGAGCCCAACTTGAACCAATGGTGGTGACCATCGAAGATGGAATAGGGATGACTTCGGAGGAGAATGAGATTGTTGAGTCAGAGTCTGAGGAAGTTGTGAGCTTTGCTGAGGGGGTGTACAATCCAAGTGGCTACATTGCATCAGCAAGTCAGATTAGGCCAAATGTGGAATTGCTGGCAGGGGCAAAAATTTGTGTGCTGCCGGGGGGGGGGGATGGATTTGATCAGAGGATAGATGACTTAGCAATTCTGGAAGGAGACATTGCTGACCTTCAGATTTTCAACGAACAAGACCCAGGGGACAGTGCAGTCAACTGGTTCGATTTCGAGGAGTCAGTAGAGGTCACAGGGTGGCTTGACGACCAACCAGATATTGTTGAAGAATCTCGGCTGGAAAAGGGCCCGTCAGGGGTAATGACATCAATTGTGGCCAGAAGGGCTGGAAGTTAGAATGCATCGTCGGAGAGCGCCGGTGCTAAGAATTTCGCTCGGGATCTGGGCATTTTGAATACAGGAATTATTGAACAGCCAGCTGTACTGACGCAGTTGGAACAGGAAAGGTTTGAGGATTCTGAGAGAATCAGGAAAGCTAAAGCCCTTGAGGGGACTGAAAGTGCTGTGTGCACGAGGACAGAGAATGCTGCGAGCATGTGGACGGAGGGTACTGTGAGTACAAGGACAGTCATACCAGAGCCGGACAGGTGTCTGTCGGCTGCCGATGGAATGTGGTGGGAGGACGATGATCTATGTCTGGCCCACACGAGTGAGGATTAGGGGAGCAATTAACCGGATGATACCTAGTATATTGGTGAAGTCGGCCATATGACTAGGAGTGGGCAGCATTTCAAGCCCCCACATCTAGATCAGCCAGAGGCGTCCGGGAAGGACAAGGAGGCGGAAAAGCAGAAAGAGAAGCTACTTGAAGAAGAGGCCGTGTTGAAGCAGTTAAAAAAGATACAAGCAGACATCTCCATCTGGGGACTGCTTATGGCTTCACGTGTCCATCGACAAGCTGCCTTATCGGCCATGGACAAGGCCAAGGCCAAGCTCTCAATAGACACCACACTGGAACAGCTGGTGGGATTGGTCTTTCCGGGAGGAGGTTCCCCGACGTTGACCTTTTCTGACAAAGAACTGCCACCTAAGGGCGCAAATCATAACAAACCGCTCTACATCTCTGTGGAATGTAGAAGCAAATGGATACCGGTAGTTCTTGGCGACACGGGATCTGCTATTAATGTGTGCCCGTCAAGGACGGCATACGCAATTGGGTTAATGCCCGCGGACTTCGTGCCAAAAGCCCAGGTGATTCGGGCGTATGATAACACAAGCAGGGAGGTGATGGGGACTGTCAAAATTCAGACCCAGGTTGGTCCGGGACAACACGAGATTGACTTTCATGTCCTGGACGTTCCTGCAACCTTTAACCTACCCCTAATGCATGGAACACACCAACTAGAGTGCTAACTGATGTTGAGCAGTGGCCAAAATTGACCACTGTGTCCCCATTGGTGGCAAACGAAATGATGTTGTCAAATCAATTTGGCTCACATAGTGCTGATCAAAGGAAAGAAGTATTGGCTTCCAAGCAACGAGAGAGTGATAAGCCCGTGCAAGCTTGTCGAAATGAGGATTCGGTTGATCTACATAAGGAAGATGGTAGTGACGGTCTGGATACACTTGCTATATCAGGTAAACCTCTACAAGTTGGGAGCTCTTTAATTAAAGAAGAGATTAACAAGGTGTCAAAATTGAAGTATAAAATAGGTGCCCATAAGATTGAGAACCAAGTAGATGGTATTTACAATGTCCTTATTGAGATCTCAAAAAAGGCTTTTCTCATTGGGAAAATGCTTTAGTTGGATACTTCATTGATAAAAGATTCTCTTTCCATTATGTGAAAACTTGGGCGGAGAAACTTTGGGGAAATTTGCTTGAGGACGTTGTCTCCATTGACAATGGTTTTTTTATTTTTAAAGTAAAAAGTGAAGAGGCTATGGACACAATCTTGGAAGATGGCCCCTATTATATTGGGGCTAGATTGATTGTTATTAAAAAATGGCAACCTGGACTAAAACTAACAAAGTGTGAATTTTCAAGTGTGCCATTGTGGGTGAAGTTGTACAATGTTCCTTTGGAACTTTGGAGTGAAGAGGGTTTGGGTTACATAGCTAGCATCTTGGGAACTCCTCTTTATTTGGATGAGCCAACTTTCAAGAGAAGTAGACTTACGTTTGCGAGAATTTGTATTGAAGTGCCAGCAAATAAAGAGATCCCTAAGTCTTTTAAAATAAATCTTGGTTATGGTGACCCATATGAGATTCAAGTTGAGGTGCCATGGAAGCCCCAAAGGTGTGATGGTTGTAAGACTTTTGGCCATACCACTAATTTGTGCCCTCAAAAGCCAAAGTCTTTGAACCCTCCCTCCTTCAAACATGAGTGGAGAGTCAAGGACACTAAAACACAAATTCCGACTAAATGGGAAGTGGTGAAGAAAAAGGGGAGAGATGGTGGGCAAGGTTCAACGCCATTGATCAATAAAGAGAGAGAGACACAGTCTTCTGTCCCCTCAACATCTAATGCCTTTGATGTCCTTGAATCGTGTGATATTGACGAGTTAGGAAATGGAGATTCAAGTCAAGGGTTGAGAAATAGAGGGAGTCCATCTCCAAGTGATCCTAGTTATGGGGAGACTTCAAAAGAGGATAACAGAAGAAAACTTAAAGCGAAACTTCATGACTTGAAGAATGCTAGAAGGAAATTCTGAATCCTTGTTTTGTTGGGAATGTTGTGCTTGTTTTCTATAAGCTCAGTTTGTCTTTTGATGGAGTAGTTTATTTTGTTTATTTTTGTGCTCCCATCAAAAGCTGTGTATTGAACTTCATTGTATATCTTTCTTTTTTGGTTATAATATGACTTACTTATCCAAAAAAACCTTTAACCTACTTTTGGGGCGACCGTGGTTGCACCAGGTAAAGGTAGTCTCTTCCACCTTACACCAGATGTTGAAATACCCCCACGGGAAGGGGGTGGCCATTGTTTTTGGGAATTCGTCAATCTACCCACCGCCAGAAGTGTCTACACCAGTCTTGGAAATCGAACACGGCATGGAGGATGTGTTCTTATCGGGGTTTACTCTGGCTGAGGCTCGAGTCGTGCAAAACATCTTGGCTGTTGATGAGGGGGTGTATGTCAGCGCACAATCGATATACCTTATTCAACACATCCCTGGGACAGGATTGGGGAAGAGTGGCCGGAAGGGCCTTGCAGTATCAGCCGAAGTGCCGCACAACCCGCATATCTTTGGCTTAGGTTATCTGCCCACCAAAGAGGATTGGGTGAGAAAAGGCAAGGAAATGGCTGGGAGAGCCAGAGCAAAGCGGGTGGGGAAGCC
Source organism: Camellia granthamiana (assembly GCA_036172215.1). Lineage (NCBI taxonomy): Eukaryota > Viridiplantae > Streptophyta > Magnoliopsida > Ericales > Theaceae > Camellia > Camellia granthamiana. The sequence continues at coordinate 7,120,949 of CM069909.1, forward strand.
TTTTGAGTTAATGTACCGACCCATCCAGGGTACCCTAAACGGACGCTTCGTCCGGGAGGGGGAGGAATTTCCATTTTGTGGCTTCCCAGAACCATGGTTGAATGCGGAGAAGAAGCGCCTGCCAGGGTTTGAGATCTTCTTCGACCTACAGTTATCCGGGGATGATGTTGCCGAAGAGCAGACAAACCCATAAGCTGAGGTTGAATAGAATGAGAAAGTGGATCCTGAGAGCACCGAAATTAAAATGGGGGTAGCGCTGGCTTGTCTACTTTCAGATCCTCCGATCGTACAGAAGTGCTTGGGGGATAACTTCTCGGTGTCCATGATTGGGAATGAAACGGCTGCGGGCCTACCGTCAAGCATTTTGGATGCATCCATCGCACCCTCTCTCACCTGGCACTACGAAGAGGGATTTTTGTCAAGCAGCACCGGGTCAGGTAGTGAGCCGGAATCTGATTCCTCCGAATCTATTGAGTCGGAATCAGGTTCCAGCTCGACTGAGTCTGAGTCCGGTATTCTTGGGGGTGATAACCCGGATGCCACAGTCCTGTCTAGGTCGTCTTTTTCTTTCTTTTTTGAGTCTGTTGTAATAGAAGAATCGGACGATTTGGAAATGCTTAATGAGAATGGAATGGATGTGGTTTCTGAGTACTTTTCTGTGCCCTTGATTTATTGTATTAATCAGGACTTTCAAAATTTTGATTTGATGAAAATGACGAGGAAGAAATTCCTCCAGTTTTGCAACGCTTAATTGATCAAGAGCAGGAAAGATTTGTTAAACCTTTAGTTGATGAATTCACTACTATTAATGTTGGTATTGAGGAGGACCCGTGGCTGGTCCAGATCGGGTCCACGTTGTCTTCGGAGGAACGCGAGCGCTTAGTCGCTTTATTAAAAGATTTCAAAGATGTTTTCGCGTGGTCCTATGGAGACATGCCTGGGATCGATCCTGAGATTGTACAGCACCGGATCCCTCTTAACCCCGAGGCCCGACCTGTTAAACAGAAACTCAGGAGGATCCGCTCGGACTGGGCCCTCAAGATTAAGGAAGAGGTCACCAAGCAAATTGACGCAGGGTTCCTGCTGGTATCCAAATACCCAACTTGGTTGGCCAACATTGTTCTGGTACCGAAGAAGGATGGCAGGATCCGGGTATGTGTGGATTTCAGGGATTTGAACAGAGCCAGTCCAAAGGACGACTTTCCCTTGCCGCATATTGATGGGTTAGTGGACTTCACAACGCGGCATGCTTTACTTTCATTCATGGATGGATTCTCGGGCTACAATCAGAGAGTGATGGCACCTGAAGACTGGGAGAAGACTGCTTTCACCACCCCGTGGGGGACTTACTGTTACAGGGTGATGCCATTTGGGTTGAAGAATGCTGGAGCTACATATCAATGGGCCGTGACCACAATATTGCACGACATGATCCACAAAGAGGTTGAGGTGTACGTGGATGACATGATTGTCAAGTCCAAAGAAAGAGAGGGCCACTACACCGCCTTGCAAAAGTTCTTCCAAAGGATCAGAGAATTTCGGTTGCGGTTGAATCCTCAGAAGTGTACGTTCGGTATTACAGCAGGGAAAATGTTGGGGTTTCTGATTACACAGAGAGGTATCGAAGTCGACCCTTCCAAAATCAAGGCCATCTTAGAAATGCCACCACCAAGGACTGAAAAGGAGGTGCGAGGCTTTCTGGGTAAAATACAATTCATAAGACGGTTTATTTCAAAATTAACCTTGACTTGTGAACCACTTTTTGGTCTCCTGAATAAAGGAAAGAAATTCTAATGGGACGGCCGATGCCAAGCTGCTTTTGAACAGATCAAGGAATACTTACAGAACTCGCCCGTGTTGTCACCGCCAGAGCCAGGGAGACCGTTGATTTTGTACCTTTCAGTGACTAAAACCACGATGGGCTGCATGCTTGCGCAGGAATCAGAGGATAAGGTAGAGAGGGCTATCTACTATTTGAGCAAGAAGACGCTGGAGTATGAAACCCGCTACACACCGTTGGAAAAGGCTTGCTTAGCCTTGGTATGGGCTACCAGGAAGCTGCGGCACTACTTGTTAGCTCACTCTGTAATGTTGGTTTCAAGATTAGATCCCATCAAATATCTATTCGAGAAACCGGCGCTTACGGGTAGGCTAGCTTGTTGGTTGCTGTTGCTTTCCGAATTCGATCTGAAATATGTGACGCGCAAGTCAATCAAGGGAAGAGCAGTAGCAGAGTTCTTAGCTGATCATCCAGTGGAAGGAGGTGAAGCAGTTGAGTACTTATTCCCAGATGAGGCCATTTTACATATCGACGACGAGTTCTGGACGATGTACTTTGATGGAGCGTCAAACTAGTACGAGTATGGGGTAGGGGTGTTGCTGATAGCACCCGACAAGTCCCGTGTCCCTCTAGCATTCAAACTCCGGTTCAAAGTCTCGAACAACGAAGCAGAGTATGAAGCATTCATTCTTGGTTTAGAAGCAGCCCTGGAACTAGGGGCAAAACGGTTGGACGTCATCGGGGACTCGAACCTTGTTGTATCTCAAGCGAAAGGAGATTGGAAAGTCAAAGAAGAAAAGATGATAATGTATCACCAGACCTTGGACTTGTTAATTCCTCGGTTTGAGAAACTAAACTTTGCTCATCTATTAAGAGAGAACAACAGGTTCGCAGATGCACTAGCAACTCTATCTTCCATGATAGACATCCCTTTTAGAGTCCGGATGCGTCCGATCATCATTGACCAGAAGTTTGTGCCGGCTTATGAGTCGATTGCTGCCATAGAAGAGGTTCAAGATGAGAACCCCTGGTATTATGATGTCTGGAACTTCTTGGAAAAAGAAGCGTATCCACCAGGGGCAAATGCCAAGGATAAGAGGGCAATCAGAAGAATGGCTGTTCAGTTCATCATCTGCGGGGATAAATTGTACAAGAGAGGTCATCTAGGAATCCATAAGCTGTGTGTTGATGCCGAAGAATCGAAGCGCCTAATGGAGGCCATCCATGGAGGAGAGTGCGGAGCTCACATGAACGGGGTAATGTTAGCTCGGAAGATCCTCAGGCAGGGTTACTACTGGTCCACCATGGAGGAGGATTGTATCGGCTTTGTTCGGCAATGCCACAAATGTCAGATCCATGCAAACTGCATGAACATCCCGCCGTTGAAGCTATACAATATGACTTCGCCATGGCCATTTTCAGTTTGGGGAATCGATGTGATCGGGGCTGTCACTCCGAAGGAGTCTAATGGGCATGAGTTCATTCTGGTCGTGATAGATTATTTCACGAAGTGGGTTGAGGCCCAATCCTATGCGGTGTTGAAGGCTTCACATGTTGCAAAATTCATCAGAAACAACATCATCTGTCGCTACGGGGTCCCGAACGAGATCGTTTCAGATAACGGTTCCCACTTCAAGAAGGAAGTGATTGATTTGTTGGAAAAATACAATGTGGCTTTTCATAAGTCATCCACCTATCGGCCGCAGACCAATGGAGCGGTCGAGGCCGCCAACAAGAATATCAAACACATATTGTAGAAGATGGTGGAAACCTACTGGGATTGGCCAGATAAGCTGCCGTTTGCTCTGTGGGGCTACCGGACCTCAATTAGGACTTCTACTGGGGTGACTCCGTATTCATTGGTTTATGGGATGGAGGCCGTTCTACCTATTGAAATTGAGGTTCCGTCTTTGCGAGTACTGGCTGAGTGTCAGATAGCTGAAGCAGATTGGTAGCAGAGCAGATTTGAAGAACTCATGCTCTTCGATGAAAGAAGGCTGAAAGCACTGTACCATGTTCAAGATTATCAGTGCAGAATTGCCAGGGCTTTTAACAAGAAAGTTAAGTCTAGGAATCTAAAAGAAGGAGATTTGGTGCTCAAGGACAACCGAGCTCCCATCCACGACCCAAGGGGCAAGTTCAGACCCAATTGGACTAGTCCCTACATCATTAAGTCTATCTGGTTAGGTGGAGCAGTGGTTCTGATGGACCTAGATGGCCTAGAGTTCTCCCAACCGATCAACATGGACAAGTTAAAGAAATATTACCCCTGAGAGGCTCGCTAGGCCGAAAACCCAAAAGGGCGACCTAGGCAAAAGTTTGAGCATGAAAAATTTGAAATTACAAAAACTGAGCTCGCAAGGTTGAAAACTCGCAAAGGGCGGCCTTGGCAAAAGTTAGAGCGTCAAAGGAGAGTGAAAATATGCGAGTGAACCCAAGCCTGAACTACGTAAGGCTTGATTCCCATCTTTGGGATACGTAGGCAACTTCATCCTGAAGTTCAGCCATAAACATTTCCCCGATCAACTTTGTCCATTTGATCATCTCGGTCATCTTTGTCTATTCTGCATTCAAGAGCTTCGGTTGTGATCTCTGGTGCAGTGCTATTTAGACTAGGGGCAACTTTCCAGTTGCTGGGATCCGGGGTTGTGCATCTCAGTGACAGATCTCAGGCATGTCCAGTTCTGATCCATATCGAAAATGGTTTTGAAAAGTTTTAATAAAAGTTGATTTTGCTCAAATTAATCTTTTACAACTTAGACCATTTTTGGACCAAAGCGGAAAATTTTCAGTACCCACAACCTTCAATTTCATTGATTTCAATACGGAGTTCTCCTGCTCTTGCATACAAATTGAAGTCGCTTTTTATTACATTCATAAAGAAAACTTAAAAGTACTAATAAAGCAATAAATCCGGGGCATAGATAAGTCAGGTGTTCCTGCGGCCCCTCCCAGAGCTAGTCGAAGCCTCTGATGCCAAGTTGGGCCCCATCTGTGCCTCTTCATTGAGCCAATCTATGCACTCATCAGACAATGTGCAACTGAAAGTGGGAGCAGGGGCTAGGAGCTCTCTAGTCCTCCATGCTGTGGCATACCGGGCAAGCTGTGCACCTCGGGCTAGGAATGCAGCAGGGTACTCTATCCCCTCTGGCGGGCAAGTGTGATCATGTCCGAACTGGCACCGGAACCAGAACGGAAAATAGAAGACACAGTGTGTCATGCCAATCAATTGAATCCCAGGATAACGGGTCATATTGTAACTCATTGCCGGCAGATTGAGCCAAGGGCAACGCCAAGCAATGCGGTCCGCGGACAAACTGCACATCCAGTTGTACCACCACCCCTCATCCAGGGCATCGACTAGACGTCGTCGGAATAAATAGCTACGAGCTGAATATACTGGACACGAGTCCACTACTCTCAACTTGTCCATCAACCATACCTGGGGAGGGATGAAAAATGAGAGATTAAAGAATAGAGAGATGTATGATGAGAGAAAAGTACGAAAAGGGTTTTGTGAGAAAAAAAAAAAACGAGCCTGAGGGTCGAGTGATGTGAGCAATATACATGAGAGATAGGGTGGGAAACATTACCTGCAATAGTAGTGGGCTCCCTGCAAGCCTAGCCGTCTCCTGCGATGAAAAGCGTCTAAGTCCATCAATGTCTCAGCCAATGTCATGGCAATGCAGTTTTTGCCCTCTTTCAAGCCCTCGGCCACCTCAATCAAACGAGTGCTAAACCCACCGGAGCCCGGGGCAAGCAAGAAATGAGATAGCAAGCATAAGCAAAGCGCGTGTCGCCGATATCCCTGCCAATGATGGTCGCCGCAGTTACCAGCATCAGAAAACCAGCAAACCAAGCTTGGGATGTCCAGCTCCCCGTCGTGAATCAATGATCGAGCATCATGCAAAGTGAGGCCGCACATTTGTCCTAAGGCTTGGACATGACCGAATCGGAGTTGAGGCAAGATTTCTTCATTATGCTCGGACTCCATCAAAGCTTGGAAATCCTCGAAAGTAAGACACATCTCTTGCCCACTGAAGCTAAAGACGTGTGTTACCGGATTCCAAAACCTTGCTACGGCATGGAAGAAAGGAAGATGCAGCGGAGTACGGCCCAGCGTGAATAGTGCATTCAAGCCGAAGCCCCGGAAGTTTAACTTTTCTGAGCCATCTAGAGAAGCAATCCAAGCTGTGAGATTTTGGACGAGAAATGCCTCCATTTTGATGCAAAACTAAGGTGAAATGAAAGAACCACGAAGCTGGGACTTTTATAGAGGACAAGATACTGTTTTGGGGACACGTGTCAAAAATCTGGTGGTCGCTAAACCAGGTGGTCGGCCGACCACCTTTTCTGGTAAGCCGACCACCCCTTTGGTCTCCAAGACAGAAAACTGGTCGGCCAGCTTCCTTAGGTGGTCGGCCATGGAGAGAAGTGTGGCTTTGGTCTTATCCTAGTCTCTAGAAGAAAGTTCCTAGCATTTCCATGCATTGGGAGTGTTGAAGGTGCGAGTTTTCCTCTGTTTCGGATGCGTTCCGTCACTCTGATCGTCCGAGATACGTTTGTTTATCGAGTTGTTGTTGAGTTTTGTTTATTGAGTTGTTGTTGAGTTTTGATTATTGAGTTGTTGTTGAGTTTTGTTTATCGAGTTGTTGTTGAGTTTTGCTTATCAAGTCGAGTTGTTAAGTTTATCGAGTTGTTAAGTTTTATTGAGTTGTCGAGTTTTGTCCATTGAAATTGTTGTTCTTTGTTTATCAACATTTCCGGGATTTGCTTATCGAGTTGTAAGCTTGCTAAGGTCTCATTGTTTCTTAGTAAGATAAGTTGTTTTGTTTGTTGTGTCGTTTCACTACCTGACTTGGCAAATTTTCGATGCTCAATTTTCATTCAATCTCATTTTTGTGCAAAATGATGTGATGCGATGCTAAGAACATAAAATACAACACTTTTTGAACAAAAGCTGTTTCATTCCATCATGCTTCCTTTGTTACAACATTTTACAACAAGGGTACAAGTTTTACAGAAAATAAAACTACCTAATAATGTACAATGTGCTACAACTACTAGTAAAAAAGGCAAATAAAGCAGGGAACAGCTGCATCAGTACTATCAACTGTAGGAATAAGAGGCCCTCTTCGTCTTCTTCTGCGGAACAGCCTCGGCACCATCATCATCATCTGAATCGGAGCTGCCGTCCTCGGAACCCTCCTCGGCATCATCTCCACTACCGGAACTGGAACCAGAGTCACCCTCTCTGTCAGCAGATGTCTCTGACTGGGGATGCGCAGGCTCCTCCTCCTCGCTGGACTCCTCGTCATCTATGACAGGTGCTCTGCGCCTGCCTCGTCTGCGAGACGAGTCCCCTCTCCCAGCCCCTCGAGAAGGCCTAGATGGCCCGGCCTGTGGCCCAGTCTGTAGTGGTGGCATTTGAAAAGGACAATTTGAGTACATTAGCCAACATGTATATCAGATGTAGAGACAAGAACGCTACATAGAGTGGGTGTATGCAAATACAATGTATGAATGTGGTGTGTGTCAAATGTGCTCTACGCATACAGTCAAGCAATGCAGTGAAATGGGTAAACACAGCATGTCATCAGAAGTATGATAAATGCAAGGAAATTGAAAAGCACCGAGACGCCGGCAATGAATAGCTGTGTCTCCCTCCGCAGAACCATGCCCTCGAGTGAGGCCATCACTCCAAGCATCCTATCCATGTACTCCATGGGGGGCTGCAGATGCAAGTGCAAGTTATCAGTGAATGAATAAATGTCCAAATATCTGAGTGATAAATCAAAATTGTAAAGCATACCGGTGGCGAGTCAGGGTCTCTGACGTATTGGTGATCAGGCACTGGGGGCTCCAATGGAATCGGGTAAGGTGACTTGTATCGCCATCCAGTCAACTTGGTTGGAAGATCTGGTCGCCCGGCGTGAGGGTAAGTCGGAGGAATCGGGGGGACCAGTCCAGTCCCACCTCTCGATGTGCCGGCCCTGCTAGTAGAAGGGACACCTGCAGCCCGAGCTCGACTCGATGATGGCATGCCAGTAGACCTCCTCGTGGGAGTATGGATACCTGTCAATGGAGGCATCAAGTATGTATGACGGTAAGTCGCGTACTCCCCCTCCTCCAAATGTAGAAATACGTCGGTACCCAACATGGCACTGTCGACCTCCTGGGGAGTGAGCCCCTCAGTGGATCGCATATCGTCCGGAGGTGCTGCAGGGACCCTCTGCTCGGGGAAGCCCATAGTCTGGCGCATGAAGCGGTCCCCCAGAAACCAGGCCCTACCAGCTGGCCCCTTAAATAGGATCCTGTACCGAGAAGCGGCCCATCTCCCAGCAAACTGAAATCGGGTATCTCCACCCAAGGGCACCCAGGGCTGCCATGTGATCTGCGGATAACCAATGCATAAGCTGATTAGAAATCGTAAATGTGCAAGATGAATCAAAGATGGAAACATGGAGAACTGAGAGTTCTGAATCACCTCGATCATCCGCACTGTGTCAAAAAACTGTCGCAGGTAGGGGAGAGTCTCCCGAGCTCTCGGCCGGTACTGGCCCTCAAATATGAGCGAGTAAGGAATCATGAGAGGCACCTCCACCTCAAGCTCCGGGGCTAGCGCTGGGAAGTACGCAAAAACCCATAGTTGTGGAAAATAGGGCAATAGCCATCAGAATACATGATGCTAAATGCAGAATGTACAGAGAATGCAGAATGCTGAGAGCAGAGTGTAAGGTACAGAATGTAAAGTGTGCCGTGTGTGCAATGTATAGATAATGAAAAGCAGAAATGTAAACCAAGAGGGCAGAAAGTACCTTCCAGGCTCTCCAATAGCCGCCAACTATGTTCCCTCGTCCGTGGGAGGCCGCACTCATGTAGCAGTAGAGGGTAGCTAAGCCGGCGCCACCCCAGTCATACTGGCTGACCTGTGAGAGGTTTACCAGAGCACTCAGCAGATAAAGTCCAACGGTGTTCCCTCTATCGGAGAACAAAGTGGTCCCGAGGAGGAACATCAAAAACCCTCGAGTGTACTGCGCTATCTCCTCGGGAGTCTCAGGCACCCTCTCTCTAAAATGTGTGGAAAACCAAGTGTACCGGACTCTGCCCGAAGATCTGTCAACCGGTGGGCGAGCTCCCAACAGATAGATCCAGGCAGCCTCCCATTCGCCCATGTCCTCATCGTAGGGGATCGACCAGCCTCCCACGTCAAGGCCTGTCAGTATGGCAAAATCGAATGGGGTCATAGTCATGTCCCCGGTAGCTGAGAAATGGAAGGAGTTGGTGGTGTCCCACCATCTCTCTACGAGGGCGCCCATCAAGGTCCTGCTCGCTGGATAACGTGATATCCCCGTGCAGAAGGGTCCGAACCCTGCCTGGTCAACCAGATCGCGAACGGCCTCTGGGAGCTCCGTGTACCACTCCCTGGCAATGATCGATCCATAGCCTCGTGTAATACGGGAAGATACTTGCATTCAGAATGAACACGTGTATTCAATTTCAAAATGAAAGTATGAGTTGTGTGCAAACTGAATCAGATGCAATGCTGTGGACTACGTGTTCAGTGCGAGCTGCGTGTTCAACATGAAGTATATGAGCTATGTGTTCATCATCAAAGTTAGGGCTGCGTGTTCAGATTTCAAAATAATGAGCTGTGTGTTCAACATCAAGTGTTTGAGCTGTGTGTTCAGACTTCAAAAACAGTGGGCTGCGTGTTCATAATCAACAAGTTTGAGCTGTGCGTTTAGATTTCAGAAATAGTGGGCAGTGTGTTCAGAATTCAAAGTTCGAGCTATGTGTTCAACATCAAGTGTTTGAGCTGTGTGTTCAGACTTCAAAAACAGTGGGCTGCGTGTTCATAATCAACAAGTTTGAACTGTGCGTTCAGATTTCAGAAATAGTGGGCTGTGTGTTCATCTCAAAGTTCAAGCTGTGTGTTCAACATCAAGTGTTTGGGCTGCGTGTTCAGATTTCAAAATAGTGGGCTGTGTGTTCATCTCAAAGTTCGAGCTGTGTGTTTAACATCAAGTATTTGAGCTGCGTGTTCAGGCTTCAAAAACAGTGAGTTGTGTGTTCATCTCAAAGTTTGGGCTGCGTGTTCAGATTTCAAAAGTAGTGGGTTGTGTGTTCATCTCAAAGTTTGGGCTGCGTGTTCAGATTTCAGAAATAGTGGGCTGTGAGTTCACCTCAAAGTTTGGGTTGCGTGTTCAGAAATTCAACAGTTTGGGCTGTGTGTTCAACTCTCAACCAGTGTGTGCTGCATGTTCACATTCAAAGATATGGGCTGCGTGTTCAGAAATTCAAAGTATGGGCTGCGTGTTCAACTTTCAACAAGTGTGTGTTGCGTGTTCACAATCAAATATGGGCTACGTATTCAGAAACTCAACGGTTTGGGCTGCGTGTTCAACTTTCAGCAAGTGTGTGCTGCGTGTTCACAATCAAGTATGGGCTGCGTGTTCAGAAATTCAAGTGATTGAGCCGTGCATTCAAGATACAAACACAACGCTGTGTCATAGACTAGGTGTTCAGAATGAGCGGATAAGCATACATAGCGAAAGCATGGAATGTGCATGAGATGCAGAATACATTGCAGAAAATGTAAAAAGTAAAGTACATACCTCTCGTGCCTGGTGAGAGAGGTGGGACTTTGGCTCCCGCAGTAGTAGATCCACAGGTGCTCGCTCATCAAAATCGGTGAAATGGTAGAAAATGGCCCGAGGAAGGATGTGCGCCGGAGGGTCATACCTCTCGGGAACAAATGGCCGAATCCTCGGAGGCAAAGACATAATGTCTGGCTCACCCTCGGCACCTGAAGGACCCCCGCCCTGAGGAAAATGACCTACCATTTCAAGAAATCTGCAAAAAGGAGCAAAAATGAGCAAAATGAGCCAAAATTGGAAAAAGTCAACAAAAGTCAACTCTCGGGAAATGAAAAAGTCAACAAAAGTCAACTCCCGAGAAAATGTTCTAAATGTTGAGACAAACTTACCTCAAGTGGTGAAAATGGAGAAAGAAGCTCCGAAATCAAATTTTAATCGGTCCAAAGTGAAGAAAACTGAAAGATTTCGCGAAACAACTTTGCGTGGGGCATTGGAAAACGTGTATAGAGCGCAGATCTGAGGGAGAAAATGGTCTTGGAAGGAGGAGGAACTAATTTCAGATCTGAGAGTGTGAGCAAAAAGTGCTTTGGCCGAGTATATTTAAAGAAACAAATGCAAAAGGACAAAACTGCCCCTGTTTTTGGCAAGGTGGTCGGCCGACCACCTTTTCTGGTAGGCCGACCACTCCCTCTCACCAAACCTGGTCGGTGGCCCCCATACATGGTCGGTGGCCCTCCTGAGTGGTCTCCCATGCCTCTTTGAGCTCCCTGCAAATTTTGGTGGTGATCGGAGGCCCCGGCTCTCGAGAAAGTACAAGGAAAGTGCACTTTCAGGCGCGAAATCCCTCCGTGGGAACTTCAACTCCAACTTTTGATGCGTGTTTCGTCGCCATTCGTCAAAAGCAAGGTGTATCCTTTTTGAGTACATTGCGACCCCTCCGGGAGGTAAACCGGAGGTTGCGATTGAGTTTTCCTCGTCAAAGCTCACATTTCTTTGCTCGATGTTTTGTTTTAAACATGCTCGTAAAGTCGCACTTATCTTGCGTTGTTATGCATGCCACTCGCATTGTTGTGCATGTTTCACCGGTATTGTCATACCTCCATACTTAACTTGCATTGTCACGCATGTTTCTCCTCGCATTGCGATGCACTTTCCCATCGGCACCATGTTTGTTTGCGTTCGATATAGTGTTGAACATATGTTGCTAACTATGTTGTGCTTGTTTAGTTTCTATTTTTTGTAAGCACGATATTGTATGTACGGTTCATTTGAAGCTGGTGCGACTAGATGAGCCACACAGGTATTGTATCTTCTCTGTGTGAGACGTGACGAGAATTGAATAATTCTCCACATTCTTACTGCATGAAATATAGTTGCTGCTTTGCATTCTTGCTTAAAACTATTGCATCTATTGTGAATATTTGCTTCATTACAGCTTGCTGCTTTGCATGATCATGAGTTACATTCGACTTGGTGCATATCGTTTTGCATTTTGCCCCCGCCTGCGGGCACATCTCTTTGTTTATCTTGCCTGTTTGTCTAAGTCTTCGGCCTTGTCAAAAATGGGTCGTCTTTGGGCTTTGACATTCACTCCTGTCAATTACGACTTCCGAGTTCTGTCAAAGAGGGGCAACTATAGACACCCCATTTTTGACTGACCTTAAGACTCAGACGTCGCCGATTGAGCGCTCGGTGATGAGGCATATTGTGCTCATTCTGAGGTCACAGAGTCTCAGCTGAGAGCCTTGCCTCCAGACTTCGGGACTCTTTTGTGCGTTGCCTCGGTTTGCGAACTAGGTCATGTTTTCTCTGTTTTCTCTTCCCGAAGGGAGGGAGAGGTCTCGAAGACCATCTCTCAGTGGCCGTAGGCTACATTTCTTGGTCGTAGGCCACTATTCCCGTTTGGAGACCAGTTTTCGATTTTCGGAGTCGTCGGCTGTGCGCCTCAGTTCGGGACCGCTGAACTTTCTCCGTTTGCTCCGATTTTTGGTACACACCTTGTTCCCTCTCCCTAGAGGGACACTGTGGCCCGGGAGACCACCTTTGTGGTCGCACGCCACCTCCGGTGCTTAATAGTCAGTTTTAGGGGCCTCCGACCGCGCGTTTTAACCCCCGAACCCTTGTTTTGCATCAGTGTGGGTTCAGTTTTGGCATGGACCCTAGTTTCATTGTTAGGAAGGTGGTACTAGGGTGGGAGACCACCTTTTTTTCTTGGAGACCACCTTTCCCCGGTCAGCCGGTTTTTCTTGTCAGGTAAGTGGTCTCCCTCACTTTTGAGCCACATTTTCTGGTCTCCCATACCACCACTGAGTTGCATTCACCTGGGAGACCACCAATATGGGCTGGCTGACCACCTTTTGAGCTTGACCCTTTTGAACCTGGTCGGCCGACCAGGGGGAGTGGTCGGCCGACCACCTGAACTGGTCGGCCAGCCTTCTGCTTTTTGTCTCTCTGAATGCAATCCAGCTGTGCCAGCTGGGAGGCATTTGTTCCATCCTCCGAGGATTGACCCTCTTGTTTTGGCTTCTTAAAGAAGCTTGGCCCTTTACTCTTAGCTTCTAAGAGAAGCTTCACCTTTTGTTGAGCTTCTTGAGGAAGCTTGACCCCTTTGGTCTAGCTTCCTCAAGAAGCTTGACCCTTTTGGTTTAGCTTCCTTAAGAAGCTTGGCCCCTTTGCTCCAAGCTTCTAAGAGAAGCCTTGGACCTCTTCTTCTATAAGAGAGACCCTTCTCTCCACTTGCAAGGGTTGAGATTTTTGTGTCTAAAGCTTATACACTTCCCTCCATATCTCTCTACTTCAAGCTTCAAAAGTCCATAGTTTTGGACCCTTTGCACTACACCTCCAAGCACAACACCTCCACTATCAACCTAAATACCATGGAGTTCGTTTTTAGAGGTTGAAGAGTTCCTACTTTGGTCCAGAAGCTACTGGAGGTCTTCTCTACAAGGGTAACACTTATTCTCCCTTTTTAAGCATTGTTTTGCTTCGCATCTTAGCTCCATTTGTAAGCATATTTAGGCTTTGTCATAAACTGAAAAAAGTCTTTTTTTGAGCTTCTAAACATGTTTGTTTAAGACTATTTTTCTATTGGGGGTCATCTACCCCCATGCATGCTTCATTTCCTCTTGTTTTAGGCCATGCATTAGGGCCTTTGTTGTGAGCTTTGTTGGCCCTTTTGACCACTGAAATCCAGCGGATTTTCAGTGGTTATTATATGTTTTTGAGCATCAAAATCAGAGAGGGGTGGCCCTCTTACCCCTTGTTTTGTTTACTAGCTTTCTTGGCCTTTCAAAGGAGCCCCTATTTGCATGTTTTCAAGCCATGTTTCAGGCTACTTTTTGTGAGTTTTGTGACCTGCATAGGCTCTTTCCAGAGCCCTTTTTGCCATGTTGAATGTCTATTGTGCATGTGTAGAGTAATCCTCTTCAAGGCCTTTCAAGGGGGCCTTTACTTGCATGCTTCCTAGGCTCCTTTCAGGCCCTTTTCAGTGAGTTTTAGGGCCATCGTAACCTCTTTCTAGAGGTATTTTTTCCATTTTGTATGTCCATCATGCATGTGTTGAATAACCCTCTTATTGGCCTTTCAAAGGAACATATCATTCTTGCATGCATTGGCCATGTTTCCATGGGTTTTTGGGCATTATTTGGCATGGCATACTTCTGTTTTTGGCTGGTTTGGTGAGCTCTCACGTGCTTCATATAGTTGTAGTGCAAATCATGGTTCACTAGCTTGTATTGCATGATCTTTTGGCCCTTAATTCTAGCACTTTTTGGCCATGCCTTAGACTGATTTTGTGCATATTTTGGACTACCTTAGCTCTATTTTTGGGTCTCATGGTCGAATGATGTTTGTTTTGCATGCTTGTAGTTCAATGTCCATGCTTAGTTTTGAGTTTCGAGGTCTATTACATGCATATACTGAGGTGTTTTCATGTTTTGGGGCCATTGCATATCATATTTTAGAGCTTATATGTATGCCATATTCCCATGATTTTCACTCTTTAAATGCGTTTGAGAGTTGGGCTTGTATGCCTTGTTTTCGGACCATTGAATGAGCTTCATTTCTTTGCATATTGAACCATCATTTTAGGCCATTTTCCCACCGTCTCGGACCTTCCTAGGGTCTATTTAGGGCTGGTCTTGCCATTTGTGCATCACTTTGTGTACCTCTAGTGTAATTCGCTTCACTAGTTTCGGTAATTGTGCCGTCTAGCATGCATTGTGTGAAGTGTTTGCATGATTCGGGACCATTGTGCATCATGTTTCAGAGCTGGAGAATGTGTGTTCCCATGCCATATTTCATCCTTTGCCATGATTAGTTAGAGTTGCATGTTGTGCCTTAGGATCGGTCATTTGTATTCGTGCATGTTTGCATGTATTTCGGTTGTCTCATTTTCATGTATGGCCACTGATTTGAGTTGGGGCTGAGGTCCACTCACTTTAGTTTAAGTCCATATTGCATTGCGTATGCCATATAGTTCGTGTGCATTGAGTATGCCATTCTCAGTTCATAGCATTGCGTATGCTAGTTGCATGTTTGCATATCATCCCTCGCATCCCAGCATGATCAGGTTGCATTGCATTTAGGGTTGCATGTTAGTCACATTGTGTATGCCATCTCATTGCATTGTGTTTGGAGTAGGGTTAGTCCAAACACGGGAAACGAGGGATGTTTCGTACTCCAAGTGATGAAACGTGTCTCAATTCCCAGTCGCTAACACTCCGGATTACCCATGATGGAGTTTAGGCCTTATTATGCTTATATGTGCATTCATTTCACATTGAGTCATGCAATTCGACTCCTCGGCCATCATACATCGAGATGCGTGATTGGTGGCACGAGGATCGAGGTCTACACTCTCTAGAGCTTGTGCAATGATGGGGAGAGTGGTCATGCACATGTGTTGAAAATAATTTGCCATGCCACTTTCTTGCTCTCTGTTGCAGTAAATCGGATTCCAACAGCAAAAACTAGTCAGCAGCCTTCGAAAGCCTTGTGCAGTGTTCTGGGACCAATTGCAAAACAGAGGCAAATCGGGGCATCGCAAGGAATTTCCTGACAAAGCGACCTGAGCATGCATGCATCTTTCATGATTTGGAACAAGAGCTGAGGCAGTCCATTTTATAGCTTGCATGATAGTTTATTCGATTTCCTAGTTAATTTGTTAATTAATTAGGGTTTTGTAATATTTAATTAGCTAGAGTAGTTAATTATTTATTCGGACTGTATTATTTATTCGGACCTTTTGAGCGAGGGCAATTGTGTAATAAGTGTGCGTGTGTGTGATATATGTCTTCCAACCCCACGTCTTTCCCTTTTATTTACCAGCTTATGATGGTTAGTTTAGGGCATGTTTCAATTAGCATACTTACGCTCGCATGTTTGCATCCATTCATCTGTCTTGCATGCACCAGGCTCGGCACATCATACTAACTGCATTGTATTTCAATTTCAAGTTGAATACGTGTTATCTATAGCATCATCATATGCCATCTTAGAATAGCCGAGCCTATCTTAGTTGCATTCTTGTATGTGTTGCATTAGGCATCTCAGCATAGTTAGGATTCATGCATGATTTCTAATCAGCTTCTTTCTTTGGCTCGGAGTACTCGGTAAGTGTTCATGCTTTAGTATCCTTGCATATGTGTGAGTGATTGCCATGATAACATGCTTCACATGAGGCTATGTGCTTATATGATATAACTGCCTGAATGCCTGTGGGTGAAGGTTGCGTTATTTGGATTGGAACAATTCATTGACTGCAAGTTTTAAGCCCACTTGAGAGTGGCAAAATCTTGTTTTCTAAGCCCACCTGAGGGTGGCAAATCCACATTTTAGCCTACTTATGAGTAGCAAACCGCTTTCAAAAACAAACATGAGATGTTTTGTTCCAATTCAGGCGATCCGGTCTATATTTGTATGCTGTGCACATCACGTAGTAAATCTAGGCTAATAACCGGAATAAGAGCACATAATATTTTCAAAACTCAATATCATGGTTAGTAGTGGTCGATCTTTGATCAGGCAAGCGGGGGTGCTCACGAAGTGACCTTCCCCAATCGTACCCAAGTTCCCGAGCCGAGGCAACTTTGGTGATGACGGACACGTGGCCTTAGGCAACGAGTCAGGGTTTCCTAAATTTCCCAAAATAAAATATTTAGGTGGCGACTCTGTATCTGGCAAAGCAGTCCATGTTTGGCACTTCTTTCAAAAAATCTGTTTTAAAAAACGATTTGCCAGATTTGGACTCTTTGTGATTCATCGGTCTTGCATTGCACTTTGTGAGATTAGATACAGGACCGTGACTTTGAGTCCGGAACTGTAGTGAGCCCAATTGAACAAAATGGGATCTCCTCCCGGGACGTTCGGGGACGTCTACAGGTGCATCTAGCGCATCGGGGTCGAGGCAGACTCAGAGCCATCAGTTGGCTCACTCAGTTCAAACTTCACAAGTTAATCAGGAAGTTGCTTCGGCTTAGTCGGTGCAGCAAGCCTAGGCTCCGAGAGATGAGCAGGTTGATCAGAGGCCACAAGGGCGCGTGTATGCTGTTACCGCGCCAGAGCAGTTACCAGGATCCTCGATTGTGAGAGCTATTTTTGTTGTGTGTAATTCTTTGCCTAATGTGTTGATAGATACGTGTTCGTCTCATTCATTCATATCTACTGCATTTGCGTCTGCATTGGGGTTAGAGGTGGCACGATTAGCGTCTTTGCTCAGAGTTGAGTGACCAGTCGGGGGTATAGTTGACTTAGATCTGGGGCGTGATGGTTGTGAGATAGAGGTTGCCGGGCGTCGACTCCTATTTGCTTTTGTGTTGCTAGATATGTCGAGTTTTGATGTCATTCTAGGCATGGATTGGTTATCTTCGTACCAAGCAGTAATCGATTATTTTTGTTAGAGGGTCACAGTGTGCACCTCGAGAGGTGATTGTTTTTACTTTCTGAGAGATCGGGTTGATAGGGTCTTGCTGCCAGTTTTTGACCCTCGTAGTAGAAACGAGCTTAGTGGCCTTCTTGTTACTCTCTTAGATAGTGAGAGTGACAGGGCTCGTGTTGAGTTGCCAAGGGTATTTTGTGAATAACCGGACGTATTTCTCGAGGATCTTACTAGTTTGCCACGCCACCGGGAGATCGAGTTCACCATTGACTTAGTGCCTGGAACGGCATCGATTTCCATGGTGCCGTATAGATTTGCACCCACAGAGTTGCATGAATTGAAGATTCAACTCCAAGAGCTTTTAGACAAGGGCTTCATTCGCCCTAGTACATCACCTTGGGGGGCACCAGCTCTTTTTTCTAAGAAGAAGGATGGGTCATTGAGATTGTGTATTGATTATCGTAAGTTGAATCGAGTTACTGTCAAGAACAAGTACCCCTTACCCCGAATAGATGATTTGTTTGACCAACTTAGAGGGTCATGTTGCTTTTCAAAGATAGATTTGAGGTTGGGGTACCATCAGTTGAGAGTCCGGAAGGAGGACATCAAGAAAACGGCCTTTCGTACACGTTATGGCCACAATGAATTCCTTGTAATGCCTTTTGGGTTGACTAATGCACTGGCTTCCTTTATGGATTTGATGAACCGAATTTTTAGAGAATACTTGGATCATTTTGTGGTCATCTTTGTGGACAACATCTTAAGTTATTCAACCTCTGAGGAAGAACACGAGGCTCACTTGAGGGTAGTGCTTGACTTGCTTAGGGAGCACTAGTTGTATGCCAAATTTGAGAAATGGGAGTTTTGGCTTACCGAGGTGAAGTTTTTAGGTCATGTAGTGTCAAGAGAGGGGGTAACTGTAGATTCTTTAAAGATAGATGCTGTACAAGATTGGGAACAACCCAAAAATGTTTTTGAGAGTTTCTTGGGATTGGCAGGGTATTATTAGTGTTTTGTAAGGGACTTTTCTAGACTAGCTGCGCCTTTGACTCGATTGACTAGAAATGGGGTTAAGTTTGTGTAGAGTGAGGCTTGTGAAAGGTCATTCCAAGAGCTTAAGACTAGACTGACTACTGCACCGGTGTTGATAATTCCAAAAAGAGGTTTCGGTTACACCGTTTATTGTGATGTATCTAGGGATGGGCTTGGTTGTGTCTTGATGCAATGGGGAAAGGTTGTAGCTTATGGTTCACGGCAATTGAAAACGCATGAGAAGAAATACCCCACCTATGATTTGGAGTTAGTAGTAGTAGTGTTTGCCATGAAAATTTGGAGGCATTATTTGTATGGCAAGAAGTTTGAGGTTTTCTTCGATCATAAGAGTCTAAAGTATTTGTTTTCCCAAAAAGACTTGAATTTATGGCAACGGAGGTGGACAGAATTTTCGGAGGATTATGACTTCGAGTTACACTATCATCCGGGAAAGGCCAATGTAGTGGCCAACGCCTTAAGTTGGAAATCTGTGAGTAGTTAGGCGAGTGTGGCCATTCGGGAATTGGTTATGTTGGGTGACATCAGCAAGTTTGAATTGCATTTGGGTGAGTCCGATAAGGGTGCAACTTTTTTACTTTGAGTGCTCAACCTACCTTGATTACTAAAGTTATAGAGGCACAACAACGAGACCGTGAAGTAGAGTCAATTCGTGATAGAATCTCCAACGGGAAAGAAGAGAAGGGTTTGAACATCCACTCCGATTTGAGTGTACGATTCCTAAACCGTCATTTTGTATCGGAACCTTGTTGGGAGGAAGTGCTTCATGAGCTCCATCACTCGCGCCTTGTGGTACATCTAGGAGGCACCAAAATGTCTCATGATCTTAGCCGTCAATTTTGGTGGAGGGGAATGAAGCGGGATGTCACATCCATTGTGTCGAAGTGCCTTACTTGTCAACAAGTGAAGGCCGAACAACAAAGACCAACAGGTTTATTACAACCCTTACTGATAGCCGAGTGGAAATAGGAGCACGTTACCATGGATTTTGTAGTTGGGCTTCCTAGAACACAGCGGGGCAATGATGCCATTTAGACGATTGTTGATAGGTTGACTAAGTCAACGCATTTCATTCCGATGCGTACTGGTGACTCAGTTGAGCACTTGGCAGAGTTATACATTAGGGAGATAGTTCGTCTTCATGGAGTTCCTGTAACCATTGTATCGGATAGAGATCCTCGCTTTACTGCCCGGTTGTGGCAAAGCCTTCAAGAGGCATTGGGAACTAAGTTGACCTTTAGCACCACTTACCACCCTCAAACCGATGGGCAGTCGGAGCGTACCATTCAGATTTTGGAGAACATGCTTAGAGCTTGTGTCCTTGATTTCAAGGGGTCTTGGGAGAGGCACTTACCGTTGATTGTGTTTGCCTATAACAATAGTTATCAAGCTAGCATCGAGATGGCACCATTTGAGGCCTTGTATGGCCGACCTTATAGATCACTGGTTTGTTGGGCAGAGGTGAGGGATGCACCGTTGTTGGATCCGAAAATTGTTAGGGAGACAACTGAAAAAGTTGCTCTCATTTGGAAGAAGTTAGCTACGGCCCAAAGTCGACAGAAAAGCTATGTCGATAAGAGGAGACGACCTTTGTCTTTTAAGTGGGTGACCATGTATTCCTTAAGATCTCACCTAGGCAGGGTTGGATGAGATTCGGTAAGAGTGGTAAGTTGTCTCCCAGGTTTATTGGGCCTTTCGAGATATTGGAGAGAATTGGAGAAGTGGCATATCGGTTGGCTTTACCGCCACAACTTTTAAGAGTTCACAATGTGTTTCATGTATCTATGCTTAGGAAGTATGAACCCGACCCTTCTCAAGTGGTAGATTGGGTCGATTTGGAGGTAGATGAGGATGCCTCTTACGAAGAGCGACTGGTTGAAATACCAGATACCCGAGAGCAAGTACTATGGGGTAAAACTATACCACTAGTGAAGGTGTTGTGGAGACACCATGGGGTTGAAGAAGTAACGTGGGAACGGGAGGCGAAAGTCCGCTCCAAGTATCCGGATTTGTTTATGAATGCTTAAGTTGTTTTAATTTGTAATATTCCCAAGTGGTGAAGGAAATGTATTAAGATTATTAACCATGTGTTGTTATAAGTATTGTTGTTTTGAATATGAGATTGATATGTGTGGCCATTATTGTTGATTGAACTATTTCATGCTTATATGATATCATGAACCGTTGTTGTTACCCTTGAGACTAGACACTTGGAAACCAGGATGAGAATGGCGAATTTTGATTGAAAATAGATATTGCGATTTGAAACAACATCTAGCATGGTTTTGATCACTTGTTGTCTTATCCTGTTTAAGTGGTTTGATCTAATTTCAGGGACGAAATTTCCTATGGTGGGGAGGCTGAGATGACCGGGTGTGCTATTCGTGTTGTTATTCCTCGTTTAACTTTGGGATTGTCTTGTTGGGGTGTTGGGTTGACTTGGAACCTTGTTAATTGATTGGGTTTGTTGCTTTCGGGAGTTTTTCTAAAAATTTTTGCTCTTGTTTATTCCGGGGTTGAATTTCACTCGTTTCGAAGGGTGCGAGGTCGGTCTGGGGTGTCTGGAGTTGTGTAGAGAAAATTCTATGTTTGAGGGCCAAGGCCGCACGTGCGGGATAGGAGGCCGCACGTGCGGTGAGGGAGGAGTTTTCTGGGTTGCATTCACCATAAAAGGCACGTGAAGAGTGTGAAGCCCCCAAAATATGTATTCACTTTAAAAACCCTAATGTTGAATTATTTTCTTAAAGCCCTCGATTGCTTGAATTATTTCGAATCTTATCGGTTAGCAATTTTATTTTCTTTTTTTTCAAAACAGGAATTTTCCTAGCCGGATTAGGTTCCCTAACCTAATTTAATTCTACTTAAATTACATGTATTTAACACCAAGCCCTTACTTCTTTATTAAATTCAAAATAAACCACAAAAACTAGTACATGTACCCTAATATTATTAGTACCATCAATCTTGTAATATATATATACATATATACACCTAGAGGAGTGTGCCTAGACATAAAATAATAAAGAATTTGCCCTCCACACTTCCCTATGGCTGGCCCTTCCTTGGAGAATGTGAGAAATCTATTTCCAAGACACACCATCATGAGATATTCTAGGAAATCCAAACCTAGTGACCTAGATCTAGGTTGCAAATCTCAAAACTAGTTACCTTTCAACTAAAGATCAACTCATTGACGCCAAAACCTATGATTTAGCACCTTAGTTACTCCTATCCCATTTGACACCAACCAAAATCCTAGCTTTCCCATCCATTTTCAACTAAAGGGCTTTCAGGACTTTTTGCCTCCAAAGTTTGTCTATAAATACCAACACACTCCCCTAGCTTGCAAACACACATAACACACTCACCCACACACACATTTTGGTTAGAGAGAGAGGGAGGAGAGCAAGGAAGAGAAGTCTAGAGGAGAAGAGGGAGGAAGAAGAGAGTTTCTTGTGCAAAGCTTAGAAGGTAAGCCACCAACACAACCTTCTCTTCATTTCCTTTTCCAATGCATGTTCTAAAGTTTCTGAATAATGTTCCAGATCTGTTATTATCAAGTTCTTATGTCAAAAAATGCTAAGGGTTGTGTATTGATTTCATCCCTCTTGTATTTTTCCCATTTTGGCACAAACCATCTTCTTTTTGTACAAATCTCTCAACTTTCAAGGGCACTCTTTCAAACAAATTTTATGAGTTAAACAGGTGATAGTTAGCATATTTTCTTCACAAAAGAAATGAAACTTTCCCATGGCGGAACCCCCTTTTTTATAAATTTTCTTGTTTTGGGCATTTTACCTTAAAACCTGTTTTTGCAGTCAACTTTCAAAAATTCCAGAAAAATGTACAAAAATATTCCGAACCTCTATTTTATGTCAAAACCTTCCTTTAGAAGATAGCTTTCAACTAAAATTGGTTTCATCGAAAAACATTAAGCGGTTTGAAAGAAAATCAAGTTTTTGTAACGGTTGATGGATCTGGACAGATTCTGGACAGCGCTGGACTATTTTCTAAATAACTTAAAATCTGGAAAAGCAAACCCATTTCCGAAAAATGTTCTAGAAACTAGATCAAATTATCTACGAACCATAGGAAGACCGAGTTCGGTGGATGATCTAAAGTAGTCCTTTCGTAGTAATCTTCACGTGATGTTAAATCTGGAAATTCGTTATGTATGGATGTTTTGTGCCCTTGTATTCATGAAAATGTTTAATGGCTTATGATCATATCTTGGCAAGATGTTGTATGTGCATGTTATGTTATTTATCTTTCTTATTTTGAGGATGCATGCTTATGTGGATACTATTATATTGTTTAGTTGGACTAACCTTGACTTAAAACACTTAATTCAACGGGAAACCTAATTGGGTGGGTATTGGGTTTTCGAACACTTGAGTTATGAAAAGATGATAATATGTGATATGTGGTTTGTTGGGATGCGTTCCCTATTTGAAAGTTAGAAGTCTTGCGCAAATGGTTTTCGGAACCCTTGAATGGAGCGGTTGTATTCGGACCCTAGGTAGCTTGGTGTAAGGAGGGATTCGGGCAAGGCCCTATTTTACCGTCTCTTTTGAGGCCCTGCGGTTGGCACTACGCGGTATATAACCGTTGGTAGGTATCCGAGGTTAGTTCTGCAACAAAGCAGCAAAAGAGGGAGCATACCGAATAATCCGCGTCCGATTCTTGTGGTTGGGAGGACGAAATCTCTTTGGGGGATTTCTAGTTTACTAACATCTAACTTAACCCTTTATTTATTTATTTGAGAATCATGATTTACTACTTGGTGCCATCATTGTGATTGTGTATTGGACTGGGAAAAAGGGGTGGGGTGTGTGTGTGTGTTTACTGGGCATTCAAAGCTCACGGCGTATCATGCCAGGTGAAGAAGCGGAACTCATAGCTGGAGACGACGAGCTCGAAACCTTCGAGGACTTTTGGCTATCTTAGGAATAATAGAAATTTCCTTTTTGTTATTTTGTAAGAACTCATGTAGAGTTTAAACTTTCTATTGGGATGTAATGTAATGAAACAATCTTTTGAATTAAGTATAAATGTGGTTGTTATGTATTTATATTCTATGTATGAACCTTATCGTTGCTTATGAGACCTTGTGTCAATGCCTGGTAAGATTTGTCAAAAGGGTAGTGCGCTGCCTAAGAAAGCTGGACTTAGAAGGCAGGCTATTTTGACTCCTTCGGCGATCTGGGATCTTACTTGGTTATTGACCATAGGACTCACTAGTGACTCTCCCTTGACTGCAACCTATAGTGTAGAATTGGGGCGTCACAAAGAGGACGGTGCGGAAGGAGGTGCGGGGGAGGCGCCGCACGTGCGGGGGTGAGCACCGCACGTGCGGGGAAATGCCAAGTTTGAAAATTTCAGCTGTTTTTTCTTTTTGGGCTATGTATGTATCACTTTTTACACATCTCTCTCTCTCTAAAAATCATTTCCTCCTCCTTCTGTCTACATTTCCTACACCAAAACACTCAGAACTCCTGATCTCTTTAGATCTATTGCATTTCTAACCCAAGCTTCTTCATCAAAGTTGAAGAGTTCC
Organism: Camellia granthamiana; assembly: GCA_036172215.1. NCBI lineage: Eukaryota > Viridiplantae > Streptophyta > Magnoliopsida > Ericales > Theaceae > Camellia > Camellia granthamiana. The sequence goes on from CM069909.1 coordinate 7,144,813, forward strand.
TCCAGAGCTACATTGTGCGTGGTGAAGATCGGGATTCGTCAACATTGATTTTAGGGTGTTTCATCTGTTTTCTCTCCAAGAACTTGAGGTAGGGACTTCTTTGACTTATATATACATGTTTTGCAAGGTTGATGTTGATTTTGGGGTTTTCTTGAAGTTAGTATGTAGGTTTTGATTTTTGGCTCAAGAATGTAGAGATTTTCAAAAGTGGGTTTTAAAATCTCAAAGTTAATCCTTAAGGGTTTCATTTTCATTGTGTGAGAAAGATGTTTTGTGTGTGTGCCCTTTTAAAAAGGGTGAAGAGATACCTAACCTTAGCGAAGGACCCAAATTCAAGGATTTTCTTTGAAATGGGTTGAGGGTTATAAAATTAAACAATTTGTTGTTATGTCACAATGGAATAATGGAAATGGAAAATATCTTTTGCCATTATAGAAATGATAAATTTCATGGAGTGTGTGAAAAATGGAGATGGAAATTTGTACTTGAAATTGTGGATAAAGTTATGGGGTAACAAATTGTTGGTTTAATACGAAATGTGAAGGTATTCATTTGCTGATGAATTTAAATGAAATTATGGGAATCATGCTTGGCAATGTTGTAAGAGGAGTGGAAAGTTTGATTATGATGAATCATCCTTGAGAAATTTCATGATGGGGAAATGTTATATAGTGATGACGATTATTGTATTGCATGTTCATTCAATTGATTGTTACAAGGTTATTATTTAGCATTGGCATATATTATATTGGCATTTCTAATATTGCATTGTTGCAAGTTTTGAGTTGAGATTTAAAAACATTTGCATTGAGAAAGAAATGTTGCGAAATGAATTTATTGAAATGTTTTGGGGTAAATATGTTGGTAAGTCCAGATAGGAGGTGTAGATGAAATAGATTAAGTTGGCCTGAGTGTTCGGGGTGAGAGACCGAAAACACACGCGGAGGAGGTACCAATTCCCATCCGGTTAGCAACTGGTAAAGTGGGGTTTTGGTAGTGCTAGTCATGCCTACTTGCCGACACCAACCTAAGGATTACTTGAGTCGTATTTACCTCCCCGTTGAATAAAATTGTAAGTTTCTGAATTGTTGAGATTTAAAGCTATTGTTGAACATGGTGACTCTTTTTTAAAACATGTAAATGAAATCCTCTTTTAATTGGCATTGCATGGCATTTGCATTTCATATTGAGAATCTTGCAAAAATATATATACTTTGTTAAGGATTCTCTACTTGGCATTATGATCACCCCTATGGGATTTTGGTGCAAGAAAAGTTGTGGTGATCCCACCGAGTTGAGGACGTGGACATATTTTGTGGAGAGTAAATGACTCTTATTTTGTTGTGGTTCATTTTGCTAGCCAAGGGCTATAAATGTATGGGTTTGTGAAACCATTTTTATGTAACCGGGCTTAAGCCTTGGAATATGTAGGCCGTCAAGGGCATTTTTATTTATTTTTGGGATTTGATGTTCTACATGCTATAGATTCATGTATTTTATATCATTGAATGTATAATTCGCATGTGGGACTATTTTGTACAAACCTTATTGATTAATGATGTAAAGGTTGGAGAATTGCTATTATTCTTTAATGGATGTTGGTTGTTGTACCTAATTTATGTTGGATTATTTTGGGGCGTTACAACTTGGTATCAGAGCTACTGGGTTTGAATACTTGGGGCTCGCGGGGAGTGGTTGTTATGCCACAGTGGGCTCATTACGCTTGATTATGAGATGTCTAGTATTTTGTGATTATGTGGTAACATATTTATGTGACTATATGGGAATGAGATTGGACTTTTGGGATGTTATTTGCGCCTATTAAATTCCTTGAGTTCTTATTAGGATGGTACTTGATCAATACTTGTTCTATTAAGAATTCTTGCTTTTTTGTGGGATGAATTTCATCACGAAAGGCTAATCCGTATGTGCTTATGTGACTAAGTGGTTATGTGGAGTGAATTGAATTGTTTGTATGGTAGGAAATATATAAATTGTTACGGTTTAATGTGTGAGAGAAGTCACGAGCACATTTGAGATTATGTGCTAAATTGTTTATGTTATTCCTTAATTAGGATTTCAAGAAGGGGTCAAACCCGTGGTGGTTGAGGTGGAAGGTGTGGTAGGTCTCGCCGGGGTGTACATGAGATACCAGTCCATGACGTTCTGGTGCAAGAGGAGTGGTTGGGCCAAGCTAATATGGCCGAGCAAGTGGGGCAATCGACAATTCCGAGGCAAGCGGGTCAAGCCGCAATAGGGGCCCTAGCCCGTGAAATGGCGGGGGCCATGAGGGAGTCGATGAACATACTAAGGGCAGAGAACCAAGCTAGAGAGAACGCCGTAGAGACGAGTGCGAGCTTTCTTGTTAGGGAGTTTCTACGGGCCAAACCGGATGAGTTTCACGGCGGCCCCGAGCCCAAGAAAGTGGATGAATGGCTCGAAAAAATAGTGAAGACATTTGAGATGCTTCACATAGAAGATAGTGAGCTAAGAGTGACTCTTGCGAGTGACTACCTCAAAGGAGATGTGGGCCAATGGTGGAAATATGCCAAGGGCCGAATAGAATCGACATGGGAAGCATTTGTGGTGGCTTTCCAAGACAAGTACCTACCTTTCACTGCTAGGGAGAGGTTGAGGCAGAAATTTCAAGACCTGAAGCAACTTAACATGTCTGTGGCCGAGTTTGAAGCGGGCTTCTCTAGTTTTTCTCGGTTTGCATCGGAGTTGGTGGCAACGGAAGAGCGCCATTGCGTTGAGTTTGAGAAGAAACTAAAAACCAAGATCTTGTTCAAGGTTGCTGGGAACGTGATCTGAAATTATGACTGACTTGTGGAAGTGGTGGCACACGTAGCCGAGGGTCAAGGTCGAGGGGTCCAGGGTCACAGGGGGACTACAAACCCAATATCAAGAGCATAAACACCTTGTCATCCCAGTCCCAACCACAGCAGTCTAGGTCCACCTTTCCCTTGCCTAGTGCGGGCCCAGGGAAGAATGCACCGAGTGACTTTTCTTGTTTCAAGTGTGGCCAATCAGGCCACAAGGCCTTTGCATGTCCGCAGAAGGGAGGAGGACAACAGATCTTACCACTACCACTAGCTAACCGATCTCAGAGTCAGTTTTAGAGTAGGGGGCAGGGACCTACTTGCTATCAGTGCGGTTAGTCAGGGCACATGAATGGAGCTTGCCTGCAATTGGGAGGCACATCTGGCGCATCGGGGTCGAGGTAGACTCAGAGCCACCAACAGGCTCACTCAGTTCAGACTTCACGAGTTAATCAGGGAGCCACTTTGGCTTAGTCAGTGTAGCAGGCCTATGCTCCGAGAGATGAGCAGGTTGATCACAGGCCAAAAGGGCGCGTGTATGCTGTTACCGCGCTGTAGTAGTTGCCAGGATGCTCAGTTGTGGGAGGTATTTTTGTTGTGTGTAATTCTTTGGCTAATGTGTTGATAGATATGGGTGTGTCTCATTCATTCATATCTACTGCATTTGCGTCTGCCTTGGGGTTAGAGGTGGCATGGTTAGCGTTTTCGCTCAGAGTTGAGTCACCAGTCAAGGGTACAGTTGACTTAGATCAGGGGTGTCGTGGTTATGAGATAGAGGTTGCTTTTGTGTTGTTAGACATGTCGAGTTTTGATGTCATTCTAGGCATGGATTGGTTATCTTCGTACCGAGCAGTAATCGATTGTTTTCGTCAGAGGGTCACAGTGTGCACCTTGAGTGGTGATTGTTTTTACTTTCTAGGAGACAGGGTTGATAGGGTCTTGTCGCTAGTTTTTGACCCTCATAGTAGAAACAAGCTTAGTAGCCTTCTTGTTACTCTCTTGGATAGTGAGAGTGACGGGGATCGTGTGGAGTTGCCAAGGGTAGTTTGTGAATACCCGGACGTATTTCTCGAGGATCTTACTAGTTTGCCACCCCACCGGGAAATCAAGTTCACCATTGACTTAGTGCCTGGAACGGCACTGATTTCCATGGCGCCGTATAGATTTGCACCCATGGAGTTGCATGAGTTGAAAATTTAACTCCAAGAGCTTTTAGACATGGGCTTCATTTTCCCTAGTACATCGCCTTGGGGAGCGTCGGCCCTTTTTCAAAAGAAGAAGGATGGGTCATTGTGGTTGTGTATTGATTATCGTAAGTTGAATCAGGTTACCGTCAAGAACAAGTACCTCTTACCCCAAATAGATGATTTTTTTGACCAACTTAGTGGGTCTTGTTGCTTTTCAAAGATAGATTTGAGGTCAGGGTACCATCAGTTGAGAGTCCGGAAGGAGGACATCTAGAAAATGGCCTTTCGTACACGTTATGGCCACTATGAATTCCTTGTAATGCCTTTTGAGTTGACTAATACACCGGCTTCCTTTATGCATTTGATGAACTAAATTTTTAGAGAATACTTGGATCATTTTGTGGTCGTCTTTGTGGACGACATCTTAAGTTATTCAACCTCTGAGGAAGAACACGAGGCTCACTTGAGGGTAGTGCTTGACTTGCTTAGGGAGCACCAGTTGTATGCCAAATTTGAGAAATGCGAGTTTTGGCTCACTGAGGTGAAGTTTTTGGGTCATGTAGTGTCAAGAGAGGGGGTAACTGTAGATTCTTCAAAGATAGATGCCGTACAGGATTGGGAACAACCCAAAAATATTTTTGAGATCTGGAGTTTCTTGGGATTGGTGGGGTATTATCGGCATTTTGTAAGGGACTTTTCTAGACTACCCGCTGCTTTAACTAGATTGACTAGAAAGGGGCTTAAGTTTGTGTGGAGTGAGGCTTGTGAAAGGTTATTCCAAGAGCTTAAGACTAGACTGAATACTGCACCGGTGTTGATAATTCCAAAAAGAGGTTTGGGTTACACCGTTTATTGTGATGCGCCATGGGATGGGCTTGGTTGTGTCTTGATGCAAGGGGGAAAGGTTGTAGCTTATGGTTCACGTCAATTGAAAACTCATGAGAAGAATTACCCCACCCACGATTTGGAGTTAGCAACAGTAGCATTTGCCTTGAAAATTTGGAGGCAATATTTGTATGACAAGAAATTTGTGGTTTTCTCCGATCATAAGAGTCTAAAGTATTTGTTTTCCCAAAGATTTGAATTTATGCCAACGGAGGTGGATGGAATTTTTGGGGGATTATGACTTCGAGTTACACTATCATTCGGGAAAGGCCAATGTAGTGGCCGACGCCTTAAGTCGGAAATCCGTGAGTAGTTTGGCGAGTGTGGCCATTTGGGAATCGGTTATGTTGGGTGACATTGGCAAGTTTGAATTGCATTTGGGTGAGTCCGATGAGGGTGCAACTTTATTTACTTTGAGTGCTCAACCTCCCTTGATTACTAAAGTTATAGAGGTACAACAAGAAGACCGTGAAGTAGAGTCAATTCGTGATAAAATCTCCAACGGGAAAGAAGAGAAGGGTTTGAACATCCACTCTAATCTGAGTGTACGATTCCTAGACCGTCTTTTTGTACCGGAACCTTGTAAGGAGGAAGTGCTTCAGAAGTTCCATCACTCACGCCTTGCGGTATATCCGGGGAGGCACCAAAATGTCTCGTGATCTTAGCCGTCAATTTTGGTGGAGGGGAATGAAGCGGGATGTCGCTTCCTTTGTGTCGAAGTGCCTTACTTGTCAACAAGTGAAGGCTGAACACCAAAGACCAGTGAGTTTGTTATAACCCAAAACCGATAGCCGAGTGGAAATGGGAGCACGTTACCATGGATTTTGTAGTTAGGCTTCCTAGAACACAGTGGGGCAATGATGCCATTTGGATGATTGTTGATAGGTTGACTAAGTTTACGCATTTCATTCCGATGGGTACCGGCAACTTAGTTGAGCACATAGTTGTAGACACCCCATTTTTGACCGTCCTCAAGACTTGGACGTCACCGTTGGAACACTCGGTGATTATCCATGTTTGTGTTCGTTTGGAGTTCCCGGAGGTCTCGGCTACGCGCCTTGCCTCAGGATCTCCGAACTCGACCATTTTGTGTCTGGTTTTGCACCAAACACTTGTGTTTTGCCTTAGAAGGGCAGGGAATGCCTTGTGGGGCATCCCCACACATCACCGGCCATGGCTAGAGGCCACCGGCTATTGTTTGTGTCCACCGGCAATATATATTGCCGGCCGGCACTCTTTTTGGCCGACCGGCCATCAATTTTGTCAAAATGGCAATTTTGAGCGGCCCGACCACTGTTCATCTACTTTTTGTAGATATTTTGTGCCAGCTGTGATAGCTGGCACCCACCCCTTTCCCCTCCATACACGTGTATGGGGGGATTTCCCTCTTGAATGGCTTGTTTTGTAAGCCTTACAAGAGGGAATTGCCTATATAGGAGAGCCTCTTCTCTTTGGCCAAGGGTTAGACTCTTCTTAGACATTTTAGACAGCTTTTGTAAAGCTTGAGTTCTAGGGTTAGGGTTAGATATATATTCTATCTCTATAAGTGTGTGTTTTGTCCTACTTTTTCTCACAAACACACACCAACACACCATCTCTTGGACTTGAGACCTTTGGAGGGTTGTTTTAGTGTTTTGGAGCTGGATTGAAGCCAAAGAAGGCTGTTGGAGCATTGTTTGTGAAGGTGGTCTTCAAGGGTAAGAAACTTCCCTTTTATTCCCCATTTTTGCATTGCTTTTCTACCTATCTTAGAACTGTTTTTGTGCTTAGTGTATAATACAAAAAAGTTTTGTTTTTAAGCCCTCTTGATTGCTTGTTAAGGGTGTTTTGTGGTTTGGAGGAGTTTGACCCCTCTTAAGCCTTGTAAGGCTCCTTTTTGTGCTATTTTGTGCAAGTTTCGGGACTTTGGTGTTTGGGCCTCTTCACCACTGAAATCTTGAGGGATTTCAGTGGTGAAGATGGTGCCTTAAAGTCTCAAAAAGAGGAGGGCCACCCCCTCTCCTTGTTGTCCTTGAAAAGGACCATTTTTAGCCTCTTAAGGGAGCATCAAGCTTAGGCTTTTGTTGATCATGTCTTGGCTGTTTTTTTTCATGCTTATATTGTCATGATTTAACTTTGTATTAAGTTGGTTTTGGTACACCATGCATGCTTAGCATACCTACCATGTAATGCCTTGTTATTGCCTTAATATGCCTTAGGTTGTTAGCCTTTGTTCTAGCATATTTTAGGTTTAGCCTTGCGAAGGTTTTGTGCTTATTTTGCCATGTTTTAGGTCTGTCCATAGTTGCTTGGGTCGATCTTGGCATGCTTAGTATAGCTCCTTTGTATTATGGCTTGTATGCTTCAAGTAGGTGAATGTGTAGCATGCATTGCTTGCATTAATTTAGTGGTTTAGGACCATCCTACATGTCATTTCAATCCTTAAGACATGCTTGTATGCTCGCCTTGGTTGTCTCTTTGTTGCTTTAAAAGGTTGTGCCTTGTGCTCCATGTTTTGGCCATTGTATATGCCTTTAGACTTGAGCCACTTAGATGCCATCTAGGGGGCACCCTTGGCTTTGTTCAAGCCCTCTTTTGACCTATTTGAAGTCCCCTTAGCCTTGTGAGGCTTGGTGGGTTTGACCTTGGTCTAAGCCTCTTGGCTTGCCTGAAGTACTTGGACCATTTGTATGCTAATGTTTGTCTTGTTTAAGTTGATTTAGCACCTCCTATAACATGATTTTAAAGCTTTTCATTGCATGCTAATTGTCTATTGTTCGGTCTCTTTAAGTGTGCTTAAGAGTTGCCTTTATATGCCTAAGTGTTGGATCATGAGTGCTTGCATGTTTGTTTGCATTTTGGCCTTCACGTCCATGGTTTTGGCCACTGATTTTGGGCCTAGTTAGAGCTGCCTAATTCATGTTTAAGACCATCATTTGCTTGGTTGCATGCTTACCTTACATGTTTGTACATTATCCATGTTCATGCTTGCATGCTTGCCCTCATGATCATGTTGCATATTAGCTAACATGCCTAGGATGCATTGTACTTTGCATGCATACCTTGTCCCTTGATTTAGTGATAGGGATTGGGCCTTGGTTTGATTGTTTGCATTGCATTTGAAATCAATGTGCACAACTTGGTTCTTTGGGCCATCACGCATGGAAATGCGTGATTGATGGTCCGAGAATCGAGGCACATGCCCCTTTGAGTCGCAAACATGATAAGGGGCATGATTGGTGCATACATTGCTTGAATTGTATTGCCATGCAAGATTTTGCCCTCTGCTGCTGTGAGTTGCAGGTTCTGCAGGAACTTTTTGCTGACCGGCAATATTTAGTGCCGACCGGCAATGTATTGGCGGCCGATATCCTCATTTCCAGCCGATGATCACATGCTGCAGTCGGTGGCCATTCTACTCAGCCGATAGTGATCCCCAGTATCTGAAGAAGCATCTCTGAGACTTTGGCAGTCTTCAGAAGGGCAGAGCAGGGAAAACAGAGGCAGTCTATGCATGGCAGTGCAATTCCGAGCAGGACCCGAGCATGCGTTGCATCAGGCTCTCCTCCCGAGGCGGTTTATTGTTTTTCCTAGTTCAGTTAGTTGTTAACTAATTAGGCAATTTGTAATATTTAATTAGCTTACGTAGTTAATTAATTTCTATTATTCTTTTGGTCCCTCCGAGCGAGGGCGAATCTGTAATAAGTGTGGGTGCGTGTGTGTGCATGTCTTCCAATCCCCACTTCTTTCTTCCATTTTATTTACCTGCTTATGATGGTAGATTAGGGCACGTTTAAATTAGCATACCTTATGCTATGCATGCATGCATCCATGCATTTGTCTTGCATGTACCGGGCTCGGTACATCATACAAACTGCATTGTATTTTCAATTCCAAATTGAATACGTGATAGTTGTAGCATTTCACATGCCACTTTAGGGTTTGCCGAGCCCATCCTAATCACATCCTGTATGTGTTGCATTAGCCACTTAACATGAACTAGGACATGCATGTTTGCTAACCAGTTTATTGTTTCGGCACGGAGTACGATTTAAGTATTTATGCTTTAGCATCTCGCATGCGTGTGAATGTCAACATGACAGAATGATTACCATGTGGCTAAATGCTTATATGAGATAAAATGTTTGAATGCCTGTGGGTGAAGGTTGGATTGCCTGAGTTGGAAAAAACTCGTTGAAATCCGTACTTTAGCCTACTTGTGAGTAGCAAATTTCAAAGCATTTTCAAAACAAACGGATATACGATGCTTGTTTCCAAATTAGGCAATCTAGTCTATACTTGTTTGCTTTGCGCATAACATAGTAATACTAGGCTAATAACCGGAACAAGAACACATAATGTTTTCAAAATTGGATATCATGGTTAGTAGAGGCCGGTCTTCGGACCGGGCGAGAGGGGGTGCTCATAGCTGACCTTCCCTAATCGTACCCAAGCTCCCGAGCCAAGACAACTTTGGTGATGACGGACACGTGGCCTTCGGCACCGAGTCAGGGTTTCCTAAATTTCCCCATTAAAAAATATTTAGGTGGCGACTCTGTATCTGGCAAAGCAGTCCATGTTTGGCACTTCTTTTCAAAAATCTTTTTTTTTTCTCAAAACGATTTGCCAGAGTTGGACTCTTTGGTTCAGATTAAGAACCGCAACAAACACAAAAGGGGAGTCCGAACTATAGCGGAGGTCCCCCGCAGACGAAACTGTCGACTCCGCTGGGGAATTTAAAGAGCTTGACTCGAACTCGTGATATCCTGTTTTGATTTCATTTATGTGTCTCTTTGCATTGCATGTGCATTGGTGCGCCTAGGACACCGTGTTTGCCATCTGTCATTCCTGAACAGTTTGCCGGAGGCTTGTCTTGTCAAGGCATGACCATAAGGTTGACTGGTTATGGGCTCTGACAGCATGGGAACACAAACCCCGATTTTATCGGGGCACCCTTTTCGACCATTTGACCTAGTGCATATTCGGAATCCATAGTGACCATTCCAAACTAGGACAAGTTGCTTACCCGATGTTAGGTTGTTTGAAACCGCTGTGTGTGTAGTGAAACCCTAGCTCCTGACAAAATAGGACAGGGAAACCCTACCCCAACATAGGGGTGTATTGGCTCTCATTTACCTGCTATGTGCTTTTAGAGTGTATCTCTACAGGAACACACATATCAGTTTGCGAGATTGGGTATCAGGCCCGAGGGCACCAGTATCAGTGTTGTTGAGAATCAGTTATGTCTGCGGGTATCAGTTCAGTTTTGAACAGTGATTCTGGGGAACAGTGATCAGTAGTAGAGTGCAGTTGATCGGCTACACCCGTGTTTGATCTGTTTGGGGTTGAAATACTGCTTGTTTTCCGTTTCAGGTTCAGAGATTTAGAGAGTTGATCCAGAATAGCTAGTGTCTTCTCCTTGTCGCGGCAGGACTTAGTATGACGCATAATTCAGAAGAGATCGTGGTCATGACGGCCGCGTTGGATCAAGGAATCACCCTACACAGTGAGACTACTGTTGATATGCCGCATCCACCCAGATCGCCGGTTGCACACCCGGTCTGGGCCCCCCAGCTATATCAGGCTCGCGAGCCTACTACTTTTGAACTAATGGGGATGATAGGTGATCTCCAGAGGTCTGTGGCGGATCTCGCCTATGGAATGTCAGCTTCACCGCCAGCTGCACCGTACGCCGGGAGCTTTGTACCCCAGGAGCCCCCGCTGTTGGGCCGAATTGTTATTGAACTTAGTCAACTGGAGATGGCCTCCAGTTATAATAATGACATGTTAACATCAACCCAAACCCTCAATCAGGCTGAGGCCAGCGACAAAGGCAAAATGAAGGTAGATGCCGATCCTATCGAACAACTGCTGTGGGCAGTAGAGGCTTTGAAAGCCGGGGGGATGAACAAGCAACAGATATCTGCAGTTGTGACAAAAGCTGTGGAGGACGCTTTCCCCACTCCGCCTGAGGGCAGTTCCAGTCAATCAGAGAACCGGGATAGGCCCCGTCATGCCAAAACAGTTCTTCCCACTCCCAACCCTGTACCCGGGAAGGATCAGAAATCCAAGGCCGCACCCGCCGATCCGTTCGCTAGTGCATCTAGCAAGAGTGCTCAGGCTCCAAAGTACCTACCTCGGGGGCGCCGAGTCTTCCATCCTCTCTACATGCCTTTGTCTAGGGCACTTTTAATTTTGGCTAAAAAGGGGCATCTTACACCCCTGGAGCCTCGGCCTCTCCCGAAGAATCTCCCTGCTGCTCATGACCCTGCTTAGTACTGCGCGTACCACCAGCAGACAGGCCATGCTACCGACAATTGTTTCCGCCTCCGTCATGAGGTGCAAGATTTGATTGACAACGAGGTTATCCTCCC